>CM075339.1:81017713-81606869 GCA_037788925.1 Mytilus galloprovincialis | reverse complement strand
ATTATCCGATTAAAGCATTGCAAAAAAATTACAAGCAACGCGATGTTATATGAATACGGTAGTTTATTCTATCTTTAAAGTTATGAATTGAATGCTTCATTTGTTTTTTTTATTTTACTTGAGAGTAAAAGCTGCAGTTGACCAAAGCCCATTTTGTTTTAAACATGCGCGCACGTTCTATACTCTTCCAAGCCTTCAATCTTTCAATTCTTATAAGTGCATTGTCATGCTACAACCATGAACAATTGAAAGTTATCTCATGCTTTCCGTGTGTTTGTAATTAAGAAATAATTTCTTCGTGTCATGCTCTATGCTCATTTTAACATGGGTAGGCATTATATTTGTCGATATTTTACACTGAGCGTTAGCGAGGTGTAAAATGTTGTCAAATATAATGCCTACCCATGTTAAAATGAGCATAGAACATGACACGAAGGAATTATTTCGATTCTAATAGGACAAATACAGTATTTGTATAGGTCGAAGCGTACGAAAATACCGTAAAAATGTTTGGTTTTTCCCGTTTCCTCCCCGAGAGGTTTATGCATTACATTTCATATTTGATAAGTTTAAATACTATGAGCAGGGTAAATATATGTTGTTTCATAAAATTATATAATTAAGTTTATTTTAGCTGCTTAAATGTATACATTTTAAAGGATAGCGATGGAAAAATCGTTAATATACACAGTAAGTTCGTGCGCATGTGTCAAACATATTTTTTATGCTCATTAGAACACGGCTTTGTTTACACAGCGTAATAAGGACGTCATATTAGAATGCTCTTTTTACACTTTGTGACGGAAAGCATGACTGTGCATTCATGGCTGCTTTATCTATACGGAATTAATAATGATATCTTAACACTTCGCAATTACTGTCAACCAATAAAAAATTGAATTCTAATAAAACACACATGCAATGTGATTATTTCGGTATACAAACAATAGTACATATTAAAAGGCAGAAATTAAAACATTCTAAACCTTTCAAGGATGCTCGCTGGTCTTTGTTTTTGATTTTTTGTATTATTCGGAACCCTCTGGATATATCAATGTATTAATACCCATGTTTGATTTTCTCTTATATAAAGGCAACATTTTGCAGATGTGGTTTCAAAAATCAGACACTTTTGTGTACATCTGACAAATAGGCTATATATGCGCTCAATTTTAAAATCATTCATACATTTTTGTAATAAAAAGTAACCAAACATTTTCATCATATCAATGCAGGAGCACAATGTTTTATGGGGAAACTATTTCTTTACTTCTTTAACTTAATAGTCATTATAAGAAAGTATTATGTACTGAAAATAATCTTTTGAAAATTATAAATAACTGTTTTGTCACGATTACTTTCGTGGCATAAAAGTTTCAGCACTATGAATTGTGTTGTTCGTCTATTAGACTCATACGACACTGTCCCCGTTAAACATGAACATCTCAAGTCAGGAATATAATCGTGATTTTCTTAGGATATATTAAGTAAGTGTTTGTTTACTGTCGAACTTAAATCTTGCAATATGTCATTTCTTTTCTCTTCAAAATTATGGCCATGTATGTTCTTTTAATGTAACATAACACGATTTATATTATATTGAACATGCTTATCATTAAACATGTTAAATGCAAATTAAAAGAGTATCATTATAAGAAAATAATTCGTACTGAAAAAAATCATGCAAGTGGGAAACTTTTCAAACATCATAATTAACTGTTTTGTCACGGTACCTTTTGAGACATGACATATTTTATTTACAAATCTGAGGGCAATTAATAGATAAATTTCATTGAAATAACCACTTTCGAGGTTTTCTCTAAGTAAATTGGAATCTACAGATTATATATATTAAAAAGAATGAATGTTTAAATGGAATTTAAAAACAATAGGGTAGATTACCAAAAATCGATAGTATTGACACAATATCAGAATATAAAAAAAAGTAAAAACACAAAAATACTGAACTCCAAGGAAAATTTAAAAAGGAAAGTCCAAAATCAAAAGGCAAAATCCAAAGTCCAAACACATCAAACGAATGGATAACAACTGTCATATTCCTGACTTAGTACAGGTGATATTTAGTAAACTATATAGAATTGGGAAAAATAACCAATATGATAAAGCTTCTTCTTGATAATTTGAGGGCGCTTGTCATATATTTTCATAACTTGGCAATTTTTATTAGCAAATTTTGAAAATTAATAGAAAGGCTTATACTTACAATCAAATTCACACCTGTCATGTCTTGGACAGCCATTTTGAACTGCATGAATTTACAAATATTTGATTGATAAAAGCTGATCGACAAAAGTATTATCTATCATAAAAATAATTTTGAATAAAATTTTATCCAAATTTTTTACAATTTTCAATTTCTGATGTACAATTTCTTTTTGAAATCCATTTAAATTGGAATAACAGTACTCAAGTTTGGGATTGACGGTCGATATGTGCCGGACAACCTTGTTTCTTGTTTCATAATTTGTTTTATTTTCTTATTTCTTTAGATATTAATAATGAGTACGAAAGAAGAACTTTCACTTACACTTTATCATTATCTTAGTAAGATACAGTGTGCAGAGGATATTGTGAAACCGGACAAAACATATTTAAGGTTATGGATTCTGTAATGAATAATAATGATGGCTTCACCTTTATCAGCAGTGGTAGTAGAGCAGAATGTATTGATCTCAAGGGTAGTGATTTCGATAGGATGATAGTTTTAAAAATGGTCCATGTTTATGAAAGTATTTATTATGCAACGTATGCAGCAAATGGAATCTTTATTGTATTGGAACATACAGATACACCATCTGGATTTACGAAATTGAAGTTGTATGACAATTTACCAAAATGCATTCCTGTTAAAGGTCAATGTTCTCAAACTTTAGGACAAGAAACATACATCTCAAGTAAACTTTTCAGAGAAAACTTTTTATCAGATGATATGATAATACATGGACCGTGTCAGTCTTTACCAGGGGATGTTTATGATCCTGTGGTTTGTTTCCGATGTAAACCATGGATTGCATCAGCTCAAACATGGATTAACAGATCTCAATTAACGTGGCCAGATTACGATCATGTGACCTCTATTGTGGAATATGGTGTTTTACTTGTTCATATTGGATATTAAAACTCATTAAATAAGAATTTAAAATGGCGTATATCTTTCTCTATGGCAGAAAAACAATTAATTTATTCTTTTATACATACACAATTACTGTGCTATGCTTTGCTGAAAGTTATTTTGAAAGATATAGTGAAACCTAAGCATAACGATCTTATTTGTTCATATTTCCTTAAAACAATAATGTTTTGGTTATGTGAGGAATGGGGTCCTGATGTATGGAAACCAGAAAAAATTATCACTTGTTTCATGAATTGTTTAAGGCGACTGATATACTGTGTAGAATATAAAATGTGCAGTCACTATTTTATTCCAGAAAACAACCTTTTCGAAGACAGATTTACCGATGACCAACAAGTCATGTTAATGTCTACGCTTCGGCTGATATCTTCTACACCATGGTCTTCCATTTTTCAAACCTCAACATTCGAAAAGTATAGATTAGATGTATGTGAACTGACAGCTTCTTCACTGTCCTGCCTCATTTATCCTACATCATTAATAAATAAAATAACTGATAATATTTTGAAAAACGTTATTCGAGCTATAAAATGCTTCCAAAGTTGTCCAGACCTGCAAGTATGTAAATACATTGTAGCTTTATATTCTATTTGTTACATACAATCACAGAAATGTTACACCATTAGAGAACAAAACAAATCTGTGTATAAACAGTTTGATATAACATTTAGTTGCTACAAGTTTGGACTATATTGCGATGCGTTGTCATATTGGTTATTACTTGCGTCATTCGTGTATCAACATAAACGTTTTAAAGAATGCATAGATATAGTTATCTACTGTTTATCTAAGAGTACACCAGATAAAATATTTTTACAAGCGACAAATAGCTTGGAAGAACAGACTTTATTCGAGAAAACGAAGAGAGTAGTTGGTTTATTAGTGACATGTAAACATCTTATCATCAAAAATGTGTTTTTTGTCTCTCCATTTTATTTATTGCCAGCAGAACTGTCAACATTATCAAACAACACAAAAACCATCGTGATTCCGCCCGTTGTTTACTCTCATGTACTGTTATTTTTGTGTTTTCATCATCTTCGAGACGCCAAAGGGAAATCTGATGCTATTCTTTGTCTCGAGTTAACAATAAGAAATAAACACTTCATTCAAAATTTGAGGAATTTTATAGAAGGAAATAAATGCCTTGATATAGTGAAAAACTTAGTATAATTGAAAATTGACTTCATTGATGCATAAAAGTCACAATTTGAAGATAAATTAAGGAAATATTACTTTTCAATAAGTATTGTCGTAACAAAGTTGTTTTTATTCAGTAAATGGTCAAGTTGAAGTCATCCCTTCGAATAAAAGTTTTACTGACGCTTTCGTTATTTGGTTTATCGTTATGACATATCTGTTAAATAGATAGATGTCACAACCAGAATATTCTGTCTTTATTTGATTTTTAACATCATCGAATTTTCCTGAATTATGACAAAATTTAATGCGACTGATCACCGGTTTTTTTTAACTTGTTATCAGTCTTCTGAAGGAAGCTAGTATTGAAGCAGGTACAGTTCATCCTTCCGGACCACGTTGTTTAATTGAGGTCGTGTTAATCAATCTATAGGTTTTCCTGGTGCTTTGTGATTTCCCCCCTTTTAACCGTTTCTTTACTCTTAGAGAATATCTATACTACTAAAGGGAGAGACCGATTTCTTTGAGCCGTAACTTCTTTTAAACACTTCAACATGTTCAAAGTAGGAAATATTTGCGATATGAAGTATAAATCTAATGTATTGTACTTCTTACTTGATATATATAAATGTATTTCATTTGGATTTTTTTATCTTTTCTTTTTCTATACACCCCTAATCCACCTCTTTTTTCCATAAATGTTATTTTTATAGTTTGTCAGTGGTCAAAAAGCTATAAGATGATTTATTTATTGAAAGATTGAAATAAACTAAACAACACCAACAACAACAACTTTAACAGCACGTGTTAATACATTCCCTAAACCAATGTATTGTTTTTTTATGTTGTGTTTGTTTACCAATAACAGTTATAGTGTTTTCAATTTGAGAAGCCATATCAAACGTATGTTGACCCAATTGAACTAGAATGAGGAAAGTGAAAGAGGAAATTACACTTGAAATAGACAATTTGAATTGAAATAAAATTAGTAAGAACGAGAGCGGAAATAAACGCTGTACAAAAATAAACTAAGCAAGAGGGAAGATCATTAAATTTCGATTAAAATCTTTTTTTGTATATAAGAATACTTCCCTTTATCAAATAACCCCTAGAAAAAAGAAGTCAACCATAAGACCCGAAAAATCATTTCGTATGTCATACATTTTTCAGAAATACGTTCTTCATCATGTATATATAGCGACAAAGGATGGGGGAAAAGGATAAATAGAAAATAATGATAAATTTTCATTGCGGCTTATAAACATTTCACCATGGACTGCCCTACTGGACTGAACTATTTACCGGATTTGTATTAACATGAGCACCACGACTGGTGCCACGTGTGGAGCAGGATCTGCTTCCCCTTCCGGAGCAAATAAGGTCACCCCCCAGTTTTTGATGGGGTTCGTGCTGCTTAGTCTTTGGTTTTCGATGTTGTGTCGTGTGTACTGTTGTTTGTCTGTTTGTCTGTTTTTTATTTGTAGCTATGGCGTTGTCAGTTTATTTTCGATTTATGAGTTTGACTGTTCCTCTTGTATCTTTCTTCCCTCTTTTTATGGCGTCTTTGTTAGATTGATTTGCGTGTTCGTTTGAATTTTTTTTGTGATGTATATTTAGTTTGCTCAACCAGTTCTGTCAATATAACTGAACCATAAACTGCTGTCATACAAATGGGAAGTTTAGCTAGCTATAAAACGAAATGAAATAAATATGCCTGTAGAAAGTCAGAAACATGGCAGTTGTTTTTTACTTGTTCTGTTGATTGATGGCGATAGATTTTGTCATTTTGTATGGACTTCCCAATTTTGAATTTGCTTTGGAGATACTACTTTTTTTAACTTTTATTTATAAAGCCTACGAATCGTGCTTGATATCGATAACACGGTGTAATACATACAAAGAATTTGTGTAAAACCTTTTTAACCGTCACTGATATCGATGACATGCCGTTGTACATATAAGGGATTTGTGTAAAACCTTTGCAACCATGACTGATATCGATGACATGCCGTTGTACATATAAGGGATTTGTGTAAAACCTTTGCAACCATGACTGATATCGATGACATGCCGTTATATATATAAGGGATTTGTGTAAAACCTTTGCAACCATGACTGATACCGATAACATGCCGTTATACATTTAAGGAATTTGTGTTAAACCTTTGCAACCGTCACTGATATCGATGACATGCCGTTATACATAAGGGATTTGTGTAAAACCTTTGCAACCGTGACTGATATCGATGACATGCCGTTATACATATAAGGGATTTGTTTAAAACCTTTTTAACCGTCATTAATACCGATGACATGTTGTTATACATACAAGGGATTTGTGCAACACCTTTGCGACCTTGACTGATATAGATAGCTTCAGGAAATCAATTGCTATAATAGAAGCGAGAAATACCAAAGGGATATTCAAATTCATTAGTCGAAAACAGACTGACAATTTCATGACAACAATAAACGACCAAAAGACAAAGAACAATAAACGACCAAAAGACAAAGAACAATAAACGACCAAAAAACAAAGAACAATAAACGACCAAAAGACAAAGAAAAATAAACGACCAAAAGACAAACAACAGTACACAGCACAAAACATAGAACATTTAATACTGAGCAACACGAATTCCACCAGGTGCTCTGGATGGCTGTGTATACAAAACATAGAACATTTAATACTGAGCAACACGAATTCCACCAGGTGCTCTGGATGGCTGTGTATACAAAACATAGAACATTTAATACTGAGCAACACGAATTCTACCAGGTGCTCTGGATGGCTGTGTATACAAAACATAGAACATTTAATACTGAGCAACACGAATTCTACCAGGTGCTCTGGATGGCTGTGTATACAAAACATAGAACACTTATACTGAGCAACACGAATTCCACCAGGTGCTCTGGGTGGCTGTGTATACAAAACATAGAACACTTATACTGATCAACACGAATTCCACCAGGTGCTCTGGATGGCTGTGTATACAAAACATTGAACACTTAATACTGAGCAACACGAATTCCACCAGGTGCTCTGGATGGCTGTGTATACAAAACATTGAACACTTAATACTGAGCAACACGAATTCCACCAGGTGCTCTGGATGGCTGTGTATACAAAACATAGAACATTTAATACTGAGCAACACGAATTCCACCAGGTGCTCTGGATGGCTGTGTATACAAAACATTGAACATTTAATACTGAGCAACACGAATTCCACCAGGTGCTCTGGATGGCTGTGTATACAAAACATAGAACATTTAATACTGAGCAACACGAATTCCACCAGGTGCTCTGGATGGCTGTGTATACAAAACATAGAACATTTAATACTGAGCAACACGAATTCCACCAGGTGCTCTGGATGGCTGTGTATACAAAACATAGAACATTTTATACTGAGCAACACGAATTCTACCAGGTGCTCTGGATGGCTGTGTATACAAAACATAGAACACTTATACTGAGCAACACGAATTCCACCAGGTGCTCTGGATGGCTGTGTATACAAAACATAGAACACTTATACTGATCAACACGAATTCCACCAGGTGCTCTGGATGGCTGTGTATACAAAACATTGAACACTTAATACTGAGCAACACGAATTCCACCAGGTGCTCTGGATGGCTGTGTATACAAAACATAGAACATTTAATACTGAGCAACACGAATTCCACCAGGTGCTCTGGATGGCTGTGTATACAAAACATAGAACATTTAATACTGATCAACACGAATTCCACCAGGTGCTCTGGATGGCTGTGTATACAAAACATTGAACACTTAATACTGAGCAACACGAATTCCACCAGGTGCTCTGGATGGCTGTGTATACAAAACATAGAACATTTAATACTGAGCAACACGAATTCCACCAGGTGCTCTGGATGGCTGTGTATACAAAACATAGAACATTTAATACTGAGCAACACGAATTCTACCAGGTGCTCTGGATGGCTGTGTATACAAAACATAGAACATTTAATACTGAGCAACACGAATTCTACCAGGTGCTCTGGATGGCTGTGTATACAAAACATAGAACACTTATACTGAGCAACACGAATTCCACCAGGTGCTCTGGATGGCTGTGTATACAAAACATAGAACACTTATACTGATCAACACGAATTCCACCAGGTGCTCTGGATGGCTGTGTATACAAAACATTGAACACTTAATACTGAGCAACACGAATTCCACCAGGTGCTCTGGATGGCTGTGTATACAAAACATTGAACACTTAATACTGAGCAACACGAATTCCACCAGGTGCTCTGGATGGCTGTGTATACAAAACATAGAACATTTAATACTGAGCAACACGAATTCCACCAGGTGCTCTGGATGGCTGTGTATACAAAACATTGAACATTTAATACTGAGCAACACGAATTCCACCAGGTGCTCTGGATGGCTGTGTATACAAAACATAGAACATTTAATACTGAGCAACACGAATTCCACCAGGTGCTCTGGATGGCTGTGTATACAAAACATAGAACACTTAATACTGAGCAACACGAATTCCACCAGGTGCTCTGGATGGCTGTGTATACAAAACATAGAACATTTAATACTGAGCAACACGAATTCCACCAGGTGCTCTGGATGGCTGTGTATACAAAACATAGAACATTTAATACTGAGCAACACGAATTCCACCAGGTGCTCTGGATGGCTGTGTATACAAAACATAGAACATTTAATACTGAGCAACACGAATTCCACCAGGTGCTCTGGATGGCTGTGTATACAAAACATAGAACATTTAATACTGAGCAACACGAATTCTACCAGGTGCTCTGGATGGCTGTGTATACAAAACATAGAACACTTATACTGAGCAACACGAATTCCACCAGGTGCTCTGGATGGCTGTGTATACAAAACATAGAACACTTATACTGATCAACACGAATTCCACCAGGTGCTCTGGATGGCTGTGTATACAAAACATTGAACACTTAATACTGAGCAACACGAATTCCACCAGGTGCTCTGGATGGCTGTGTATACAAAACATAGAACATTTAATACTGAGCAACACGAATTCCACCAGGTGCTCTGGATGGCTGTATATACAATATATTGAACATTTAATACTGAGCAACACGAATTCCTCCAGGTGCTCTGGATGGCTGTGTATACAAAACATAGAACATTTAATACTGAGCAACACGAATTCCACCAGGTGCTCTGGATGGCTGTGTATACAAAACATAGAACACTTAATACTGAGCAACACGAATTCCACCAGGTGCTCTGGGTGGCTGTGTATACAAAACATAGAACACTTAATACTGAGCAACACGAATTCCACCAGGTGCTCTGGATGGCTGTGTATACAAAACATAGAACATTTAATACTGAGCAACACGAATTCCACCAGGTGCTCTGAATGGCTGTGCATACAAATCATAGAACATTTAATACTGAGCAACACGAATTCCACCAGGTGCTCTGGATGGCTGTGTATACAAAACATAGAACACTTAATACTGAGCAACACGAATTCCACCAGGTGCTCTGGATGGCTGTTTATACAAAACATAGAACATTTAATACTGAGCAACACGAATTCCACCAGGTGCTCTGGATGGCTGTGTATACAAAACATTGAACATTTAATACTGAGCAACACGAATTCCACCAGGTGCTCTGGATGGCTGTGTTTACAAAACATTGAACACTTAATACTGAGCAACACGAATTCCACCAGGTGCTCTGGATGGCTGTGTATACAAAACATTGAACACTTAATACTGAGCAACACGAATTCCACCAGGTGCTCTGGATGGCTGTGTATACAAAACATAGAACACTTAATACTGAGCAACACGGATTCCACCAGGTGCTCTGGATGGCTGTTTATACAAAACATAGAACATTTAATACTGAGCAACACGAATTCCACCAGGTGCTCTGGATGGCTGTGTATACAAAACATTGAACATTTAATACTGAGCACACGAATTCCACCAGGTGCTCTGGATGGCTGTGTATACAAAACATAGAACATTTAATACTGAGCAACACGAATTCCACCAGGTGCTCTGGATGGCTGTTTATACAAAACATAGAACATTTAATACTGAGCAACACGAATTCCACCAGGTGCTCTGGATGGCTGTGTATACAAAACATTGAAAATTTAATACTGAGCAACACGAATTCCACCAGGTGCTCTGGATGGCTGTGTATACAAAACATTGAACATTTAATACTGAGCAACACGAATTCCACCAGGTGCTCTGGATGGCTGTGTATACAAAACATTGAACATTTAATACTGAGCAACACGAATTCCACCAGGTGCTCTGGATGGCTGTGTATACAAAACATTGAACATTTAATACTGAGCAACACGAATTCCACCAGGTGCTCTGGATGGCTGTGTATACAAAACATAGAACATTTAATACTGAGCAACACGAATTCCACCAGGTGCTCTGGATGGCTGTGTATACAAAACATAGAACACTTAATACTGAGCAACACGAATTCCACCAGGTGCTCTGGATGGCTGTGTATACAAAACATAGAACATTTAATACTGAGCAACACGAATTCCACCAGGTGCTCTGGATGGCTGTGTATACAAAACATAGAACATTTAATACTGAGCAACACGAATTCCACCAGGTGCTCTGGATGGCTGTGTATACAAAACATAGAACATTTAATACTGAGCAACACGAATTCCACCAGGTGCTCTGGATGGCTGTGTATACAAAACATAGAACATTTAATACTGAGCAACACGAATTCTACCAGGTGCTCTGGATGGCTGTGTATACAAAACATAGAACACTTATACTGAGCAACACGAATTCCACCAGGTGCTCTGGATGGCTGTGTATACAAAACATAGAACACTTATACTGATCAACACGAATTCCACCAGGTGCTCTGGATGGCTGTGTATACAAAACATTGAACACTTAATACTGAGCAACACGAATTCCACCAGGTGCTCTGGATGGCTGTGTATACAAAACATTGAACACTTAATACTGAGCAACACGAATTCCACCAGGTGCTCTGGATGGCTGTGTATACAAAACATAGAACATTTAATACTGAGCAACACGAATTCCACCAGGTGCTCTGGATGGCTGTGTATACAAAACATTGTACATTTAATACTGAGCAACACGAATTCCACCAGGTGCTCTGGATGGCTGTGTATACAAAACATAGAACATTTAATACTGAGCAACATGAATTCCACCAGGTGCTCTGGATGGCTGTGATTGTGAGACATGTTCTAGTTTGGCGCAAGTGTACACAAGTTGCAGAATGTATCAGTAATTTACAAAAAAACTCCCCGAAAAATAAATGTTTTGATAAAGACAAACATATTTTCCAAAGAACAAATGAAAAAATATTGTGTTTTCAAATCAAATGCAATGTTAAGTGTATTTTTTTTTTATTAAGGGGTCATCTATAATTATCAACTTTTTTCCAAATACAAAACATACACTTTTTCAGACCCCCACCCTCCCTCAAAAAGTGTACATCAACCATTTTCAGATTTCAAGAGAAAAGAATCAATCATTCTCAATAAAAACCAGATCCTGTTTATCATATTTTTGTTTAATATAGAAATTGGCATTGAAAATAAACTAAAACATATCTGACTGTTTTATTTGATGACATCTATCTGTGATGTTTGTGTTTTGTCAGAATAAAGAGTACAAAAAATAAGTGTTTCCCCTATCACACAGTGGGAATAGTAACTCCAATGAAAAAGGGCACCTAGAGCATGCGAAACATTAACAAAAGTGTACATAAATTATGCTAAAAATCAAAGAAAGGGAAATGCATGGCTATAATGTATTGCATTGGTAAAGATGTTGATGGAACCAGAGCTCAAGACAGCAGTCAATAAAAATGTAATGTTTTAAACATTTTGATTTTCAAATTTCCCGCCTGTATTTCTATTTAAAAGGTCCTTTTCATGGTACTATAATGATTTATGTATATATACTGTACTGTGTACATATATTGGATATTAAGGTTAAACTGTATATGGAGGTGCTCCTAATTAAAGGAGGCTTATACTAAGAAAAATAAGTTTACATCCGGTTTACTGGTTTACTATTTTGGAATGCATTACAAGGAAATTAATCGAAGGACAAGTTTAAAATCTTTTCATAAAATGGCGTCTTGTCAAAATCAAAACGTTCAAAGAATTTAGTGTTTCCATCGATTTTGTTTATTAAACAGAGTGAAACGATAACGATCTATAATAAAGCAGGTGAAATTGACAATCAGGGGTACTGAGAAATGCATGCAAACTTTTTGTTTAAATTTTTTTACAAGCTTACATTTTTGAAAGATTAAGTTTTCATATGATTTGATCTTTTAATCGTTCAATCCTGATTGAGGAGAATTATGATATCGAAATAAATATCAACAAGTGAAAATAATAAAGATGAAATAAGAAGAGAAACACACCCAAGACAATTTTCGATTTTATACATCGACTTTCCCTACGGAAACGAAATAAATTTCGGAAATATATATAAAAAAAAAGCGAACGGTAAAAATGTTGATTTTTTAACCCCCTCCCCCAAGTGTACGTTTTGTACACTTTGGAAAAAGGTTGACAATTATGGATGACCCCTTAAAATACATAATCCAAATCTATTGAATCGTAATGAATTTTTGAGAACTTTTCTTCCCAATTGATACTCAATTAAGTTGATGTGGAAGAACGTACTTCATCCATTGTCAAAGTTTTAAGTATCTTCAAGTGGTTTCAGATCGACTATCTTTATAAAATAGAAACAAGCAATGAATGTAATAAAGATTGACGCTCGTAGTAGTAGTAGTTTGTAACCATGTTAAAAGGTCAAAGTCATTTATATGTTATATAATTTAACTGTGCACTAGAACACAGTTGGCACCAGCAATCGGTACTTTATTATACAAACGTTAAAGAGAGGTAAGTTTTTTTTTCATTTCTATGTATCTCAAATTTTGAACAGGTTTTGTTTGTGGTTCTTCAAATCGTCGTTCAGAAAAAAAACCTGTGGGTCTTGACAGTCTTCTTATAGAATGCTAAATTCGTTTTTTTCTCTGTATCCTGTCAGATGGCCAAGCATGCATATTGTTCATATACAAAACCACAGGTCCACAAATGAACAATGCCACGGCAAAAAAATAAAACTCACGAAAAGACAAACAATAGTCCACACAATAGCAGAAATTCGAACAACAGGAACGTTACTTATACCGATTGGGAACTATTAAAAACTCTTATAAGGTTTGATCTCTCGCGCGGACCTAATGACGATTATTTCCAGTTTATTATATAGCTTCCAAACACTCACCGACCTCAGTATTTATGTTGCATTAAATTCTAGGTCCTTCTATGCAAACCTTAGACAACCATCTTTGGATAACACAAAAGGCGTCTATTATCTATGTTTTCTTATTTTATTCGAGTCTTTTTAAACGGAACGCGCGACTAGCGTTCAACATTTTAAGCCTGGTACATGTATTTATTATGAATTTATAAAGAGAGCAATATTTTCTAGTATTCATTCAAACATCTAAATCTTTACGAAAAGAAACAAGATAAGAAATGGACCGCTAGCAATATGTGTCAGACTTTATATTTTCTAAGGGGGATTGATGGTGCGTCTGCATGTAAATTTTCAGACGAAAATATCAAAAAGAGATTATTTTATAAAATACATTTTATAAATTTATATTGAGTTTTGAATACTATCATTAAACTGATATCAATAAATTCTTAAACGTTCAAAGGTCAAGTACCATATCAAACTTAATCAATAGCTGGATTATTCATTTCTTTCATTTTAGACTTTTTGTAATAATGAATCATACAGAGAAAGAACTTTCACTTGAATTTAACCATTACTTATGTAACATTGTTGGTTCAGAAGATGTTGTGAAAACAAGACGAAGTATGTTTACGGTAATGTACTATGTTCAAAATGGTAATGGTGTGGTCTCCTTCATAAGCAGTGGAAGTAAAGCAGAAGGTTTAGATACAAGAGGCAGTGATATCGATACACGGTCCTTGCTTATCTGCTCCAGATGGTACTTGTGAAGTCGCATACAGTTTCAGATGTAAAGAATGGATAACATCAGCTCAACCTTGGATTTACAGACCAAGATCTACTTGGCCAGATAACAAACTGGTTATGTCAATAGTCCAAAATGGTGTTCTACTTGTTCCTATTGGAAATAAACATTCACCTAACGAAAACCTAGAATGGCGAATTTCATTTTCTATTGCAGAAAAACAACTGATTTATTCTTTTTCACACACTCAATTATTATGTTATGCGTTATTAAAAATCATTTTGACGGACATAATCAAACCGAAAAATGGCGATTTCATTTGTTCATATTTTCTGAAAACAATAATGTTTTGGTTAAGTGAAGAGTCATGTCCTTCAGAATGGAAACCCGAATCAATTATTTTTTGTTTTCTGAAGTGCCTCAGAAGATTAACTTACTGTATAGAAAACAAAACATGTCTTCATTATTTTATCCCAGACTACAACCTGTTTGAGGATAGATTCGCTGATGACCAACAAGTAACATTACTGAATACAATGCGGCGTATCTATATGTCACCATGGAATGCCATTTTTAATACGTCGACCTTTCAAGAGTATAGACTAGATTCTAGAAATGCGCACGAGATCAAACTGACAGCTTCCGCATTGCCATGCATCAGTTATTTTGGAAGTCATATTTATAATTGTACCTCTTCTTTATTCAATCTATTGAATTGTAATCCAATGAAGCGTGCTTTAACATGTTGTATAAATTTTCCAGACAAAACATTTCGAAAATATGCGATATCTACGATTTCCAATCGATACATACAATCACATATTAAATTCATAAGAAATAACAAATCGTTCTACAAACAGAACCATTTTGTATTAGGAACCGTCAAGATTGCATTATCTTCCGATGTATTGGGCTCATGGTTATTGTTTGCGTCCTATTTGTATCAATGTAAACGTTTCAAAGAATGCATTTATATAATAAACTACTGCCTATCTGAGTGTACTCCAGATAAAATACCGTGCTATTCAATAGGCAGTCATTTCAGCTTGAAGGAGCACACAGTTTTCGACAAAATGCAACGGCGGGTGGGTTTGATAGATACGTGTAAAAATCTATTAATTCAAGATGTTGTTTTCTACCATCCGTTTATTTTAGTTCCGACAGAACTTACAAGGCTATCTAGATTTTTGAACATGATTCGTATTCCATCCGTTGTTTACTGTCATGTATTATTATTTTTATGTTTTCATCCTCTTCGAGATGACAGGGGGAAATTAACGGCTCTTCGTGAACTTCAGCTCACAATAAGAAAAAGATACTGCATACGCCAGGATGTGATATCTCTTAAAATAGTATATCAATGCCTCGAAATAGTAAAGGCATTGATATAGTTGGAATAGTCCGAAACATTCAAATACCAATATTGAATCAAGAAGATAACGTAAATAGTCACGAAAGATACTGATTCTGAATTAAAATTATAACACAATTATATCTTTTGAGTTATTTTTTTATTTTATTTTCCCCCTTTATTTTGATTTTCTTTAACAAAAATGGCTGTATATATTTTGTGGTATGATGTCATAAGGCCAGAAAAAAATATTAAGACTGAAATAACAATTTCATGACAATCTGTTGAACCAATCTTATATATAAGAAATATTATGCTATATCTCTAATTTATACCGTGATTTAACTTGTGTGAGCAACACGACAGGTGTCATCTGAGGAGCAGGATCGGGTAACCAACCAACATAACTGACAATGCTACATAGAATGTTCAACTTAATATATGTTCCGTCTATTGTTTACTGTCATGTAATATTAGTTTTGTGTGTTCTTTATCTCCAAAAAGACAGGGTAAAACTAACAGCTCTTCCAGATCTTCAATTCACAATAAGAGAAAATTACTTCATAAGCCATGATGATAGAGCATTAAAACTAGTGTCTCAATGCCTTGATATAATTAAAGCATTGGTTTAATTGAAACTCACCGAAGCGTTGAACAATTTACCAATTTTTAATCAAGGAGACTACTTTGATAGTCAGGAAAGATACTAATTTTGAATTGAAAATATGATACAATATCTTTTGAATTTGTTTTTTTCGTTTTTTGTTTTTATTGATAATTTACTTTAATAGTTTGTAGTATGGTATCGGTAGGCAAGACAAAATATTGAGACGGAAATGACTATTTCATGACAAGCCGTTGAACAAAACTAACATTTGAAATAGTATCCCTTGCCGTCGATTTATGATATTACTTTAATTTATACCATGATGTACTAACATGAGTAAAACAACTTGTGCCACATTCGGAATAGATCTGCTTACCCTTCTGGATCACCGTAAATCACAACTAGTGTTTGGTGGGGTTCGTGTTGCATATAGGCTTTAGTTTTTTATTTGCCGATTTAGTCGACAGGGTATGCTTTTCCTAGTGTATATGCTGAGACCGATTGTGTCAATAGGGTATGCTTCTCCTAGTTTATATGCTGAGACCGATTGTGTCGATAGGGTATGCGTCTCCTAGTTTATATGTTTAAACCGATTGTGTCGATAGGGTTTGCATCTCCTAGTTTATATGCTGAGACCGATTGTGTCATATGGTATGCGTCTCCTAGCTTTTTCGTTGAGACCGTTTGTGTCGACAGGGTACGCGTCTCCTTATTTATAGGTTGAGACCGATTTAGTCGATAGGCTATTTGTGTCCTTGTTTATATGTTGAGACCGAGGTAGTCGATAGGGTATGGATCTCCTAATTTAAAGGTTGAGACCGATTGTGTCGATAGGGTATACGTCTCCTAGTTTATATGTTGAGACCGATTGTGTCGATAGGATATGCGTTTCCTAGTTATATGTTGAAACCGATTGTGTCGATAGGGAATGCGTCTCCTAGTTTATATGTTGAGACCGATTGTGTAGATTGGGTATGCGTCTCCTAGTTTATATGTTGATACCGATTGTGTCGAAAGGGTATGCGATTCCTATTTGATTTGTTGAGACTGATTTTGTCGATAGGGTATGCGTCTCCTAGTTTATATGATGAGACCGATTGTGTTGATAGGATATGCGTCTCCTAGTTTATATGTTGAGACCGTTTGTGTCGATAGTGTATGCGTCTCCTAGATTATATGTTGAGACAAATTGTGTCGATAGGGTATGCGTTTCCTAGTTTATATGTTGACACCGATTGTGTCGAAATGGTATGCGTTTCCTAGTTTATATGATGAGACCGATTGTGTCGATAGGGTATGCGTCTTCTAGTTTATATGATGAGACCGATTGTGTCGATAGGGTATGCGTTTCCTAGTTTATATGTTGAGCCTTATTGTGTCGATAGGGTATGCGTCGCCTAGTTTATATGTTGATACCGATTGTGTTGATAGGGTATGCGTCTCCTAGTTTATATGTTGATACCGATTGTGAAGATCGGTATGTGTCTCCTAGTTTATATGTTGATACCGATTGTGTCGAAAGGGTATGCATTTCCTGGTTTATATGATAAGACCGATTGTGTCGATAGGGTATGCGTCTCCTTATCTAAATGTTGAGACCTATTGTGTCGAAAGGGTATGCCTCTACTAGTTTATATGTTGAGACTGATTGTGTCAATAGGGCATGCGTCTCCTAGTTTATATATTGAGACCAATTGTGTCGAAAGGGTATGCGTCTCTTAGTTTATATGTTGAGACCGATTGTGTCGATAAGGTATGTGTCTCCTAGTTTATATGTTGAGACCGATTGTTCCGACAGGGCGTGTCTAATAGTTTATATGCTGATACCGATTGTGTCGATAGGGTATGCGTCTCCTAGTTTATATGTTGAGACCGACTGTGTCGATAAGGTATGCTTCTCCTAATTTATACATTGAGACCGATTGTGTCGATAGGGTATGCGTCTCCTAGTTTATATGTTGATACCGATTGTGTCGAAATGGTATGCGTTTCCTAGTTTAAATGTTGAGACCGATTTTGTCGATAGGGTATGCGTCTGCTAGTTTATATGTTGAGACTGAATGTGTACATTGGGTATGCGTTTCCTAGTTTATATGTTGAGACCGATTGTGTCGATAGGGTATGCGTCTCCTAATTTATTTGTTGAGACCGATTGTGTAGATTGGGTATGTGTCTCCTACTTTATATGTTGATACCGATTGTGTCGAAAGGGTATGCGTTTCCTAGTTTATATGTTGAGATCGATTTTGTCGATAGGGTATGCGTCTCCTAGTTTATATGATGAGACCGATTGTTGATAGGATATGCGTCTCCTAGTTTATATGTTGAGACCGTTTGTGTCGATAGTGTATGCGTCTCCTAGATTATATGTTGAGACCGATTGTGTCGATAGGGTATGCATCTCCTAGTTTATATGTTGAGACCGGTTGTGTCGATATGGTATGCGTTTCCTAATTTATATGTTGAGACCGATTGTGTCGAAAGGGTATGCGTTTCCTAGTTTATATGATGAGACCGATTGTGTCGATAGGGTATGCGTCTTCTAGTTTATATGTTGAGACCGATTGTGTTGATAGGGTATGCGTTTCCTAGTTTATATGTTGAGCCTTATTGTGTCGATAGGGTATGCGTCGCCTAGTTTATATGTTGATACCGATTGTGTTGATAGGGTATGCGTCTCCTAGTTTATATGTTGAGACCGATTGTGAAGATCGGTATGTGTCTCCTAGTTTATATGTTGATACCGATTGTGTCGAAAGGGTATGCATTTCCTGGTTTATATGATAAGACCGATTGTGTCGATAGGGTATGCGTCTCCTTATCTAAATGTTGAGACCTATTGTGTCGAAAGGGCATGCGTCTCCTAGTTTATATATTGAGACCAATTGTGTCGAAAGGGTATGCGTCTCTTAGTTTATATGTTGAGACCGATTGTGTCGATAAGGTATGTGTCTCCTAGTTTATATGTTGAGACCGATTGTTCC
Source organism: Mytilus galloprovincialis (assembly GCA_037788925.1). Lineage (NCBI taxonomy): Eukaryota > Metazoa > Mollusca > Bivalvia > Mytilida > Mytilidae > Mytilus > Mytilus galloprovincialis. The sequence continues at coordinate 81,587,552 of CM075339.1, read as the reverse complement.
GACAGGGTGTGTCTAATAGTTCATATGCTGAGACCGATTGTGTCGATAGGGTATGCGTCTCCTAGTTTATATGTTGAGACTGAATGTGTAGATTGGGTATGCGTCTCCTAGTTTTTTTGTTGAGACCGATTGTGTCGATAGGGTATGCGTCTCCTACTTATATGTTGAGACCGATTGTGTAGATTGGGTATGTGTCTCCTACTTTATATATTGATACCGATTGTGTCGAAAGGGTATGCGTTGCCTAGTTTATATTTTGAGACCGATTTTGTCGATAGGGTATGCGTCTCCTAGTTTATATGCTGAGACCGATTGTGTCATAGGGTATGTGTCTCCTAGTTTATATGTTGAGACCGATTGTGTCGATAGGGTATGCGTCTCCTAGTTTATATGCTGAGACCAGGGTTTCCGCTGGCGGTCGCCATTTTCGCAATTTGCGAAAAAATAATAATTCTGGCGATAAAAATTCGTCATTTGCGAAAGAATTTGTCGAAAGAAATATATAGAACGATTTATTTTCCTCCATCTTGTTTATTTACTTTTTTCGAGTTTCTCGGACTTTACCCGATCAGACAATACTCGAAATTCACCTTGACCTCATTAAGGTTTGGACAGAAAATCAATTATCAGCTGATTGCATTTTCTAACTATCGACAAAAAAGGACTGCATTAATAAAGGTGTTGATTGAATTGTTTGACAAAATGATATGGTTAAATGGCTTCTGCTAAATGTCACATAGAGAATTTATTTACCACTTTGCGACGCACGTGTTTGAAGCAAACTTTTGACGTCTCCTCCGCTTTTAAAGATAGTTTAGAAAAGAAAGCTGTTGTTGTGACGAAAAATGTCCAAAGGCAAGAAAAATCTCGGATTTAAAACTGTAATTATCCTTTGACTTAAATATCGGTAATTTATTAGGAAGACGTTTCTAAAGTCGTTTGAGTGACACACGTGTTTCAAGCCTAGTGTTACGTCTCAACTTTTTCATCTACGATGGTTAAGAAAAGAAAACTGTCGATTATGAGGAAATCTATCCAAAAGGTTGGCTCGAATGAGAGTAGCCCTTCAATGTAATTATAGATGATAGGCAACGATAACAACAACTATTCAGCCATTACCTTTTATCTAGAAGTTTGTATTTCCGCCCAAGGCGACGTCACTGACAATACGACGTCGACAATAAACGTACAATAGTTGAAACGTTATGTTCCCGCGATAATCTCAACATACTGGGGCCGCGAAAAAGTAAAATTTATCACAATTTTCTAAAATTCTCAATTGTCCATTGATAAATCGTTTCACTGATAAATAACTGTTCATCAATAAATAATAATACTTTGAAATTGTCTCTCGCGTTGTGTTTTTTCTTTGTAATACTGAGCAAATCATATAAAAACGGAAATTACATTTAGCGATTAAATTCAATTAAAGTCTCTCATGAAATAAAATAAAATTCAACTTTGCACTAAACGTGTAATTGTTTATGTTCATTGATTACATCACTGGTGAATCCACTTCTGTATCGTCTCTCGGGCTTTTAGGCTAGCTTTTCGTTTCGGTCTGTTCTCCATATGTTCCTGCTCATCAATATGAACGTTACTGTTAGAATTGTTTGTCATCGTTTGTGTTACTTCCAACGGATATAATTTGGCGATCGGTCTTGTAGTTTCTCCCGTGCTGGTCCTTATTCGTGCTGATCTTACAAGTCCATCATTACCTCTCGCAAGTTCGGTTACGATCCCAATTTTCCAGTTTATCCTCGGACATTCGTTGTGAATTTGTACGATGTCTCCTGTATTTATTAATTGTTCATTTTTTCCGATTGTCCTATGAAATTCACGTAAAGATGTAAGGTATTCGGATTTCCATCTTTTCCAGAAATGTTGAATCAATTGCGTTTGTCTGTGTACACTTTTATTAAGATCTTTATGTCCCATGTAAGTCGGGTCTAGGAAATTATCAATTTCTGATTGCGGGTACGGTAATGTTGAAATCCGCCTTCCGTATAATAGATGAGACGGCGTTAAAGCTTCACAGTCTTTGATATCGGATGATGGATATGTTAGCGGTCTGTCATTTAAGATAGTTTCTATTTCCGTAACAACTGTTTGTAATGTTTCCATGTTTACTTGGGATCGTCCAAGCACCTTCTTCAAACTTGTCTTCGTCAGAGCAATCAAGCGCTCCCAAAATCCACCATACCAAGGTGCACGTTTCGGTATAAATCTCCACTCGACACCGTGTGTTGATAAAGTATTTTTTACTATATCCGATTCACATAATCTTTTTATTTCTGCAGATCCTGCAATGAATGTAGTTGCATTGTCAGATACTAGAATTTTAGGCAAAGATTTACGGCTAACAAAGCGCCGAAATGCCTGAATAAATGAATGTTCGCTCAAGTTTGGAACTACTTCTAGGTGAACTGCTCTTGTCGATGCGCATGTAAATAAACATATATACGCTTTCTTTAAAGTTCTTTCTGAGTCCTTTACGTATAAAGCACCTGTATAATCGACTCCTGTGACGGTAAATGGCGAAGCTTCCTGTACTCTTATTTTCGGTAGGGGTGGCGGATCCGGTTTGTTGTAAGATTTTCCCATAACTTTGCGGCAAATTACACATTTGTTTAATAACTTCTTAACAAATTGTCGGAGTGTCGGTACCCAATACGATTGTCGTACATAAGTTAGCGTAGCATTTAGTCCAGAATGGAGTGAACGTTCGTGTGCGTCTATCACTATCAGTTTGGTAAGTGGTTGATTTGCAGGAATAAGATATGGAAATTTAGTATTCTCTGGAATCGGTGCATTGTGAATCCTACCGTTGCATCTCACAAGGCCATCGTCATCTATGAAGAGTCCTAGTTGTCTTATTTTTGGATATTTCATTGTGTTTTTATTTCGTGTGTCCTGTAAACTTTTTATTTCGGCGGAATATGAAGATTTTTGGCAATCTAATATCCATGAACGCACCGCGATATTAATATCATTTGTCGTTAAGACTCCACTTTTTCTCAGATGTTTGGTATATCGGCAATTAGATATGAACCGCTGAACGTAAGCGGTTACTCGAATCAATTTCCTGAAAGTCCCATATTTCGAAATGTCTATAATGTTACTAATACCATAGTAGTCAGTATGAACGTCATTGTTTTGAAATTCCTCGTCGTCGTTTTCTCCTGTAATTGTCAATACTGTTTTACTTGTAGGAGTTAATTCTGGCCATTTTGTTCGTGTCGTTAACCAATTTGGTCCTTTTTTCCAAATGACACTATTGATGTATTGATCGGCGTCAATTCCTCGTGTTAAGAGATCTGCTGGATTGTATTCTGTAGGACAGTATCTCCATTCATGTTGATTTGTAGACTCTGTAATTTCTCGCACTCGATTTGCAATAAATCGTTTTAACGGTTTCGATGATTTTATCCAGTGTAATACTATGCAGCTATCCGACCAGAAAACCACGTTTTTACATTCAAAAGTCGATTTTACATGTGACGCTAGTCTAGTTCCAATAACTGCGGCCATAAGTTCTAATTGCGGTAATGTTAGGTTTTTCACTGGCGCTACTCTGCTTTTCGCCATCACTAACGTAGTTTCGGTACCGTTGTTCAGATATGCAGTCGCTCCATATGATTTTGGACTCGCATCGCAAAATACGTGTAGTTCAAATTGTGTCGAAGTAGAATTACTGGAGAAATAATATCTGGGAAATACGATTTGTGTCGCTTTCTCTAAGTCACTTGCTACATTAATCCAAGTAGCCTTAAAGTTTTCCGGAACTGGTTCATCCCAATCAAGTTTACTTTTCCATATATCCTGTATGAGCATCTTTGCTCGTATTGTGACGGGGCTGAGTATTCCAAGTGGATCGTATATTTTGGAAGAATGTTTCAAAATCTCCCTTTTTGTTACAATGTCTCGTAGTTGAATCTCACATTTCTGGTACATCAGATCATCGGATTTGCTATTCCATAACATACCAAGTACTTTTGTGTTGATGTCCTTATCTAGTACATTTTCCGTCTTGGCTAGCGTGCGTATATTTTCACTGTTCGATGTCCACGATCGTAGCTGTTGTACTGTTGTAACGATGTAAATGTTTCAGTATCGTGGCGTTAAGCATAAACGGCGAACAAGTTGCTCCGAAAAGGACGGATTTGAACCTGTAAGTCTGTAGATTACTTGTAGGGTCTGATGGGTTACTGAGCCACAAGAAACGTGTAGCGTCTCGGTCATCTTCGTTTAATCCAACATGTAAAAAGGCCTTTTCAATATCCGTTGTTATGGCGACAGGGTTGGCTCTAAATCTCATCAGAATTTTAGTCAGATCGTTTAGTTTCGGCGGTGTGTCCAAGAGGCAGTCATTCAAACTAGGCGAATAAGGCGACTGGCGGCAACTGCAGTCATAAACGATTCGGATAGGCGTAGTGCTTGATTCCTTCTGTACTGGATGATGAGGGATATAGTGTATTATTCCTTGAGTTTCAGCTGTTTCATCCACTCTCTCTATGAACTCCCTTCGTTCCTGTTCTTGTATAATGTTCCCGTACTTCTTTAACATATCAGGGTTTTGGGTAAGTCTTTTAATGACGTTTTCTGTCCTTCTCTTCGTGACTGCAAAATTTGTAGGCAATTCATCATGGTCCTGTTTCCATGGTAACCTAGCGAAATACTTATTTTCTCTGAATTCAATTGATCTGTCCTGATATGCTGTTATGTAGGTATCGTCGTCTTCGTCTAACTCCTTACTATTTATACCTATTGATTCTAAATTCCAAAATCTCTCTAAATTGTATTCTTCATCTTTGTGTGATATTAAAACATTAAACATGCTAGTTTTCGATGTGTTAGTTTTCTTACTGTATGTAGGTCCCGAAAGCAAATATCCGATCTTGGATTTCACGGCGGTCGGACCGTTTCCTCGTACAATATGGTCTTCTACAATGTCCCAATAGTGATCTGCACCTACAAGCAAGGATATATCAAACGAATCTTGCTGTGTCATCGTGTGTGCTAACTTCAAACCACGTAAATAACCGTTCTGTGTATCAATATTACGTATGTGATTCTGTAGAGGCGTGGCGATCATCGGTACTATCAGTACTTTGATTGGCAATACGTGTCCGGCATCGGTTTTCAGATAGATTGTTGTCTTTTCTAAGTGTCTCGTGTTTTTCTCTTCACCTCCAAATGCCGATAAATGTATTATCTCTGTTCCTTCTATCTGTAATTTGAGTTTATTCGCTAAGTTCTGCGTCAAAAACGATCTTTGAGCTCCTTCGTCAAATAGAATATTCGTTTCGATAAAGTGCTGATTTGAGCCTACTTGAGATACGGCGGTTTTCAAAAGTACATTTGATCGCGATTCTGTCGATTGAGAATACAAAATGGTAGTATCTTCTTCTGTATCATGAAGTTCATTAACGAGTTGAACGTTTGTCGATGGCGGGTTTGACGGGTTGCTGCTCTGGTTATAATTCGCGTGGAAGTTCGTATTTGCTGAGTTACTACTCCCGTTTCTATGGTTTACCTCATTCACTGGTTTTATGTTGTTTGTTGGACGTGAATTACACAAGCTTGTATGGTGTTTCTTATTACAATTTCTACATGTGTGTTTAGATTTACAATCATTTATTCTGTGTTTACCAAGGCAGTTAAAGCATAACTTATCACGTTTAACTATTATCATACGGGATTCTGTGTCGGTTATTTTACTGCACTGGGTAGGTGCGTGTATTTCATGACAAAACACACAAGGTCTTGTCTCAATATTCTTGACAGATTTGGACTTTGCCGATTTCGCTCCGGCAAAGAAAGACGATGTTGTGGGCAAATGGTTTGTCGACTCTAACTCTTGTCCTGCGTCCATTATATTAATCTCATCTAAAATGCTCCTACGGAGGTCCCGTAATACCCAAGTTTGTATTCTGTGTTCTCGCGCGAGATGTTGTCTGACTTCCCCGGGTAATTTCTTCATAATAATTGGAACAAGTAGAGTGCCGTATGTTTCTTGTGTCTGACCTAAAGCTTCTAATCCCCTGAGGTAACTTTCCATTTTATCGTAAAAGCTTCGTAAGCTTGTTATCTGATTTCTAGGCGAAGGGATTTCTAATAATGCCTGCATGTATGCATTTATGATTTTGTCTTGTTGACCGAACCTCTCTTTTAATAGATTTACGGCTTCATCGTAGTTTACATTTGTAAGTGCGAACCCCGCTATAGAATCAAGTGCTTCATATTCTAGCTGTGCTTTCAAGTAATTGAATTTTTGTACATTTGTAAGTGACAAGTTAAGGTGTACGGCCGACTCATATGAGTCCCAGAAAGTTTGCCATTCTAAGATGTTCCCTGAGAATATTGGAAGCGAAAGTTTGGGTAGGCGGTGACTACTAGCTGACGAAAATGTGCTTTGCTGTGTGTTGAACGTATGACTGGCTTGTACAGACGGGTTCTCAAACGACTGTGCGTTGTGTGGGTTGGCTATGTTGTGCGTTGGTACAAACGGTATAGTTTCTGGATTTAAAGTGTGGGTTGTTGTATGTGAATCAATATGACGGGACTGTGGTGTTTGAACATTTTGTATGAACTTACGTATGTGGCGAATCTTTGTTTCCATTTCCACTGAATATTCATCTGAATCCACAATCTCATTTTCCACATCTTCCGGTTCTGTTAACTTTAGAATTTGTTCGTTTAAGTCCTCAAACAATGTTTGTTTTTGCACTAGTTTTCCGAGTGTTGCAATAACTTCTTCTTCGTCGAAATTCGCATTCTCCTTTGCTTCATCTAATCTTCGGAATAATCTGGTAACAGCGCTTCTGTTCCCCGATCGGACTGATTTCAATTTTACGAGATCCTGGTCACGGCACCATAAATATAGATGATAGGCAACGATAACAACAACTATTCAGCCATTACCTTTTATCTAGAAGTTTGTATTTCCGCCCAAGGCGACGTCACTGACAATACGACGTCGACAATAAACGTACAATAGTTGGAACGTTATGTTCCCGCGATAATCTCAACAGTAATGACTACACATGAAACGAGGGATCAATATCATGTGATAAAAGCTTTTGTTTTGTTGTAAAAAAAACTTCTTAATACAAAAGGGAACATCAGTATTTTTCTTTAAAAGAAACTTTCCCTACGAACTATACTGGTATTGTATAATCAAAACATGTCCATCAATTTTGTTATATTCCAGGACGTATATCTTCTTTATTACTAAAAGTATATATAGTGGCCCAATCAATTAGAAAAGTTGTTTAAAATACAATGAATAGTTTTCCCTTTTAAATTAAAAAAATCTGTTGTTTTAAAGTAAATTTTTAGTGTTTATTCATTAACATGTAAACTCTAAAATAAGTTTGAGAGCATAATCATAGACACAATGGGCAAAATCAGCTTATTTAATGGAAAGGGGGAAGGGGGGGTGGGGGTGGGGGTTAGAAAAAAATTAAAATTTTAAACGAAAAATATAGTGATGTTATTTGGCGAAAAAAATAATAAAGTGGCGAAAAATATATTGTTTTGGCGAAAGAGGTGGCGAAAAAAATAATTGACCCAGGGGAAACCCTGGCTGAGACCGATTGTGTCAATAGGATATGTATCTACTAGTTTATATATTGAGACTGATTGTGTCGAAAGGGTATGCGTCTCCTAGTTTATTTGTTGACACCGATTGTTTCGATAAGGTATGCGTTGCCTCGAATTTATATCAATAATGTGGTCATTTTTATAAATTTGCTGTTTTCAAAACTTTAATTTTTTCGAAAAAAATAAGGATTTTCTTATCCCAGGCATAGATTAACTTAGCCGTATTTGGCACAACCTTTTGGAATTTTGGATTCTCGATGCTCTTCAACTGTGTACTTGTTTGGCTTTATAAATATTTTGATATGAGCGTCACTGATGAGTCTTATGTAGACGAAACGCCCGTCTGGTGTACTAAATTATAATCCTGGTACCTTTGATAACTATTATATGTTGAGACCGATTGTGTCGATAGGACATGCGTCTCCTAGTTTATATGTATCCCCATTCCAACAATCGAAAATACTAGTAGGAGACAATCGATTACAGCAACGATATTTCTCCTCTCGAGACAGTTGAGGCTTTCCGAGCTTTTAAATGATCAAAATTACCCTGTTAAGAGTGGAAAGATATCGTATTACACGAGTGATAGTGGTGGAATCTTTTTTCTCTTCTGAAGTTTTTCCTTCCTTTTAAAATAATTGAAGAAAGTTGTGTACTTTTTCATGTGACGTCTTCAGACACAGTCGCCTTTTTAATGACGTCACAATAGGAAAATTCAGAAGAAACCAAGAAAATAGCACAAAAATAGATAAAATAACGTACCAAGCGGCTATCCCATATTCTTAAACTGAATAAACATGTCATTAGTAAATTTAAAAAAAACAAACATATCTTTTAGGTCAACTTATTCATAATGATTACCACGAAATGCGTTATAATTCATTTCAATCGTTCACCTTTTCACTGAACTAGTACACATTTTTATTAAGGGATTAGCTGAGAACCACCTCCGAATGCTGGATTTTCTCGCTGCTTTGAAGACCCGTTTGTGGCATTCGGCTGTCGTTGACTGTTTGGTCGAGTTGTTGTCTCTTTGGCATATTTCCTTTACTATTCTCAGTTTCATCTTCATCACATATATCTATAAATCTGAAAAAGAGACAGCGAACGACAACTCTAGTATACTGTACTGACATCGTACACCATTATTACATTTCCCAAATAACTGGTGCATATTTGCAATGTAATGAAGAAAAAAAACACCAACTTATACACATATTTAAAAATAATGTTTATCTGATGGTTTCTAGTTTCTGGGATGCAGTTTAGTGAGTCGTGTTTTAAAGTCTTCAAAGCACTTAGCATGTACCAACGAGTCTGATAGTTGGTTCTAATCACTTATTGTGCGAGGGACAAGCTGTCTTTTTTGTGAACATGTGTATGCAGTTCATTATTACTGTCCGGATGGGAATATCTTCATTTTCTTGTAGGATTTATGATATATGGTGGAATGAGTATGGTTATATTGTTGTGTATTGCTGTATGCAGTAAAGTAATCAGGAATATTTTCGTTCTTGCAGATATTGGTGGTAGTTTAAGTTGTTTCCATTTCATGTAACAGTACCTGCTTTTCTGGAATAGTAACTGCATGGCTTTTCTTTAATGTCTTTTTAGAAATAAATAAAGGATTTAACCTCCTCGGATGAGGGTTTGTTTTATTCATTTTGAACTGTTTTTCATGTTCTACGAAACTTTAAAAAAAAAATAGACAAGAACAAAATGTAAACAACGTTTTTATTTTTATTCATATCAGAAAAATAACCTGTAGAAGTTTATCATATTGACATTTGGTATATGAGTTTTTAATATTATGATATCTAACTGTTTTTTTTCAATTGCAGAAGCAATAGCAAACGTTTGTCAACCCAAATTAAATTTTAGAAACAAAAATGGATGTTGTGTTGAAAATACAACTTACGGGAGAAGAAATGGAAAAAGAAAGTTGGGAAGTAAATTGGCCAAAATATCATACATTGTGAAGTTGAAAAGTTACAAGGTCGCAAACCCTCTACGAAAGTGTAATTAATCACAAGGAAGAAACCACCTACGTGTTTGTCAGTTTCTCTTAGATAAATACTTCCCTATACGAAAGCTCTGTGCTAAAGGGGAAGTTTTCTTTTCGACAAAATTCAAAAATCCGTTGGTTTATCAAATATACGTTTACAACATCATAATCAGTTGTACATTTAATGTTCGCAATGCGAAACAAAATATAGAAAAACTGAAGAAGCGAAAGAAAAAGCAACAAAATTAAAAAAAAATATGAAAACATAGCTTTCTCTTGACATTTCCTGTAACATATCTCGTGGCTGAATTTCAATGCCCTATTATTTTAATTTTATATCAAATATAGAAACTTGATCATAACAAATTATGTTTTTCTTAGAACTTTACTTTACAATTCAATATCATAATCTTTTTATGAATGCAAAGTATTTCAGCTTATAAAATATTAATGAACGAAATAAACTATTGTAAATATTTCTTCTGTAAAATGAACACAATAATCTTAAATACATTATATACAAACAAGTTAAATAAGCAATTAACTACCATACATAGTTGATATATAAAACTTTAGCTGTTGGAACGTATCTTACAAAAAACTTGCAAGTTTATGGTTTAAGATTACAGCACCGAAAACATTTTTTTTGGCTTCTGCAGTCTCAATTAGTCTTCCATGGCTATAAATACTATTTCCCGAGGCAACATTAATGACACTGCATCGTGATGTCATCTAGTTTTCAATCCAGTTGACTGAGAAACGCGGCCAAGTATTGACAGACTATCGTGAAAGCTCTGGTAACGGATCGTGAAAGACATTTCAGAATCTTTGAAAAAAATCGCTTAATTTTCAAAACGCGGAACAAATCCGAACAAAAAATGATGTCTGACAAAATGGTTCAACTTCCTCTTCATAACATTGAAGTAAGATGATGAAAATATGCAGTACTTTATGAATAAACACAAAAGGCGCAATGCATGTCAATGAAATTAATTGCAAATAACAAGCTTTATGTACCTATAATGTTCATATTTCAGTTTATCATGACATATTTGAAATTTAATCATTGGTGTATCTGATTTTACAGTAAAATTAAAGTAAGTTCTTCCCTTAAAAGCATTAATTTGTATATGAAACCCTTGAATTTGTTGAATTTCCGTCAAACTTGATCGTGAAATATCAGGCAACACATTATTTTGATCGTGAAAGATAATGCGTGACCAGACTTAATACTAGTAATCAAACATCAGTATTTCTTTTACCATTTGTTATACCTGCAACTGGTTGAATAAAATTGAGAATGGAAATGGGGAATGTGTCAAAAAGACAACAACCCGACCAAATAAAAAAACAACAGCAGAAGGTCACCAACAGGGATTCAATGTAGAGAGAAATTCCCTTACCCGGAGGCGCCTTCAGCTGGCCCTAAACAAATATATACTAGTTCAGTGATAATGAACGCCTTACTAATTTCCAAATTGTACACAAGAAACTAAAATTAAAATAAAATACAAGACTTACAAAGGCCAGAGGCTTCTGACTTGGGACAGGCGCAAAAATGCGGCGGGGTTAAACATATTTGTGAGATATCAACCCTCCTCCTATACCTCTAACCAATGAAGCCTGTAACTTTTTTGATAAGCATGAACATTAAAACTATTTTTTTTTCTATTCAACACTTTACCTAGAAAGTACAAAAAATCAACAACTAAAAACGTGTCTTGATAAGTGTGAAAGATTCAGCTCTGAGAATCGGTCAAGTGCAATTCAGGTAGACCGACACTACTTAGCCAATAATATGGATATGCAAGGTTTAAACCAACATGATATCCCTCAATCAAAAAATTACAGCAAAACAGCATTATATATAGTTCATGAGTAATTCTTTGTTAACAAGCAGTTGTAGATTGATATAACCCTATACTACAGACTATAGAATACCAGAGCGCAAATGCTATAATGTCTCGTCTGCTTTACTTATAATAGTATATTTGTTGAACGTCTATAATAACAAGGGTTTTACTAGAAGTGTCAAATGCGCTTAATATTGTCAATGATTCATTAAAAGAGTTCAAGGTCAGAATACCCCGCCATACATATCTCTACTAATGTCCCATACACCAAATGAAATTGTGTGCCGATTCTTACAGTGACTTAGAAACTGACAACTGTAAAAGTTATGCTTGGCCAATTAATTCGGAACATAAGGTCAAAAGTATATGAACCCTGATCGACAGCCAGACATAGACATCTTACTATCATGCAATATATCAAATACAATTGAAGTCATCCTGGTCATATATGAAACATGTAGACAGACATGTACACCATACACCTTAAATACCTTGGCACTATAGCATACAGGTATATATCCAAAAGGCCAAACAACATAAAACGAACATTGCCGAATGATGCATGATAATGAGTTCGATGTTATTTGAAACCTTGCAGATGTCAAAAATATGCAATCAGAACAACAGAGAGTTATCCTAAAGCTTAACGAATCCGCGATACGGACTTGACCACAAAATGAATCGTTATCCATGAAATGAGACAAATTCAGGGTAAGGTGAAACCTGTCTGACGGACATGTCGTTTATAGGATTCATCAATATACAAGAAGTGGGTATCATATAATTTGTGATAAATGAGTAACTCACATGACAATTAAAAGATTCATTCTACAATCATCCAACTATTTTACATTTCATTTTCTGAAAATATTAATACTTTGAAATGCTTAAACCTATTGAGGACGTTGACATATATCGCTTTTCTCAATACCAATGACAAATGGTAATAATGATATCATTGAAGAATAATTCTGAACATCTGTGTAACTTCAGATCTTTCACGATCTTCAAAAATGCGGTACGGGATCATTCACGATCCGAAAAATCATTTTTTGTGTACAAAGTTCTTTATTTACCAAGTTTCAGATTATGTTTATACAACATAACTATGAGAACCATTTGATTAATTCAAAAAGAATGCCCTCATTTGGATAAAAGCAGTTTTTCTAGTCGAATTTGTGAAAAAATCATGTTTGTTTACATTTTTTTATGTCATTGAAATGTCGTGAAGCAATCTGCCTTTTGTTGTTTTGTAATAACTATGTACTTTTAAAACTGGATATTCTCACATACTGACAGTTTTATTTTGTCGTTGATTTGTCAAATAAAATTTGTTAATTAATTTAATTGGAATATTTATTGACCTTTCATATGTCTTCTCGATTAAATGTCTTTCACGATCCGTTACCAGAACTTCAATGTCAACAATGCAGGTTAGGGTGATGGTTTGGATCCCGCTAACATGTTTAACCCTGCCACATTATGTATGTATGTGTCTGTCCCAAGTCAGGAGCCTGCAATTCAGTAGTTGTCGTTTATTTATGTGTTACATATTTGTTTTTCGTCCACAGAGCAATTATTAAACAATATAAATGTTAAATTGTGGTTTTTTTTTTTTAAATATTCATATTTAAAACTATTGAAACTTTATGAACTCCTAGACTTTTTATTCACACTTGCTACTGCTCAAAGTTGATACGGAAGAAAGTACTTCATCCATTGCTATAGTTTCAAGTATCTTCGAGTGGTTTCGACTGTTTTTCATTATGATAAAGAATAACAATGAATTGGATATAGATTGACGATCGTGATAGTGTGTAATCAGGTTAAAAGGTCAAAATCATTCTTTGTCATATCACTGAACTGTCCACTATAACACAGTTTGCACCATCAATATAATATTTTATTATCTATACCTAGAATAAAGGTAAGTTTTCGTTACTTTGTATCTTAAACTTTTGATATGACTTGTGCTTGGTTCTTCAAATTATCACTTTGAAAGACCCTTCAGGGTCTTGGCAGTCTTCATTGCAACTTTCCTGAAAAAAACATTTTGAATTATGTTATCATCATTTCTTTGAAATAATCTAGGCAGTAGGAGTTGAAAAAAAAATTATATTAATTTTAAATATAAAAAAATCAAATTGATATTAAAAAACTTAGATAAATTCATTAAATTGGTTGAATGTAATAGTTGAATATTCATTACTTTCTTCTTAGATTTTCTTGATAATGAATAATACAGACGAAGAACTTTCACTTGAACTTTACCATTATTTATGTAACATTGTTGGTTCCGAAGTTGGTGTGAAAACAAGACGAGATATATATACGATATTGGACTTTGTTCAAAATGGTAATGGGGTGTTAACCGCTATAAGCAGTGGAAGTAAAGCAGAAGGTTTAGATCTCAAAGGCAGTGATATCGATAGAATGTTAGTTATTAAATTTTTTCAGGTATATGAGAATATCAATAATGTGATAAATTGTCCATTACATGCGTCTATTTTAATGGAAACAACTGATACAAAACCTTGTTTTACAAAATTGAAGGTATATCCCATATTTAATAAAATACCTTTTTTTAATAGAATGCTTGATACCTTAGGAGAGGAAATATTCATTTCAAGCAAACGTTTTAGGGAATCCTATTTAATACCTGGTGCTATTATACATGGTCCTTGTGTATCTGATCCAGAAGAAACATTTGATAACGCATTAAGTCTCCGATGTAGAGAATGGATATCATCAGCTCAATCGTGGATTAACAGACCAAGATCTACATGGCCAGATAACAAACTTGTCACGTCGATAGTGCAATATGGTGTTCTGTTTGTTCCAATTGGACCTAAACATTCACCTTACGAAAACCTAGAATGGCGAATTTCATTTTCCATGGAAGAAAAACAATTGATTTATTCCTTTTCACACACTCAATTATTGTGTTATGCGTTATTAAAAATTATTCATAAAGACATAATCAAACCGAAACATGGTGATCTTATTTGTTCATATTTTCTCAAAACCATACTGTTTTGGTTAAGTGAAGAGTCATGCCCTTCAGACTGGAAACCCGAATCATTTTTTTCTTGTTTTCTGAACTGTCTTAGACGATTGATTTACTGTGTAGAAAACAAAACATGTCTTCACTATTTTATCCCTGAATACAACCTCTTTGAGGAGAGATTTACTAATGAACAACAAAGTATATTACTAAATACATTGCAGCTTATATATATTTCACCATGGAATGCCATTTTTAATACGTCGACCTTTCTAGAGTATAGACTAGATTCTAGAATTGCGCACAAGTTCAAACTTACAGCTTCCGCATTGCCATGCATCAGTTATTTTGGTCATATTTATGATTTTACCTATACTGTTTTCAATCTATTAGATTTTAATCCAATGAAGCGTGCTTTAACATGTTGTATTAATTTTCCAGACAAAACATTAAGAAAATATGCGATATCTGCGATTTCCAATCGATACATACAGTCGCATATTAAATTCATAAGTAATAACAAATCGTTCTACAAACAAAACCATTTTATAATAGGAACTGTCAAGATTGCATTATCTTCCGATGTATTGAGCTCATGGATATTGTTTGCATCCTATTTGTATCAATGTAAGCGTTTTAAAGAATGCATTTATATAATAAACTACTGCCTATCTGAGTGTACTCCAGATAAAATATTATTACATTTAACAGGTCGTCATTACAGCTTGGAACAACAGACAGTTTTCGAGAGAATGCATCGGAGGGTTGGTTTGATAGCGGCGTGTAAAAATCTTATCATCCAGGGAGTTATTTTCTACTATCCATTTATTTTACTTCCGACAGAACTTACACTATTACGAATAAGGCAGGCCATGATTTCTGTACCTTCTGTTGTTTACTGTCATGTAATATTATTTTTGAGTTTTCATCATCTTCGAGATGACAGAGGGAAATTAACTGCTCTTCGAGATCTTCAACTCGCAATAAGAGACAGATACTTCATAAGCCATGATGAGAGAACATTAAAGATAGTGTATCAATGCCTCGATATAGTAAAAGCATTGGTATGATTGAAATTCACCAAAGCATTGAACAAATTACCAATTTTGAATCAAGGAAATCACTTCATAGTCATCAAAGATACTAATTCTGAATTAAAAATAAGATAAAACAATATCTTTGAATTGGTCTTTGTTGTTTTTCATTTTATTGTTATTTCCCAGTAGAAATATAACTATATTGTTTGTAGTAATGTGTCGGTAGGCAAGATAAAAATATTAAGACGGAAATAATTATTTCATGACAAGCCGTTGAGCAATACTAACATTTGAAATATAATCCCCGGCGGTCGATTTAAACTATTTTTTTAATTTATACCACGATGGTCTAACAGGAGTAACACGATTTGTGCCACATGTGAAAAAAGATCTGCTCGCCCTTCTGGAGCACCTAAGATCACCAGTAGTGTTTGATTGGCTTCCTGTTGCTTAGTTCTTAGTTTTTGGCTTACCTGGCCTAAAAGGCCAATTGAGTTTTTCTCATCTTTTGGCGTCTGTCGTCCGTCGTCGTCTGTCGTCGTCAATCTTCTCCTCTGAAATAGTGGGAGATATCAAATTTTCCAAACTTAGCAACAATAATCACAGGGGTATCTTGTTCAAAAACTGTGTCTGATCACCAGGCCAACCAACCAAAATGACCGCCATGGCTAAAGATAGAACATAGGGGTAAAATGTAGATTTCGGCTTATATCGTTAAAACAGGGGCATTTAGGGTAATTTTAAAGGGATAACGTTGTTTATCAGGTTAAGATCTATCTGCCCTGAAATTTTCATATTCAAAGGTTCATATCTTGAATATTATTATAGATAGAGATAAACTGTGATAACAATAATGTTCAGCAAAGTACGATCTACATATAAGTCAACATATTCAAAATTGTCTGTCGACCCCTTAAGGAGTTATTGCTCTTTATAGTCACTTTTTAACAGTTTTTCGATAACTTTGTTTTCTTTTACACAAACCTTCTCCTCTGAAACTACTGGACCAAATTTAACCCCACTTGACCACAATCATTCACTGGGGTATCTAGTTTAAAAATTGCGTCGGATGACCCCGCCTGTAAACCAAGATGACCGACATGACTAACCATAGCAAATAGGGGTAAAATGCAGTGTTTGGCTTAAATTTCTGAAAATAAGGCATTTAGAGCAAATCTTTTAGAGGGTAAAATGTTATTCAGATTAAGATCTATCTGCCCACAAATTTTTATACAAATCTGACAACCCGTTGCTGGGTTGCTGTCCCTGAATTGGTTCTTTTAAGGACATTTTGCAGTTTTGGTTACTTTCTTCCATGTCTTAGATAGCATTATATAATCTGATTATATGTAATACTATAAATTATGTTTTAACCTAATTTTACATGATTTTCAAAGCATCAGTAAATACAGGTTAGCGACACAGGCTCCTAGTTTTATTTTATGTTTGGTATACTGTAAGTTGTCCTTTGAATTGCTTTTCTTTTCTTGCCATGATATTATCAGTTGTTTTCGGCCTATGAGTATGCATTTTATCTCTTTTCTTATACATTTAATTCAATATTACAGTAGTAGTCTTTTCCCATTCTATAATAACTTCTTTATTATTCAATTACGCTACATATCTAAACTGAATTGTACATTAAAAGATTAAAATTGCACATCAAGATAAAAGTTATCAAAGTTACCAGGATTATAATTTAGCACGCTAGACGCGCGTTTCGTCTTCAGAAGACTCATCATATGTGACGCTCATATTAAAAGAGTTATAAAGCCAATCAAGTACAAAGTTGAAGAGCACCCGAAATTTCTAAAAAAAAATGGTGCCAAATATAGCTAAGGTAATCTATTCCCGCGATAAAAAAAATCGTTAGTTTTTCGAAAATTCAAAGTTTTGTAAACAGGAAATTTATAAACATTACCATGCATTTGATTTTCATGTCAACATCTAAATGCTGACTACTGGGTGGTGATATCCTCGGGGACAAAACGTCCATCAGTAGTGGCATCAACACTCAGAACTCCAAAGTGTTGAGACCGATTGTGTCGATAGGGTATGCGTCTCCTAGTTTATATACTGAGACCGATTGTGTCAATAGGGCATGCGTCTTCTAGTTTATATATGAGACCGATTGTGTCTATAGGAAATGTGTCTTCTAGTTTAGATGTTGAGACCGATTGTGTCGATAGGGTATGCGTCTCCAAGTTTATATGTTAAGACCGATTGTGTCAATAAGGTATGCGACTCCTAGTTTATATTCTGAGACCGATTGTGTCAATAGGGCAAGCGTCTTCTAGTTTATATATGAGACCAATTGTGTCTATAGGAAATGCGTCTTCTAGTTTAGATGTTGAGATCGATTGTGTCTATAGGAAATGCGTCTCCTAGTTTATATACTGAGACCGATTGTGTCAATAGGGCATGCGTCTTCTAGTTTATATATGAGACCGATTGTGTCTATAGGAAATGTGTCTTCTAGTTTAGATGTTGAGACCGATTGTGTCGATAGGGTATGCGTCTCCAAGTTTATATGTTAAGACCGATTGTGTCAATAAGGTATGCGACTCCTAGTTTATATTCTGAGACCGATTGTGTCAATAGGGCATGCGTCTTCTAGTTTATATATGAGACCAATTGTGTCTATAGGAAATGTGTCTTCTAGTTTAGATGTTGAGATCGATTGTGTCTATAGGAAATGCGTCTTCTAGTTTAGATGTTGAGATCGATTGTGTCGATAGAGTATGCATCTCCTAGTTTATATGTTGAGACCGTTTGTGTCGATATGGTATGCGTCTCCTAGTTTATATGTTAAGACCAATCGTGTCGATAGGGTTTGCGTCTCCTAGTTTATATGTTGAGACCGATTGTGTCAATAGGGTATGCATCTCCTAGTTTATATGTTGAGACCGTTTGTGTCGATATGGTATGCGTCTCCTAGTTTATATGTTAAGACCAATCGTGTCGATAGGGTTTGCGTCTCCTAGTTTATATGTTGAGACCGATTGTGTCGGTAGGTCATGCGTCGCCTAGTTATATATTGAGACTGATTGTGTCGATATGGTATGCGTCTTGTAGTTTATATGTTGAGACCGATTGTTTCGATAGGGTATGCATCTCCTAGTATATATGTTGAGACCATGTTGTGTCGATAGGATATGCGTCTTCTAGTATATATGTTGAGACCGATTGTGTCGATAGGGTTTGCGTCTCCTAGTTGATATGTTGAGACCGTTTGTGTCGATAGGGTATGCGTCCCCTAGTTTATATGTTAAAACTGATTGTGTCGATAGGGTATGCGTCTCCTAGTTTATATTTTGAGACCGTTTGTGTCGATAATGAATGCGTCCCCTTATTTTTATGTTGAGACCGATTATGTCGATAGGGTATGCGTCTCCTAGTTTATATGTTAAGACCAATTGTGTCGATAGGATATGCGTCTCCTAGTTTATATGTTGAGACCGTTCGTGTCGATAAGGTATGCGTCCCCTAATTTATATGTGGAGACCGATTGTGTTGATAGGGTATGCGTCTCCTAGTTTATATGTTGAGTCCGATTGTGTCGATAGGGTATGCGTCTCCTAGTTTATATGTATCAGACGTCAGGGAATCCACATTCCAGCAAAATATCACAAACGATAATACTAGTAGGAGACAATCGATAACTGCAACGAGTGAGTAACGATATTTCTCCATTGGAGAAAGCTGAATTTTATATTTAAGGCACGAGGCTTGCCGAATTTTTCAAATGATAAAAAAAATTAACTGTTGAGAGTGGAGAATCATCGTAATACAAGAGTAATTGTGGTGGAATTTGTTTCTTTTATGAAGTTTGTCTTTTCTGTTCAAAGATTTGAATAAAGTTGTGTACTTTTTTATGTGACGTCATCGGGCATGGTCGTCTTTTTGTATGAGGTCACAATAGAAATATTTAAAAGAAACCAAGAAAATTAACATGTCCCTAGTAAATTGAAAGACCAACATATCATTTAGGTCAACTTAGTCTTGATGATGACCACGAAACGCATTATAACTAATTTAAATCGTTTGCCTTTTCCCTGAACAAGTACACAATTATATTGAGGGACCAGCTGAGGACCACTATTGGGGCTGGATTTACTCGCTGCTTTAAAAACCCAATTGTTGCTTTCGGCTGTTGTTTTAATTTCTGGTCGGGTTGTTGTCTCTTTGACATATTCCCATTTCTGTTTTCAGTTTCATCTTGATCACATCGCCTGCCTCCGACGTATCTTTCCTTTTTTTTTAGAATAAATAAAATGATAACAGGTATCACCACAACTTTTGAGTTGTACAGCTTTCCACTCTAGTAACCAACACGCCCCACCGCCATAAAAAGTACACAAATACAAAACATTATCTACATTTCTCCAGTCATTCATATACGGAATCAATACAGATTTTTTTTAGTACATTTTAGCGTATGCACTTTAGATATTATTAATACTAAGTATTTTTGTCAATTTTAGTAGCAAGATTGCTAACTTTTGTTGACCCAAATAACTTTAAAATAAAAGAAAAAGAGGGACGATATATTGAAATTTTCGCAAGAAGAAAGTGAAATAGAAAGGGGAAGGCAATTGGTCAAAATATCAAACATTGTTAAGTAAACATATTATAAGGCTATCAACCCGTTACGAAAGTGCAATTAACAAGGAGGAAGAAAAAACCCACGTGTTTGTCATTTTCATTTAGATACACACTTCCTTATATCCAAACTCCGGACAGTGATCGTTTCCGTTCCGGAACTATTTTCCTTTACTCCATCAAGTGTAGAGTAGTATTCGGACCCGTATGCGGATCGGAACTGGAACTGCCGGGGAGTTTGACCTATATAAAAACTCTGTACTAAAGGGAAAGCTTACATTTCGAAGAAAAACGAAAATCCGTTTTTTTTTTAAATGTCTGTTAACAACGTCATGTCAACATATTCATGTTATGTGCAATGAAAAGGCAAAGGAAACAAAACAAGGTCAAGATCGGAAAGAAAAAGGCAAAAAAATTCAAATGGTTGAGAATCTAGCTTTCGCGCGACCTATCCTCGTAATGAAATTCATGGCTGAATTTCAATTCTCTATTTTTCTAATTTAATATCAGATATAGAAAATGGAGAATAACTAGTTATAGTTATTTTGAGAATTTTACTATACAATTCAATATCAAATTGGTTTTATGAATATACAATATTTAGCTTATTCATTCATGACAGACACAATTTCTTTATGTCATAATAAATCATCACTGTTTATCATAACTCATTTGTAAGTAGCGTAGTTAGTAGGGATTCTTTTCTGACTTTGAGTCTAGTGGTGAGCTTGTGAATTTAAGGTTAGGAAATAATTAGAAAATAATATCTATAGAGGATATACTAGTAAACAAGCATATATTGTTCTTTATGCTACAAATATCTATGTCGGAACTTGCGTCACAGAAAGAGAACCCAATGACAAATAGTAAATGAAACAGTTTTAAATTTGCCAAAAAGAAAAAAAAGATGTGGTATGATTGCCAATGATACACCTCTCTACAAGAGACCGAACGACATAGAAATTAACCCTTATAGTTCACTATACGGCCTTCAACAATGAGGCTAATTCATGAACAAAAGCATGAACGGAAAACAAATATGTAACAAACGACAACCACTAAATCAGAGGATTCTGACTTAGGACAGGAACATACAAAACGTGGCAGGGTTACACATATTAATGTGCGCCTAACCCTCCCCTAACCTGGAACAATGGTGTAACAGTACAACAAAAAAACACAATAAAAATCTGTTGAAAAATGCTTAACTCATCACTTTGATTCCGATAGAATACACCTAACAAAAATATAGAGTGGACGTTGCTAGGCACGTTTACATCCCACCAAAAAGCAGACACTAAGTACAGTTCTAAGAGTACTTGCTATTACCGGCAGATAGCCAATACCAACTAATAAAAAAATCATGCATCTAAGACTAAACTAGAAATCATTACACATCCAAAATGCAATATATTTAGTGTGAAGAGGTCATGAACAGTCAGAGAAAAACATGACCTTTTGCAGTGCCAAGAAACGGGTATCGACAGATTGTAAAGTCATGAATATGCATATATATATATCAATGCTACTTAGTGTGCTTTTAATTTACTGATGTTAAACAAAATCAATATTTATACCCAAAAAAGCTATATTCAAATATTTTGATACAGTGTTGAACGGGTACCTTTTAGTATATGTTTATTTTAATGATCGATAAGTTTACCAGGATCGTTTCTAAATTTCAAAGCACACTAAACAGTATTTCCGTAAAAATGAGGATGTACTTCAACAGTGTTTCCGTAAAAATAAGGATGTACTATCCTCTTTGAAATAAGTTTTCTACAGGAACTACCAAACATTAAAGCCATATCTTTATATCTATATAAAATTTAGTAAAGCTTTAATATAATTTGTGGTAACGAAATCCATGACTTAATAATTTATCAGAAGTACATCTATTATGTACATTAAAATCCAAAACGTCACAACAGACACGGGCAAAGCGAACGAGGTGTGATATATAAACACAGTAAGTTGGTGCCAAAGGATTATCATAAAAAAGGAAGATTAACAAGAGGGAACGTAAAATCCTCATTTTTGTCGTACATTTTACTGTGGAGTTTCCCGAATTAAACTGAAGTATCTAAATCTAGAAAAGGGCAGTTATTATCGTTTATGTTTGATTTTTGCTGTCCCTGAATTGGTTCTTTTAAGGACATTTTGCAGTTTTGGTTACTATCTTCCATGTCTTAGATATCATTATATAATCTGATTATATGTAATACTATAAAATAAATAAATTTTGTGTATTTACTGTCTTCTGATTGGTTAAAATAATTAGCTTTATTTTCAATGTTATCAATTTTTATGAAGACACGCCCACTCTCTAACGTTGTGTATTCATACGCAAACATCTGTGTACGTT
This sequence comes from Mytilus galloprovincialis, assembly GCA_037788925.1. NCBI lineage: Eukaryota > Metazoa > Mollusca > Bivalvia > Mytilida > Mytilidae > Mytilus > Mytilus galloprovincialis. The sequence continues at coordinate 81,565,081 of CM075339.1, read as the reverse complement.
GTTATTCATATTAATATATATATTTGAGCCTTATTTTTGATAGAAATTTATTTATAATGAATGGCAATAATTTATTTTGAATTTATTGAACCATAAAATTAATTTTTTACTCTTCACATTTAACATAATCCGCTTCGCGGATTATTCAATGTAAAGAGTCAAAAATTAATTTTATGGTTCAATAAATTCAAAATAAATAACAGCCATTCATTAATTATGTTTTAACCTAATTTTACATGATTTTCAAAGCATCAGTAAATACAGGTTAGCGACACAGGCTCCTAGTTTTATTTTATGTTTGGTATACTGTTAGTTGTCCTATGAATTGCTTTTCTTTTCTTGCCATGAGATTATCAGTTGTTTTCGGCCTATGAGTATGCATTTTATCTCTTTTCTTATACATTTAATTCAATATTACAGTAGTAGTCTTTTCCCATTCTATAATAACTTCTTTATTATTCAATTACGCTACATATCTAAACTGAATTGTACATTAAAAGATTAAAATTGCACATCAAGATAAAAGTTATCAAAGTTACCAGGATTATAATTTAGCACGCTAGACGCGCGTTTCGTCTTCATAAGACTCATCATATGTGACGCTCATATTAAAATAGTTATAAAGCCAATTAAGTACAAAGTTGAAGAGCACTGAGAACCCGAAATTTCTAAAAAAAAAATGGTGCCAAATACAGCTAAGGTAATCTATTCCCGCGATAAAAAAATCGTTAGTTTTTCGGAAATTCAAAGTTTTGTAAACAGGAAATTTATAAAAATGACCATGCATTTGATTTTCATGTCAACATCTAAATGCTGACTACTGGGGTGGTGATATCCTCGGGGACAAAACGTCCATCAGTAGTGGCATCAACACTCAGAACTCCAAAGTGTTGAGACCGATTGTGTCGATAGGGTATGCGTCTCCTAGTTTATATACTGAGACCGATTGTGTCAATAGGGCATGCGTCTTCTAGTTTATATATGAGACCGATTGTGTCTATAGGAAATGTGTCTTCTAGTTTAGATGTTGAGACCGATTGTGTCGATAGGGTATGCGTCTCCAAGTTTATATGTTTAGACCGATTGTGTCAATAGGGTATGCGACTCCTAGTTTATATTCTGAGACCGATTGTGTCAATAGGGCATGCGTCTTCTAGTTTATATATGAGACCAATTGTGTCTATAGGAAATGCGTCTTCTAGTTTAGATGTTGAGACCGATTGTGTCAATAGGGTATGCATCTCCTAGTTTATATGTTGAGACCGTTTGTGTCGATATGGTATGCGTCTCCTAGTTTATATGTTAAGACCAATCGTGTCGATAGGGTTTGCGTCTCCTAGTTTATATGTTGAGACCGATTGTGTCGGTAGGTCATGCGTCGCCTAGTTTATATATTGAGACTGATTATGTCGATATGGTATGCGTCTTGTAGTTTATATGTTGAGACCGATTGTTTCGATAGGGTATGCATCTCCTAGTATATATGTTGAGACCATGTTGTGTCGATAGGATATGCGTCTTCTAGTATATATGTTGAGACCGATTGTGTCGATAGGGTTTGCGTCTCCTAGTTGATATGTTGAGACCGTTTGTGTCGATAGGGTATGCGTCCCCTAGTTTATATGTTAAAACTGATTGTGTCGATAGGGTATGCGTCTCCTAGTTTATATGTTGAGACTGTTTGTGTCGATAAGGTATGCGTCCCCTTATTTGTATGTTGAGACCGATTATGTCGATAGGGTATGCGTCTCCTAGTTTATATGTTAAGACCAATTGTGTCGATAGGATATGTGTCTCCTAGTTTATATGTTGAGACCGTTTGTGTCGATAAGGTATGCGTCCCCTAATTTATATGTGGAGACCGATTGTGTTGATAGGGTATGCGTCTCCTAGTTTATATGTTGAGTCCGATTGTGTCGATAGGGTATTCGTCTCCTAGTTTATATGTATCAGACGTCAGGGAATCCACATTCCAGCAAAATATCACAAAAGATAATACTAGTAGGAGACAATCGATAACTGCAACGAGTGAGTAACGATATTTCTCCATTGGAGAAAGCTGAATTTTATATTTAAGGCAAGAGGCTTGCCGATTTTTTCAAATGATAAAAAAAAATTAACTGTTGAGAGTGGAGAATCATCGTAATACAAGAGTAATTGTGGTGGAATTTGTTTCTCTTATGAAGTTTGTCTTTTCTGTTCAAAGATTTGAATAAAGTTGTGTACTTTTTTATGTGACGTCATCGGGCATGGTCGTCTTTTTTTATGAGGTCACAATAGAAATATTTAAAAGAAACCAAGAAAATTAACATGTCCCTAGTAAATTGAAAGACCAACATATCATTAAGGTCAACTTAGTATTGATGATGACCACGAAACGCATTATAACTAGTTTAAACCGTTTGCCTTTACCGTGAACAAGTACACAATTATATTGAGGGACCAGCTGAGGACCACTATTGGGGCTGGATTTACTCGCTGCTTTGAAAACCCAATGGTTGCTTTCGGCTGTTGTTTTAATTTCTGGTCGGGTTGTTGTCTCTTTGACATATTCCCATTTCTGTTTTCAGTTTCATCTTGATCACATCGCCTCTTCCGATTTGTCTTTCCTTTTGTTATAGAATAAATAAAATGATAACAGGTATCACCACAACTTTTGAGTTGTACAGCTTTCAACTCTAGTAACCAACACGCCCCACCGCCATAAAAAAGCAAAAACAAAACATAAACAACATTTCTCCTGTCATTCATATACGGAATCAATACAGATTTTTTTTGTTACATTTTAGCGTATGCACTTTAGATATTATTCATACTACGTATTTTTGTCAATTTTAGTAGCAAGATTGCTAATTTTTGTTGACCCAAATAACTTTAAAATAAAAGAAAAAAAGGGACGATATATTGAAAGGGGAAGGCAATTGGCCAAAATATCAAACATTGTTAAGTAAACATATTATAAGGCTATCAACCCGTTACGAAAGTGCAATTAACAACGAGGAAGAAAAAAACCCACGTGTTTGTCATTTTCATTAAAATAAACACTTCCCTATATCTAAACTCGGGACAGTGATCGTTTCCGTTCCGGAACTATTTTCCTTTACTCCATCAAGTGTAGAGTAGTACTCGGGCCCGTATGCGGATCGGAACTGGAACTGCCGGGGAGTTTGAACTATATCAAAACTCTGTACTAAAGGGAAAGCTTACATTTCGAAGAAAAACGAAAATCCGGGTTTTTTTAAATGTCTGTTAACAACGTCATGTCAACATATTCATGTTATGTGCAATGAAAAGGCAAAGGAAACAAAACAAGGTCAAGATGGGAAAGAAAAAGGCAAAAAATTTCAAATGGATGAGAATATAGCTTTCTCTCGACCTATCCTCGTAATGAAATTCATGGCTGAATTTCAATTCTCTATTTTTCTAATTTAATATCAGATATAGAAAATGGAGAATAACTAGTTATAGTTATTTTGAGAATTGTACTATACAATTCAATATTAAACTGGTTTAATGAATATACAATATTTTTCTTATTCATTCATGACAGACACAATTTCTTTATGTCATAATAAATCATCACTGTTCATAATAACTTATTTGTAAGTAGCGTAGTTAGTAGGGATTCTTTTCTGACTTTGAGTCTAGTGGGGAGCTTGTGAATATAAGGTTAGGAAATAATTAGAAGAAAATATCTATAGAGGATATACTAGTAAACAAGCATATATTGTTCTTTATGCTACAAATATCTATGTCGGAACTTGCGTCACAGAAAGAGAACCCAATGACAAATAGTAAATGAAACAGTTTTAAATTTGCCAAAAAGAAAAAAAAGATGTGGTATGATTGCCAATGATACACCTCTCTACAAGAGACCGAACGACATAGAAATTAACCCCTATAGTTCCCAATACGGCCTTCAACAATGAGGCTAATTCATGAACAAAAGCATGAACGGAAAACAAATATGTAACAAACGACAACCACTAAATCAGAGGATTCTGACTTAGTCAGGAACATACAAAACGTGGAAGGGTTACAAATATTAGCGTGCGCATAACCCTCCCCTAACCTGGAACAATGGTGTAACAGTACAACAAAATAAACACAATAAAAATCAGTTGAAAAATGCTTAACTCATCACATTGATTCCGATAGAATACACCTAACAAAAATATAGAGTGGACGTTGCTAGGCACGTTTACATCCCACCAACAAGCAGACACTAAGTACAGTTCTAAGAGTACTTGCTATTACCGACAGATAGACAATACCAACTAATAAAAAAATCATGCATCTAAGACTAAATTAGAAATCAGTACACATCCAAAATGCAATATATTTAGTGTGAAGAGGTCATGAACAGTCAGAGAAAAACATGACCTTTTGCAGTGCCAAGAAACAGGTATCGACAGATTGTAAAGTCATGAATATGCATATATATATATAGCAATGCTATTTAGTGTGCTTTTAATTTACTAATGTTAAACAAAATCAATATTTATACCCAAAAAAGCTATATTCAAATATTTAAATACAGTGTTGAACGGGTACCTTTTAGTATATGTTTATTATAATGATCGATAAGTTTACCAGGATTGTTTCTAAATTTCCAAGCACACTAAACAGTTTTTCCGTAAAAATGAGGATGAGCTTCAACAGTATTTCCGTAAAAATAAGGATGTACTATCCTCTTTGAAATAAGTTTTCTACAGGAACTACCAAGCATTAAAGCCATATCTTTATATCTATATAAAATTTAGTAAAGCTTTAACATAATTTGTGGTAACGAAATCCATGACTTAATAATTTATCAGAAGTACATATATTACGTTCCTTAAAATCCAAAACGTCACGACAGACACGGGCAAAGCGAACGAGTTGTGATATATAAACACAGTAAGTTGGTGCCAAAGGATCATCATAAAAAAGGAAGATTAACAAGAGGGAACGTAAAATCCTCATTTTTGTCGTACATTTTACTGTGGAGTTTCCCGAATTAAACTGAAGTATCTAAATCTAGGAAAGGGCAGTTATTATCGTTTATGTTTGATTTTTGCAGAATAAGTTTTTTTGGGCAAACACTTTCGGCAGTATATTAAATCAATTGTCGATTATTTATTAACAAAAATATCACTAAGATATTGGTAAGTGTTGTAGAATTTACCAATTAAATGCAATTTAGACGGGACTTTTTTTAGTTCGGTCATAAACTGTGATTCATAACAGTACAAGAACAAGTCTGCTATCAAAGGGGAACAATAAGTGCCCATAGAAATACCTACAACCTGTCAATAAACTTTGTTTCCGAAACGTAAAGAAATATTATGAAAAAGAAAATTTACAGCTACAATCATTTCATCACAACTAGAAAGTATATCTAGCATATTAATCTTCTTATTAGGGAAGAAGTCTCTAACCGAGTTTTAGCAAATATATTTGCACTTAGATTTACCAAAAGACTATTTAATTAGATAGGAAAACTTTTGTTTGATAAGATTTTGATGAAGTGCAGTATAAAAGGTGTATGTTAGACTTATAAACTAGTATCTGCCTTGCCAATGTGAATTATTACTCTAGAACATAAGTAGACATCATCTACATGTACATGTATGCAGTGTTCTTTTTATTCTGAGAAAAAAACACATATATAGATAGAATATATCAAGGTGGGAAGTTATTGCCAGCAAACTACATATTTATAAGCCGAAATAAAGCTTCTGTCATGTTTGGTGTGATAGCTGGACAGTCTTAACAATACGTCATCGTATGAAACTATAAAAACGTTATTAAACGTCATGATTATTTGGACTACATTTTATCGAAAGGTCCGAAATATCGTGAGCCTAAATCCATCAATTGGTAATACAACTTTTAGATGTTGATGGATTCAGTCGAGGATTATACTAGGCAATTGGCTAACGCAAGAAGGAAGACATAGACACCCTTTCCGAACGGATTAAGGCAATGAGGTCGTTGATACAAATCAGAATTAAGAAACTGAATGCCCATGCTACGTCAATCTTTAAAGACCTAATGTTGCAAAACACTTATCCTATCTCCGTGACAAATATGTTGCTGTCCCCGCAGAAAAAGAAGCCCGAGACAACATTGTTTTTGCTTGATAAACGAATTATGTATTGACAATTCACTTGGAAACTCAACATATACCCTCACGACACTTACTAAAGAGGAAATCCTGGATAATCATAGGTCTGTTCTATGTTCCTTTGAATTTCAACTAAAGATGAATAACTGAATCTTCCATCACTGTATTGGAAACCTAAACTACATAAGTTTCCTTACAAACAACGGTATATTGCTGGGTCTTCCAAGTGCTCCACGAAACCACTTTTTAGATTATTAACATTTTTTTCAGCAATCAAAGACGGGCTTCAAAGTTATTGTGAAACTGCCTATTCTAGAGGTGGCGTGACTCAAATGTGGTTACTTAAAAATTCCAAAGATCTTTTAGAGTACATACAATCTAACTCTCTTTCATCTTGTAATAGTATTAAAACATTTGACTTTTCTACTCTTTACACAAGTATTCCACATTCCAAACTAAAAGACACATTGAAAGAGTTGGTATTGCTTTGCTTCATAAAATGAATGGCCAACGTAGATTCAAGTATCTTGTCTGAGGGAGGAATAAATCCTACTTTGTAAAGGATCAATCTGATTCAAACAAAAAAATCTCTGAAACTGATTATCAAGATGCATGATTTCTTGTTTGACAACATATTTGTTACGTTCGGAGGACGTTTTTTTTAAACAGACTCGGCATTCCAATGGGAACAAATTGTGCCCCTCTACTTGACGACTTGTTTTTTATTATTATGAGGCTGACTTCATGCAGGCCCTTCTTATGAAGAAAGATAAGAAGTTAGCGATATCTTTTAACTCTACTTTCCGCTATATAGATGATGTTCTTTCACTAAAAAAACAAAATTTGGTGACTATGTGGATCTCATCTGTCCCATCGTAATAAAGATAAAGGATACTATAGATACAGTTAAGTCGGCCTCATATCTTTACTTCCATCTAGAAATTGACAATGAGGGTCGGTTGAAAACAAAACTTTACGACAAAAGAGATGATTTCAGCTTTCCAATTGTGAACTTTCCGTTTCTAAGTGGCAACATTCCAGCAGCACCTGCATACGGGGTATATATCTCCCAATTGATACGATATTCCCGTGCTTGCATTTCCTATCATGATTTTTTTATAGAGAATTACTGCTCACAAGGAAGCTATTAAACCAAGAGTTCCTAATGGTGAAGTTAAAATCCTCCCTTCGTGAATTTTACGGACGCCATCACGATTTGGATGACCGTTATGGAATAACCGTTTCACAAATGATATAGGATATGTTCCTTACGTCGTAACTACAATCCCCTTCCATTTCATGAATGTGACCTACCGAATTAGACTATTTACCGGATTTGTTATCACATAAGGTAGCACTCCACAGTTAGGTGTGTTGGCCCCTGTGAATTTTTCAAATATGAGAGCTAGTGTGCAATAAAATTCATTTTTGGATAGCTGAGTATCAAAATAGCCTTTGTATTGGGTTTATATGAACATCAAGGTTATGTATTGTATGTAATATAGGCTGTTTTCTGTATGACAGTCCGTATTTGCATGTCCCGACCATACATTGGTCCGGCAATTATTGTAATGTTTTTTTCCAAATTTTTATCGCACGAACTTTGTGATTGGATTTTACGGAAAAAAATGACGCGAAAGACACCCATTTTTTATTTGATCATTAGGAAGATTCAGGGAAACAGTTTCTGAAAAGGTATCACTCAAAGGCATTGAAATTCTAGTTTGATCCAAATTTTGGGTGATAATGTTAAATGTTCACCCCCCTTTTTGCAATATTTTATGGAAAAATAAATGCAGAATGTTGCCATGGATACATATAAAAGGAATTAATTTTCACCCTTTTTACTTTGAAAATCAAATCTATGGAAGATACTTAATACATACATATGCACATGTACAACACAAACAGTTAGGTTAATGTATTAGAAATCCAGGAATAGGAGATGATAAAACATTTTGTGGCTCATTTTTAATTTTATTTTCTAACTGTGGAGTGCTACCTTATGGCACATCAGAAAGTACAGAAATGCACTTTTAAAGATAAAAATTACCACAAAACTTTAGTCTGTTTTGTTCTTGTTTTAGTTCTGAAGGTAAATAATCAGCTAGGAATGCAATTTATGTTTATTTTATTGTTTACTCTGCTTAGTAACCAAATATACACATTTTGACACTTAGACATGTTGCAGTCTTATATTTGTACTCCATTAGCTTTGCCCTTGTAACCAAAGATTGTGCTTTATATGATATCCATAGAATGTATCGCTTTATATTTTTGAGTGCGAAAAAGTCAAATAAACATTTTTAGCAGGATTTTATATTATAATTTGGCATTAATTACATTTAATGATGCCAGTATGGCTAGAACTTGTACAATTTGTCCTCTTGTAAGGTAATTTTATGATTTTAAATAAGTAAAAGGGAAAATTTTTCAGAAATTCACCCCAAAATTGAGACAGACTTGCAGTTTTTCACTATGATCCATCATTTATTTTTAAATCACTTTTTGTCGCGTTTCAACATCAAGGGATACAGTTTCTGAAAAGGTATCACTCAAAGGCATTGAAATTCTAGTTTGATCCAAATTTTGGGTGATAATGTTAAATGTTCACCTCCCTTTTTGCAATATTTTATAGGAAATAAATGCAGAATGTTGCCATGGATACACATAAAAGGAATTAATTTTCACCCTTTTAACTTTTGAAAATCAAATCTATGGAATATACTGAATACATACATATGCACATGTACAACACAAACAGTTAGGTTAATGTATTAGAAATCCAGGAATAGGAGATGATAAAACATTTTGTGGCTCATTTTTAATTTTATTTTCTAACTGTGGAGTGCTACCTAAGCAATTCGACGGGTGCCACATGTAGGGCAGGATCTGCTTACCCTTCGGAGCACCTGAGATCACCCCTAGTTTTTGGTGGGGCTCGTGTTGTTTATTCTTTAGTTTTCTATGTTGTGTCATGTGTACTATTGTTTGTCTGTTTCATTTTTTTCATTTTTAGCCATGGCGTTGTCAGTTTATTTTCGATTTATGAGTAAAACTGTCCCTTTGATATCTTTCGTAAATTATTATGAAATTTTAGTATGCGTTAAATTGATTTTCATTTCAAACAACCTTTAGAAGACTTTCTTAAGTTTTAGGATAAGTCTAAATAATAAGACGGCTGTTTTTGCGTTTGAAGCCTTCAAGGAGTGATCAATAAAAAACGAAGTTAAAAAATAATCTCAGCGGTCAGCAGAAATGACCATAATCTGAACAACGGGAATTGAGGATAGCACGGTTTATGGCAGGCTCAAAATTAAGGGTTCTGTTGAAGATTTTATGCCCTTTTCTAGAGTCTTTATTATATTTGTAATAATACAGTTTCATTGATAGAAGCAGTTTATTTGATCCCCGCCATTAAATGATATTTAACGAGGTCTTTTCGGAGTAACCACCCTGATCAGATCTTCTCGAAGTTGTTTCAATATCACTATGTACGTTACTCTATCATTTTTTGGTCTAAATGATTCGCTTAAATGATAAATAAGTCATAAGAAGCCATGAAAAATTAAAACCACACTTCACGCATTTGATGCGTCTGAAGCGCTTTGCTTGATTTTCTGTCATGTGGAAATGCTCAAAATGAAATACTTGGAAGTCAAAAAAATCTAACAACCGAAATATCGGACGCGATATAACTTGTATATGACCAAACAAGTTTAAATTTGCCCGAAAAAAGTGAATCGTTAGTTCCTTCATAATTTCTTAAATAAAAAAAATGTTGTCAGTTGTGTCCGAATCGAACACCTGAATAGTGGGTTGATGATACCGGAATGAGTTATAGTCTACCAACAGCGGTATCATCCTTTTCATCGTGGCTTTACAACATAATCCATTGAATAAATACTAGTAAACGTACTGTCATATTTGTTATTGCTTGAGCGAATGATAAGTTTATTTACTTGAAGAAAACAAAACAAATCTTTAGATTAAACAAGAAAAAACAACAGTGACAAACAATTGGTGTTTAGACTAAATATCAGATTTGGTTATAAGTTGATCATTATTTCTTAATGTACAAAATACGAAAAATCTTGTATGCTACGAAATACCTCAATTACTATGGTATAACAAGAATTTTATCTATACAAAAAAGTAACTTGAAATGAATCAATACTATACATACAGTATATCATGTATGACTTTTTCGAAATCACAGCCATATCATCCAGAGACAAATTTATTCAATGAGTTCTACTCGAGTGACAATATCGGTTAAGGTGGTACCTAACACTACAGGAAGATAACTCTGTAAAATCAGCAGAACGTTTTAATGACGTTATGTTGTAAAGGGATCATTAAGCTTCTCAATGATCAAAATCAGTTTTTGTCAAACTGCTATATAACCAGTGTAATTTTTCTGATTAAACGGTTGGTTCAGATTATTTCAAATTTTTATATTTTTGTCAAAGGGTCAAAGTAAATACTTACTCAATATTTTAAGAAAATCAAACGAGCCAAATTAATTTTAGTTAAGGTGTTGGGTATCATTTTAAGGGTTCATATGGTGTGTTGAAACAAATACGAAATATCATATTCATCCGTATGGAGTAAACATTTCTCAACTCATACGCTATTATTCAAGAGCTTGTAGTTGCTTCTCAGTTGTTTTAAAACGTAACCAATGTCTGAGAAAAATATCAATACACCACGTGGTTTATTTCTTTTTACTAAAGTTGGGTATATATTTATTTCACTTTAGGGTCCCCGTTATTTTCTTTCGTCGTGACCTGGTGTTTATGCATCTCGCCATCGAGCCATTAACTATTGAAATGCATTCCTAAAACAGATAAAATTGAGAATGGGAATAGGGAATGTGTCAAAGAGACAAGAACCCGATCAAAGAAAAGTCAACAGCCAAGCAAAATGACAGACATGAACCAAGGACAACCACTGAACAACAATGTACATGCGCCTCACCAATAATCTGTGACAGGCACATACTTGATGTTGCGGGTTAACACATAACAAAACAATAAACTATATAAACAATTAAACATCAAGTTCAACCAACATTTTTTTTCTTATTTTGTTTTTAATATTTTTATACGGTTACATGTGGTTAGACTTAGAGATGAAATTTTCGCATACATATGAATTTATAGAGATAGAGAAGGTAAAATTGTTTTAATAAAAAAACATACAGAAAAGATATTTGTAGGTATAATGCTTATAAAAACATTGTAAACATTTAATTTATAAAAAAAGTACTTCTGATGAGACAACCCTGGTATCTAAGACAATGAGTTTTAGCTTCTTTTGATAGAATACTAGAATTTACACAGTGTACAATCATCCTAATACGATAATTTATAGAGGTGTAATACCACCAAATCATGGTACATCACATCCGGTTGTATGCTCGAATCGCTGTAGATGTCGTCTTTCATTATAAAGATTTTTCTCAAACTATTGAAATGATTATGACAAAACTTAACAGAAATGCTTAAAATAACCAGTATTACATAGGGAAAAAGTCACATTCAGTTTATTGAACAAAAAGGTCTTCTTTAGGTGTAATACCACCAAATCATGGTACATCACATCCGGTTGTATACGAAAGTAGGTCTAAAAAAATATTCCCTTGAATTTGACTGTTGTAGGTAATTAATCCTACATTTTATTGCAGTAAAACTATTTCTGTGTCATAAACATATGTCTTGGGTATTTCAAAACAGCATTATTTTTTATTTGTGATCTCTGTAGGAAATTTTGTAATCATGAGGTTACATGGTGACTAAACCTTGTGCACAGATAGAATAAGGGGAGAAATTTGATTGGTTAACTGCCAATGATGGTTATTTTCTTATATGCAGTGAAATGTTATGTGCAAATTTTTCTATAGAACTGGACAGGATTAAACTTTACTCATACCAAGTATTTCTTTTTTTGAAAAGTGCAAATTCAACAAAGACTAATAGGGGAAAATCAATGACGGTATTATACCTAGAGTCAACAGAATTTATATCGGATGAGTTGAAGGCGAATTTTATTGACTCGATAAATTTTGTATTAGGACAATTTCAGATTTTGAAACTAATGTATCCTGATATTTTTTTAAATTACAAATTTTTATATTCAAATTCAATTAGAAGGACAATATCAACCAAATGTATTTAAATATTTCATCTAAAACTGTGAAAAATGAAAAATATATTAGGAATTTAAAGCAACTTCAATTTTGTTTTGTTATTAGGTCAATGGTATAAGGGAGATAATGCCAATTGACGTAATACTAAATTGTACTGAAATTTATCAGGATTATATCAGGCAATCAAATTGCCAGAAGTTACTCTAAATCAGGATAATGAAAAAACATTACATAGACAGAATAGAAGTTGCTTGTATTCTAGAGATTGGTCGTGTTGGGGGTAAGTGGACAGCCAAATTGTCACTCTACACTGAATGACTCGTTTCCCTGTACTTTGTAAGTGTTTTTCTTGCAATTACTAAAATCATTTGACCACGAGTTGAAATAGTGATCCCAAACTTTCTTCATTACTGGTGGATAAGGTTGAAAGGTGCCAGCATACTGAGAAAGTTCTTTATCCCAGTCAAACTGATTGTGGCATGTGATTCGTCGATTGGCGCCATCATATTCAATTATCTTTTGCATTTCTTCGTCATTGGGTAATTTTGCTTTGTTTTCTAACACCGAACGAATAAACAGTGCTTCGTGATCACTCATCTTGAAAAACGACACCTGTCGTGGTATTCCCATGAAAAAAAGAGTGCGCCACTCAGCGGGAAATATGTATTTAAAGAAGTTGCTAACATCAGAATTTTTCCCGATCTTGACTATTCCTTCCGGTAAGAATTTAAATTCGTGTTGATATCCAGTACAATAGATAACAGCATCAACGTCCAGATCGTCGTCATTTTGTAGAATGACGGATGATTTGGTGAACCGTTTAAATGACGAACGTTTCTCTGTTATGTTATCTGGTAGGATTGTTGGTGCTTTTGTCCAATTATGACAAAGATAAACCTGTAGAAAAAAAACTGAACTCTTATATCTTACAAAACACAAATAATGTTATTGATTTCCGTTGTTACTTTAAAACAGGTTTTAATGGGAAGTCTAAAAATTACCATCAGTTGTTTAAATCTGATTTTTATGGTATCATATCCATTGTTTCAGTTCATGATATTCATTTTATCAATAGAACGAAAACAGTTTTTTAGGCAAGTAAGGCAAAATACTGGCGACGATCTCATGTGCTCCGGAAGGGTTTCAAACCTAAGCTACCTGTTTGCCAAAAAAAAGGAGTAATCTGTGGAAAAGAACAAATACTGTATCTGAAATACGTGTTGAATTTTAACAGAAAATTGTAATACGATTAAGGGGTATCGAAACATTAAGGTTTTTTTCTGATTGATAAACCATTTCAAATTGATGCAGTCATTTGGATATTATCTCTTAAATATCTTGGCGTTTTATATGCTATCGGTCTTCATTACTGTGTTTACCCCTGGTTTTTGGTGAGTTTCGCGTTGCCTGTTTTCAGTATAAATTTATGTAATGTTGTTTTTCTCTTCGACATTAGTAGTAGGGTGCCTAATCAACGAATTTGATCGATTTGCCTTAACTGAATAAAAAAAACGGCTATATTTCAAATCATTGGAAAGAGGAGAACAAGCCTCATCGAAATACCGTTTCGACGTTGTCTGTCGTGGACTATTTAAAACATACTAATCGACCATACAAAATACAAAAAAGAAAAAATGAAGTTATGACAATTTTCCTAGTTAATGACCTGATAGTTTAAGCTACAAAACAATTAACGGCACGGTGTTTGAATCAAGGCAGAATTATCACTAAATGTGTGTTTTAAATTGCTATTTTCTTCGCACCGAGTAATATTGCACGAAAGATATTTGGCACACATATGAACCATGTCCTATTGATGTAATCAGAGTACAAAGTCCGTGAAAGTAACACGCAATGAAATTCTTTTCGTTCAAAATGTGGTAAATTTCAGCTAAAAAAATAGTCTTATTTAAATTAAAAAAAATACCTACACTTAGATTGTATAAATCTTTTCAGCTTTCGCTTTATGATAAATTTAACTTTTAAGCTAAATGATCAGTATCATTTGAAAAAATAACACAGAAAGCAATAAATTTATTTTCGTGATTAAGATGGCCTGTGTGATGAGGTATCTTTGGGTACCATAAGAAACCACAAAATTTTGAAAAACGTGACCACGGGAGCTTACTACGACATTCATGATTGGAAAAAATAATTATTTCCCAACAGTTTGCATATAATATAGCCGTGTGTTATCCGTTAGCTGAAACTCGTTAACTAGACGCCTTTTTCGATACTGGGCACCCTACTTTGGTCTTTTGGCAATGAATTTGTCGTTTTTTTATGGGCTTAAAGTACGAGCACCCCCTTGGTGCCTTTCTTTGCTCAAAATCAAAACAGAAAAAAAAATGTGCATATGTCATATGTTTACACAAGAAATAGATAACTTACTTTTTTTGCAAACTTTGATAGTTCAAAGGCAAGATATATCCCTGTATACCGACATCCAAGTAAGGCAACCTTTAGATCTACAAAATTTTCTGGTCTACGGTACCACATACTGTGTAATAAAAGCCCTTCAAATTCCTCCTGGTTTTCTACGTCCGGATATTTAGGAACCGAACAATTTCTGCAAACAAATACAAACATTTCAAATTGTTAACACTAAACAATCATATAGACATGGATGATGGTACTAGAATTAATTCTATTATTATCTTATAGTAAATAATATCATCAAATGGTAAAACAGCGATTAACGTATATAAAAAAATATGGTCATTTTTATAAATTTCATGTTTACAAAACTTTGAATTTTTCGAAAAACTAAGAACTGTCTTATTCCAGGCATAGATTACCTTAGCCGTATTCGGCACGACTTTTTGTAATTTTTTATCCTCAATGCTCTTCAACTTTATAAATATTTACTGGTGAGTTGACGAATTGCTCGATTGGCATATTAAATTATAATCCTGGTACCTTTGATTACTAGTATTGTTCAATGGTTAAATAAATTTCAATGTCCGTACACGATCAAGTTCAAGTCAATTTATAACTGCTAGAGTATTCATTGCAAAGTACTATTTTTAACCACAACGTGTTGATGTACGCTTTAGAAATAAGTTTGAATCGGTTAATATATGAATTACTGACTCAAAAAATCTTTAAGTACAATAATAAATTCGCCTCCTTAGATGTGTGTACCCAACATGACATACTTGTTACTTGAAAATAGTTATATGGTATAGTTTTTGTAATCTTGTCTTTCATTGTTTTGATAATGTGCTTTGTCTATATACATTTTTGTGTTTTTAGAAGATAAGAAAGTTATAAAACCAGGGTTAATTTACCATGTTCTACATGAGAATAGGTCTGTACCAAGTAGGGATTTTATCACTTGTTGTTCAGTCGTTTGATGTGTTTGAGCTTTTTATTTTGCCACTTGATTTGGAACTTTCCGTTTTTAATTTTCCTCGGAGTTCAGTATTTCTGTGTTTTTACTTTTTGGTAAATAAATGTTTTGTAATATTTTACTGACCCATTGCAAACCACAACAGCATCAAATTCCTCTGTTTGCAAATCGTTTTTATGTCTGATGTCACCGTACGTAATTTTCCATTTTGTATCTTTCGCTGACAAATCAACAGGTTTCACCTCTTTTACCTCTGTATTGAACTATTATGCGTAAAAAGGGATAAAATATTACTACAGATAACAAATTAAAATTTCATGCATTGCCATTAATTCAAGCATGTACAGAAGTGTGACAATCCCTTGATACTAGTACCATTATGAATATTCTATACAAAATAGAAGATGTCATATGATAACCAATGAAACAAATCTCAAACGGGAGACCAAATGACACATAAATAAAGAACTATAGGTCACCATACGGCCTTCAACAATGAGCAAAGGCCATATTTTAAAATTCCTTTGATAAACCTGCTTTCAAATCTAAAGGAAATATTTTTAATGGTGTAAACTTGCGTAATTGCCACTAATGTTAGATGTTTGATTGATTTCTTTTTGTAATTCATTCGACTTATACGTGAAATTGATTTGGTTAAAGATAAAAGTACAAATCGATTACGGTGATGCAGCGAATCCTGTGCGAAAAAATAAAGTGTAAAATGATTTTTTATAACAGATGTATGTTTGTTGATCAAGGTAGCAATGAATCGGCTTTTAATAATACATGTTTAAATACAACGACAAATATTAAATATAACTACATTGTAGTTTATTAAATTTTAGTCGACCCAGGTTATTAAGGTTAATGTAGATAACTGCGTATTCGTAACAAGAAGCAAATCTAGGACATAAACTTATAATGAAGGGATTACAAAAGTGGAATGAAAGATACCAGAGGGATATTCAAACTCATAGATCGAAAATAAACTGATAACGCTATGGCTAAAAAAGAAAAAGACAAACAGACAAAAATAGTACACAGGGTATAACGTAGAAAACCAAAGACTAAGACACACAACGGAGAAGGTTGTGTCTACAGCGCAATCTTATCCTGCTTTGGAATCTTTATCATACTTAATATCTTACACAGACTTTTTCAATTTACCTTGATCAATTTTCGTATGTCACAGTCATCAACAATCCAATTAAGATACTGTAAAACCTGCTGATGAGTCATAAAGCAAGGTAAACCATATTTATCTAATGGGTAATCGTCAATTTCCATCAGTGGTCCTGGAGTAACTGTTCTACAACAGACAAGAGGTACGTTTATATATAAATAAACTCAAAAAAAATACAATACTTATTATATCTTACGCTAAACGCGCTTTTCGAGTACACAAAAACACACATCAATGACGTTCGAATATAACAGTTTAAAGCCATAATGATTAGGAGAATTGGATATGATTGTACTTCAAAAACATAATTTTATACTCATTTTCAAAAACTTTAACTTGAAACTTGATAAACATCACATTGCTAGTGGAAAAAAATACTCGGTACTACAATCATGAATTTCTTTTATATCAGCGAATCGTGTGCACCTTGGTTGCTTGCACCCAATCAAAAAGAGCTGTCCGATTTTAACAGCACTATTGCATATATCTTATCAATATCGTGAAAATAAAGCAAATTGCATCTAGATTTTAAAACATTAAATGACTTGAATGTAATTTTTTTTCTTCAAATTAATATACCGAGCATTGAATAACATGAATAAGGTGAAATAGCAAAATACCGATCTTCAAAGGAAATTCAATTAAGAAAATCCTTTATGAAATGTCAAAATCAAAATTAAAATGCTTAAAACTTCTTACGTTCTCAACACATCCGTAACTGTTGGATGTTTATGTTCGATCGTTTATGATGAAGGTTAAAAGGCGACAGATACCGGACACATTAAAAAGCCTTATAATTATGACGTAACAGTACAACATAAAAACTATATGTAACAATCTTTTGTAAAGGACTTTATATATTCAATCTATTCCATTTGAAATAGAAACTATCATAATGCAAAAAAAAAAACCGAACGGTACTCAAGCTTACTGAAAGATAAGTGCAAATGTATTTGTTTAGGGGCCAGCTGAAGGACGCCTCCGGGTGCGGGAATTTCTCGTTACATTGAAGACCTGTTGGTGACCTTCTGCTGTTGTTTTTTTTTATGATCGGGTTGTTGTTTCTTTGATAAATTCCCCATTTCCATTCTCAATTTTAAGCTTACAGATAGACCATTTATGCCAATACAAAATAATCAACCATTACAATATCAGCCCCAAAAAAAAGTATGCGTGTTTACAGTGCCCCTACCTTCCATAATTTTTATCCACCAAAGTGTTTTTTAACAGTTTTGATCAAGCACTGTTAAAGTCACAATGTTGCTACCAATGACTCAATTTCAAAACCAATATTAAAATAAAAAATAAATTCCTACCTACCGACACTTCTTTATTAGTATGTAATAGTAACCACACATACTAGTTTGTTTGGCTTAAACAGGGAAAAGCAAACATATGTGAAATTCCAACATAAAAGTAATATCAGGATTTTAAGAAAGTAGAATGTACTTTATAAAAGTAGAAAAACAAAACAACCGACCTTCAATGAAGGTTCAAATTGCAAAATTAAAACCTCAGACACATAAAACGCGCGGAAAACAATTCCTGGCTTGCAACAACCATTTCTCGCTGTTTACAAACGGTGAATTTAACTAGGATTTCTAGCTAGCGTAACCTATCACTTGTTTGCCAGTCGCATAGAAGTCCATTATATTGACACAAGAAAGTTTGATAAAAAAAAACCAAGCATAGTTGGTATAATTGAAAACAATTGTGGTACAGCAGTCAATATCGTGTTATGTCCGTTCATAGTCATAATACAATCAATGTTAGTGTCGATATTTTCTTAATTACTTGTATACAAGTATAACCATTTATATATAACAATTGTATATACATGTATCAGCGGTTGTCGTTTGGTTTACTTTTACAAATTATAATCTGGATTGAGAATTGTCGCAATGGCACTCATATCGCATCTTCTTATAACTCATCAGTGTGAAATATTTATTGCCTGATAATTACTTACCTAAGATTATGATAAATGGCACTGGTTATAGGTCGTCCATAAATGTCTTCTTTGATTTGATCTGTATATAGCCATGTTCCTCCTAAATCAAAGTTTCTCTCAAAGCATGTTAATTTGAAGTTTTCATTTTGAGAAAGACGTCGGAGTGCTGAAATACCATGAAGCCCGGCTCCAATGATACCGATTCGTTTTACGTCAGACATTGTTTTCTCAAAGCGCTATCTATGTGACAAATTGCTTGTACCAATGCCGGATAGTGTGACATTTGTCCGTTTTATACCATCCTGAATTTTAAATATCAAAAAGTAAAATCACAAAAATACTGAACTCAGAGGAAAATCAATTTGGAAAGTCCATAATCACATGGCAAAATCAAAAAAACAAAACGCATCAAAAACGAATGGACAAGAACTGTCATATTCCTGACTTGGTACAGGCATTTTCAAATGTAGAAAATGGTGGATTAAACCTGGTTCTATAGCGCTAACCCTCTCACTTTAATAACAGTCTCATCAAATTCCGTTACATTTACATGATGCGTTAAATAAACAGTCACAATCAATAAAATAGTCAAAATATGGGAACATCAGTCATCATCGTATAACAATTTAACAGGACACAACAACATCTACTATCTACGAACACATGGATTGATTTGAGTGTCTGACGTCAGAAAAATTATATACGTCACATAAATACACTCATTGATTTGATATTTTAATTTGTAAACAGTCGGGGGGGAACGAGCACAATGTCCTGGTTACTGGCACGATTTTTTTTAATAACACTGTTTTATTGGTTTGACTATTGATGCACATATAGTCAGAAATACGGTTAACTACTATATCCTTAATTTTACACTATAGTGCATGGTAAAATTAAATAATCTAAGGAATCTTCAAAGTTTTGTACTATTGTTTAAAGTCAAATTTGAAACGGATTTTAGCAGTTTACTTCGTACTGTGTTTAAAATATCATTATAAGTCAATAATAGTATACATGCCTCGTATTAATTTTCGATTTTGAATTTAATGCCAATACTTAACGAGTTTCTGTTTTCTGTGTAAGTACATTTGAGGTGTAATACCACCATTGATTTTCCCCTATTAGTCTTTGTTAAATTTGCACTTTTCAAAAAATTGTGTACAATTTATCTTTGTTTCAAATAAAGAAATACTTGGCAGGAGTAAAGTTTTATCCTGTCCAGTTCTATAGAAAAAGTTTCACATAACATTTCATTGCATATAAGAAAATAACCATCATTGGAAGTTAACCAATCAAATTTCTCCCCTTATTCTATCTGTGTACAAGGTTTAGTCACCATGTAACCTCAAGATTACAAAATTTTCTATAGAAATCACAAATAAAAAATAATGGTGTTTTGAAATACCCAAGACATATGATTATGACTCAGAAACAGTTTTAATGCAATAAAATGTAGGATTAATTACCTACAACGGTCAAATTCAAGGGAATATTTTTTTAGACCTACTTTCGTATGCAACCGGATGTGACGTACCATGATTTGGTGGTATTACACCTTGAAAGATATTATTATAAATGTATTTAACGACAAGTTCTTATCAATATCGAGAACATTTTGTACTTTCGGAGATAAAGAAAATAAATAATCTGCAGAAGACAAAAGGCAACATTATTATACCGCTTTAAACAAAATATTCAATTGATTGAGAGAAAAAAAAATCCGGGAATCAAACTAAAACCGAGGGAAACACATCAACTATAAGACGAAAACAACGAAACAAAAGAACACTGAAGTACAACAAAAACAAACGACAATGCAAAATACATAGAAACACTCCTAGCTTGGTATAGGACATTGTGTGCAAGGGAAGAAAACCATTCTATAACGCACATTTGATTTCTTGTTTTTGTAGTGCTTTCCCACATTAACATCGTCCTGACCTTTCAAATCTTTTAATTCGCTACTGACGAGTCTTACAGATTTAAGAGACGAAACGAAATTATAGATCAAGTTTCCTTGATAATTCTTGTTAAAACTTAGGGACACAAATGTCGGCTTTTACTTTAAGGGGCACTAGCTGTCATATCTATTTTCACCGATTTGACATAAATTCTTATAAATGATTTATAACCATATATATAAAACATTTATCAAAGTTTTAATCAGTATAAAAAAAACATGGACTCGAATTTTTATATTAAAGATTAAAAATATATGTTAATCATAGTTCTACTTGTATAAGAATGATTTTTTGTGGATCGAATCAGTCACTCAAATGATTTTCCCTTGTTTCACTTCCAATGTTAAATAACCAAACCATGCAGAATTTGTGTGTACTCGATCACTAGCTAAGGGGTTAATTTGATGTTTATATGAGTGCAGATTTAATGAGGCAGAATTATTCAC
The DNA here is from genome assembly GCA_037788925.1 of Mytilus galloprovincialis. NCBI lineage: Eukaryota > Metazoa > Mollusca > Bivalvia > Mytilida > Mytilidae > Mytilus > Mytilus galloprovincialis. The sequence continues at coordinate 81,543,925 of CM075339.1, read as the reverse complement.
TTGCAAGTGAATAATTCATCATCACTGTTTCATCGCTTAAATTGACAAACACCATACTGGCTGCTATTTCACGTCCATAAATGACCAAAAAAACATATTTATTTATCTCGTAGCTATTGCTCTTTTCAAGGTAAGTCATTGAAAAGTGAAATAATGAAAAGTTGAAGATAAAGTTGTCACAGATTACCGTTTTGTCTCATCAGTAACGCTCGAATAAAAAAATACGATCTTTGTACTTTTATTATATGACACAGGACCAGGTGAAGTGGTTTATTTGTACTCTTAAGGGAAGCGGATACACATATATGTATATATGTTCACATGATGCAACATTAAAATAAAATCCTGATTAGGGTTAAATGTTATGGAGTGAAGTTTGTTTTCCAGATCATTCAACAATTAGAATATGAAATTAATTTTTTTAAGTGTTAATCATAGTTCTTTATCCGGGAAAGGTTCATTTGGTTATAAAAAAAGTATTAAAAATCATGAATTTAAAAGTACATTGATTTAAATTCTTTCTAACCTATGCTCGTCTGTTTTATTTTTTTTCTAAGTTTATAATCATGGCAAACACAGAATTAGGATTAATTGCGATACAGTATTTCATTTAACTGAATTGTAGAGATTTCTTCATTTCAAACAACATATAAATTCATGTAATTTTACATTGATTCAGATGTATATGTAAAGATGACTGTAATATTTGCCTGTATATAAAGAAATAACATTAAAAAATGTAATGCACACTGAATAACCCACGTGCTGAGTTATCTTAAAGTGTGCACATTTTATTTTTAATGTTATTTCCTAATGACAGAAAAAAACTATTAAAGTCTTATGGTGTGATTCAAAATTCCATTTTAAGTTGGATATAATGACGACACGGCTACATGACAAAATATGAGCTAAAAGACAAAAAATGTCAGCCAATCAGGAGGCTCGTAACATTCACAATTTAATATCTATACATAGTTGACTAGCTTCACGACGTAACTGAAAAAATTCTGAACCGACCAAAGTGATGGAGATAGTGAAAAACTGAAAATATTCCTAATTGACCTTTGACCCACACAAAGACATATATATCGTGTTTCACCAAAATAAACTCATCATAAATACCAGGACTAAACTTAGTATATACGCCAGACGCGCGTTTCGTCTACAAAAGACTCATCAGTGACGCTCGAATCCAAAAAAGTTAAAAAGGCCAAATAAAGTACGAAGTTGAAGAACATTGAGGACCAAAATTCCTAAAAGTTTTGCCAAATGCAGCTAAGGTAATGTATGCCAAAACAATCATATGGCATGTATGATTATATTAGTATCGTAATTAACTAAAGTATTTTTGGTCTAACACAAACAATGGTCTTTAAATAAAACTGATATTGAATCTCAGGAAACAGATTAGGTAAATCTGTGAAATTTTTGCATAGTTGGCGTCTCATGTCGGCACAAATATTGAAATGAGTAATGCATATACCAATATGTGAAACAGTCTTCACTTATTCGCCGAAAGTTTCGTGGCCTGTCGTAAAGGTATACTTCATTTGAAATTGGAATAATGAAAAGTTGAATATATAATCGTCATTCATAACAAAATTATCGTGTCATCTACGAAATTTTCATCAGTAACGCTCGCAATAAAGAAAGTCGGTTACGTGTACTTTTATCATTATACAGAGGGCACAGGATATTGACTTATTTCTACTCTTACGGGAAAGCGGATATAATTATTTTAACAAATCGTGGTTATAGTACTATGCTATGAAGTGAATTTGTAGTCCATATCATTCGACAATTAAAATTTCTAAATTGTTGTTATCAAGTGTAAATAGTAGTTCTTAATCCGGGATTATTTTCATTTGTCTATAATAAAAAAAATCAAAATTATAAATATGAAAGTACAAAGATATAATATATATTCATGCATCTCCTAAGTTTTTAAGTTGCTTAAGTAACTAGTTAGTTTCTAAACTGTAAAACTATTCAAAATTAGCTTGAGATTCATCTTAGTAGAATACAGAACATTCGTTTTTCAGCTACAATATTTTTCGTTTGAACGTTTATAATCTTAATCATCGATCATTATATTCTTATTGTTCATTACAATGCTACAGTGTAAAGATTTTATTTTAAAAAGAAAATAATATCTTCCAATTTAGTTTAAACATATTTATTTAGAGAGGATTGGGGAAACAAGTTTTGCAACTTATATTAATCCCTTTCCACTTTGCGGGTGCGAGTGCTGCCTTGTAGCGGCATTAGCCTACTCTTTTTTGATTTCTACAAGGGTGTCTTTAACGTGCAAGAGATATGGCTCTCTCTTAACACGGGTCAGCCATTTATCGTCCCCTTCCGACGGACTACGATCGTTTCCTTAAGACCATACTCGCAAAGGGTGTCAAGGGAGAGCCGAAAATTGAGTTCCTGAAATATCTTAATGTTTATCCATTTGCTGTTGAATATTGATAATGATAAAGATGAAAATAAAGCGATCAACATGTATGACTAGCAATTCATCAAATAAATCCATATCAGTTTTGAATTTAAAACAAACGAGAAAATCAAATATCTGAGAGCAATTTGAAGAGACTTGTCGAAATGCGCATCTGGTACAGTAAATTTTATTGAAAGTCCGAATCGGCAAAAGTCATAGAGATAGTGAAAAAAAATAATTCTTGACTGACTTTTGACCTACACAAAATCACATATGTCAAGATTAAAAAAACAGTTAATCATAAAAATATATGGTTTGCAATAAAACAACTCTTCACAGGAGAAAAAAATATTTCTTAAAATAAAACTGATACTGATAGCAGGATAGCGATTATGCATGTCAATAAAAACTATGTATTTTGTTGGTTTGTCATTTTTATTCGGACGCCATCACGAGTTGGTTGACCGTTATGGAATAACCGTTTCACAAATGATATCGGATATGTTCCTTACGTCGTAACTACAATCCCCTTCCCTTTCATGAATTTGACCTACCGAATTAGACTATTTACCGGATTTGTAATCACATAAGCAACACGACGGGTGCCGCATGTGGAGCAGGATCTGCTTACCCTTCCGGAGCACCTGAGATCACCCCTAGTTTTTGATGGGGTTCGTGTTGTTTATTCTTTAGTTTTCTATGTTGTGTCATGTGTACTATTGTTTTTCTGTTTGTCTTTTTCATTTTTAGCCATGGCGTTGTCAGTTTGTTTTAGATTTACGAGTTTGACTGTCCCTTTGGTGTCTTTCGTCCCTCTTTTATTCATTTGTATCAATTAATCGTTTTTATCGGGTTAATTATCGTCGATTAAAAAAATTTGTTTAATTGGGTAGTTGGACCGAAAATCAGAGTTTTAATCAGTATTGACAAAATCGTTATAATAACATAATATAAGGAACAAGTTTCAAAATGCTTCACAGTAATTTCAAAAGTTAAGTCGAATAATTGGAATTATATGATAAAACTATTTATGGCCTGGTTGTATCTGTATTGGTCCGCATTGTCAGTTAATAACACTCTAATATTGAGCCTGTGAATGTATTCTAATTGTAGATGTTTTTAAAATGTGAAAGTCATGACATGATCCAGGACAGTTAGCGCTTTCATTTAAAAAAACTAAACAAATAACATATTAATATTCTAGCTCTTAGTTGTAAAATAGTTATCAAAGGTACCACATGCACAATAGAGTAAATGAATCATAATGAATTCATTCTTGGTGGCTTTTGACTCACATAAAGAAGTTTTTTTCACATTTTGTTATGCCGAGAACCTATATTATAAGCTGCTGACATAATACGTTATGTATTGGGTCAGTAAATTCTATATGAAGTAAAAGCAAAACTGTGTAACGAGTTTATCTTACTGGCTTAACACGAGGCGTCTTCACTAGTGGTATATTAAAGTGATCAAATATGCAATATTAATAAAACTTCAATAAATCTATACAAAAGCAAGTACCAACTATAACAATTTACTAGCTTTCTGCATTTATTTATTCCATTCATCATCAATTTCTTTGTTAGTTGACACGTTACAGATCTTTTTGTAACACCCCTGCTTATCGTGATTATGAACAATCACAGGCTTTTAACCGCATATGAAATGTACACCTGATAGTTTTTTTCCAATGCTATTCCTCGAAATATTTAGGAGTTGTGATAAAGGAACTTGCATCATTGACCACCATACAATGCAATCATCTCATTGGTTCTAAAAACAAATCAATGCAAAATTGAAAATGTAAATTTGGGAAGTGTCAAAGAGACAGAAACCCGACCAAAAAGCAGTAAACAGCGAGTAAAATCCCACATCAGAAGCCGTGCTTCAGTTGGCCCCTTAACAAAAGAATCGTAGCTCTTTGTTATCGCCTTCTCTAACAAAGAGCTACGATTCTTTTGTTCTATTTCAACTGGGTTTCCGCCTGCATATATAAAGACAAATTAAGATTTTAATCTGCTTCCTCTGATACCATACACATGGGCTCGATTACCGAATATTCATATGTGTTATTAATGTTTTTTATGCTCCATTTATGAACATTATGTTTTTTTCCGGTTTTGTGGCATGCCAAACCTCGCCCTTTAATGGCAATGTTAAATATAACATTAAAATGACAACATAATATTACAGGACTACAATAAAAAATAAATAGGAGAACATATTAGAGGTGTAATACCACCATTGATTTTCCCCTATTAGTCTTTGTTAAATTTGCACTTTTCAAAAAATTGTGCAGAATTTATCTTTGTTTCAAATAAAGAAATACTTGGCATGAGTAAAGTTTTATCCTGTCCAGTTCTATAGAAAAAGTTTCACATAACATTTCATTGCATATAAGAAAATAACCATCATTGGAAGTTAACCAATCAAATTTCTCCCCTTATTCTATCTGTGTACACGGTTTAGTCACCATGTAACCTCAAGATTACAAAATTTTCTATAGAAATCACAAATAAAAAATAATGGTGTTTTGAAATACCCAAGACATATGTTTATGACACAGAAATAGTTTTACTGCAATAAAATGTAGGATTAATTACCTACAACGGTCAAATTCAAGGGAATATTTTTTTAGACCTACTTCCGTATACAACCGGATGTGACGTACCATGATTTGGTGGTATTACACCTAGACAGAGAAACACATGTATAATATCTTACAAAAGACATCAGGTTTAAAATTCATTTTTTTTGTGTCTATACAAGACTCAGCAGAGAAACTCAAATAAAACAAAGTCAGGGTACAAAACCATATAAAAAGTTAGAGAATATTGTAAACCAAATATTAAAATAAATACTGTGATGGCTATCTTTGGCTGGAGTAAGCGAAGCCTACGTGTTTCAAAAATTAAACAATTTACCAACAGGGCTATTGCAGAAGGGTTTCCACAATGTATTTACACAGCTTAGACAGCTTTAATTGAATACATAAACATAATAGTTGATGGTGCAGGCAATCAATACAAACTGGTTGAAACTCATCCCTCAACAAGTACATTTATAAAATTACTCATACCTCCGACTTACTGATAAGAAGAGTAATGTTTTAATACCTAATTGATATGTGGTGTTATTGAGGTCAACTCGACAGGGAGCATCAACAAACCAAATGCCAAATTCTGTATAACCAATTTTGAATAATTTCAGTAGAGATGGTCAAATAATATTCAGCGAAACCGGTGTAAAAAATAAACCAAGGGATTCCTTTCAAGGGTTTAACATTTGTAAATGTGTCTACACAGGACTCACCTCATCAGGAACACTCACTTCAAAAAGGTGCATTATGATTCTAAGGTTTCGACACCATCAAAGTTGACCTAAAATTTTGAAACTGCAGATCAAATCTGAAAAACTTTTGCCTTGAGTAAGGAAAGCCTTAATGTTTTAAATAGTTAAGCATTTTACCCAGTCTATTTAAGAATGGTTTCTATCATGTATAATATAGAGTTCACTGTAGACAGGTTCAACAGTATACATAAACATAATAGTTGATGGTGTTGGCTATTAATACAAACACTTCTCACTAGTTCCAATTTGTTATTTCAATGGAAGTAATCAAGTTTAATTCTAGATAAATTACATCTCACAGCTGATCCTACAAAATACTCAACGAGTACATTTATAAAATTACTCATACTTCCGACTTACTGATAAGAAGAGTAATGTTTTAATACCTAATTGATATGTGGTGTTATTGAGGTCAACTCGACAGGGAGCATCAACAAACCAAATGCCAAATTCTGTATAACCAATTTTGAATAATTTCAGTAGAGATGGTCAAATAATATTCAGCGAAACCGGTTTAAAAAATAAACCAGGTGATTCCTTTCAAGGGTTTAACATTTGTAAATGTGTCTACACAAGACTAACCTCATCAGGAACACTCACTTCAAAACAGTTAAAAGAAAATAAAAAGGTGCATTATGATAGTATTAAGATTCTAAGGTTTTGACACCATCAAAGTTGACCTAAAATTTTTAAACTGCTGAACAAAACTGAATAACTTTTGCCTGGAGTAAGGAAATCCTTAATGTTTCAAATAATTAAGCATTTTACCCAGTCTATTTAAGAAGGGTTTCTATCATGTATAATATAGAGTTCACTTTAGACAGCTTCAATTGAATACATAAACATAATAGTTGATGGTGCAGGCAATTAATACAAACACTTCTCACTAGTTCCAATTTGTTATTTTAAAGGAAGTAAACAAGTTATCCAATGGACAGAGTAGGTTTCTAACATGCAGAGACTTGTTTTAATGACGTCATTACGACAGGTTTCCAGCATGTACAGAGTTGTATAAACAGGTTTCACTCATGAACATGGAAGTTTGAACAGGTTTCCCCATACACAGAGTCTTTTAGAAGCTTTGGATTTCAAATAGTTTGGCCACGAGCATCACTGAAGAGACATGTATTGTCGAAATGCGCATCTGGTGCAAAAAATTGGTACCGTTAATTTTATTAGACAAGTTTCCCACATTCTCCAAGTCGTTTAGACATGTTTCAAGCATGCACATGGATTTTAAAACAGGTTCCACAGGAGACCAAAATTATAAATGACAGTCACCCCTAGGCAATTAATACAAACACTTCTCACTAGTTCCAATTTGTTATTTTAATGGAAGTAATCAAGTTTAATTCTAGATAAATTACATCTCACAGCTGATCCTACAAAATACTCAACGTCTCAACGCTAATTTGTTGTACATTTTCTTGATAATTTGCCTCAACCAGTGAGACTGAGTGAAACAATACACTACAAATGTTGATATAGAGCACAGTGTAACGGTAGGTGAAAAAAGAGCAGAGAAAGATACCAGAGGTTCATTTAAACAGTAGGTGAAAGCTGTGATTAGGGATACTTAAACACGCATGTACTTCTTAATACAGTATTAGTTGTTTATTCTTATTACTATTTTGATTGGAGATTTTTTTCCAGAGTATAAAAAAAATTCAGTCTTGACATTAATTAACATTGTTTCTGAATTTAAGTCTTGTCAGTACCATTTTATCTGCATTGGTATAATAGAATTTACGAATTTTGACATAAACATTGTGTCTGATTTCATGTCTTGACAACATTGTAGTCTGAATTTCCTCTAAACACTTACATTTAAATTATCTTTATGTAAATATTAAAATACTAGGACTTCCCTTAATAAATCATATGATAATTAAAATGATTCTCTTTATGAATGTTATAAAGTTTGAATGAAGTCAAATTGGTGAAAAAAGATTTACCAGTAATATTCTTGTAAAAGGCTGTCTGCCACTTACAATCTGAAAGCAATTAACTTATCAGGACAGCCAGTGAAGAAGACCAACCCAGGTGAAGCCCCCCCCCCCTTTTTTTGAAGAAAATGTGGTTGATTATTTGAGAAATATCTGAAGCATGATTCGAGTGAGTGCCCACTTAGGCAGTCAGTGAAAAATTCTGGATCCACCACCAAACACTTTCCACAGATCCTTTTATTAAAATATTGATAGTTTAATTGATCTCTACATTTTTCTAAATAGGGATTCAATTTTATCCAAGATCAAGGGTTTGTTCTTTAATAATACTACTAAGTTTGCATGTTAATGGGCAGTTTTTAAAACATATCTTTAAATATTGTGAATTGTATTCAATATTTTCAAATTTCATGGGTATATTCTTTAATAGGTGCACTCTGGATAGTATTTGACAACGTTGAAAATATACTACATTTTGAAGAAATTGAACTTGGAATTATTTCATTAAAATTAATTTGCATGATACTAATTATATTCCAAATGTAAAGTTTTTGAAAAACATGAATAATCTGAATCTGTATTTACTCTTATCAAAGTTTGTAGGTATACCTTATAAATATGAAGTTTTCTGAATAAAAGGAGGAAAGGGATATTTACCTTAGTTAGTAGTCTAACCACTTACTAAAGTCACCTTTTGAACCAGCCCGTCAGACCCCTTTCTTTTTTCCCCAACTGTAGTAAAAGCTAAACATTTTAAACTTCAATTAAAAAATCTTCTCTTTTATTAGGTCCGTTTTCTCTGGTCCCATTGGGGTCCACTGGGTGACCTTTATTTATAGGTTGTAAAAAGCTAAACATTTTGAATTTCAATTCAAAGGTTGTGTTTTCTCTAAGGTCCCATTTTTCTGGTCCAGAGGGTGGCATTTATATATAAATATGACTGTACCATTTCTCTAAGGTCCAATTTCTCTGGTCCCCAGGGGGGCCACAGGGTGACCTTTATTTATAGGTTCAACTAGCATATTTCACCTACCGATTACACATGTGCTCACATGACTGCAATTGGAAAGGAGACGTTAAGAATATGACAAATTAAATTAATATTTACAAAGACTTCTTTTCACAAATCTATTACATACATACATTTCAATTTTTTAAGAGGAATCACATTATTTGAAAAAAAAGATACTCCTCAAAAAAATATTCACTTGTCATTATGGCAAAAAAAGTTAAACAATTGTACAGCACACACCCACCCTCACACACACCAATAATATACAATTAATATCTCATTATAAACACTCATACACAGAATACACATAGAAAATTATATCTATTATGAGTAAATCTAAAAATAACTTCTCCCTATAAAAGCCCCTTATTCTAATATTAGATTTGTACTCCATTTCTAAACAAAAATTCTTTATATTAAGACATTGCTAGTAAAATATTTTCTCCATTATTCCCCTTGTTGGCAAAGATAATGATTTGCTTAATTTCAGTATATATGGTTCACCCCCTTTGGTCATTTAAAGATTTCAACATCAGCCCTCTTCTTCTGACCAAAATTTTCCATTCTGTCAGATTTAGATTTTTATGGTTGTCTCAGAAGCTTAAACATTGCCAACGTTTATACATGGTCCATGATTTTTCTGGGCTTTTAGTAATAGAAAAATTATTTAAAGCCAATTTAAACATCAATCTTTGAATAATAAAAAATATATTTTATAGTATATAATTATACAAACCTTGAAAAACTTTTCCATAATATTACAAAATCTATCATTCATTTTTTGGTATTAAAGATAAAGTTCTCAAAAATATTTCAGTACAAATTTTTGTACAGATTTTTTGGTATCAGGGGGAAAAAAGCAATTACAGAGAATGGTCTTAAGAATTTATAACCCGTTATATTTTCAATATGCTATATTCTTCTGAGTTTCAAAAACTTGTGGTTTGAGGTCCTCATGAAATATATCTAAATAATGTTAGTACTTCCTTGCAGTACAGTCTACCTTTTATAGTCTAAACAACAAATGTGTCTTAAAAAGAGATGATGATGTATTTAATATAAAAAATATGTTTCACACGGATAATTGTTTCTTAAGGTTTAAAAAGTTAACACCTATGCATTGCACTAACTCTGCCATATTGTTCAGACTACTAGAGTCTGATTGAATGCGAGTACAAAAAAAACAGAGAGATGTCCTTTCTTTATTTCAAACTTTCTTGCCGATTTCAGGGTATGTCCGAAAATGATTTTCATCATTTATTTTATCATCTATTAAGCAGAAAATGTAACTGGTAGAAAATCTTTTATAAGAGTTCATGCTAAAATTTAAAATAACTGTATACTAAAATTATATGTTTCTTTAGAGAAACAATTGTGAAAACAACCTTAAACAAATCACATAATATACACTATGAGTGTCAACAGAGCCTTAAGTTAAGAGCATCATGTATGAATACTTCACATAAGGATCGAATAAATAAAATATTGAATCACCAACTACCATATCTGATCTTATAAGCATCCATCATCCCTTAATAATACATCTTATCACTATATGAAAACTGTCCCGGTTGACCTGAGAATCTATTCTGTTGACCCTAGAATCTGCCCTACTTGAATTATTGATGTCATATAACAATCACTTTTTCATTGTGGCATCAGATATTTTGTATTATGACGTCAAAATTTTACAGGAAACTTTGTGTTTTCCAGTAATACATTTGTAATAGCGGACAAATAGTGATCAGGTGTATTCAATACTGTGCACAAAAGATTAGTTTCTTGGTGTATAAATATCCCATTTCTAGGACCAAACCAGCTCCTAATGGGTTTATTTTTGTGTTTTAGGTGGGTGTAAATTTTTTTTTTAAGTAAACCTGAAATAATTAATACAAGTAAGCAGAAGATAATGATATTTGTAATATCAGATATGGTATTTGGTTACTGTGGATTCATTTATTTTCGTGTGTACCAATTTTCGTGGTTTGAGGAAAATTGACATATTCGTGGATATTTCTTTTCATGGTTTTGGCAAAGTCCACACTCATTCCTTTAGAAAATTTGTTCTTCGTTGAACATTGGAATTTGTGGTTCTCCTGTATCCACGAAATCCACGAAAATTGGTATCCAACGAATATTAATGAATCCACAGTAAATCACCTTGATATGGTAAATTAATTGTAATGCCTCATGTTATCTGTCAACAGATAAGGTGTAAAATAATTCCATTGTAACTAAAACAAAAATGTAAATAAAAGATATGTAATGGATAAATAAATACAACCCTGACATAAATTAACATCCGATGAAATCGTTCCTGATACGTCTTTTTTTTAATTTTATCTATTTACTGATATAAATATGTCATATATTAGATTAAATGACAAAGAAAGACAGCTCAGATAGAAATTCTTGAGATTTAGGAAAAAGAACATACAATTATAAAGTAATTCTTTGGATTAAAAGAAAAAGAAAGGGGACATATATTAAGTTAGAAATTCTTTGGATTTTGAGAAATAGAAATGGGACATACAAAGTAATTCTTTGGATTTTTCAGATTTTAAGAAACAGAAAGAGTATATGAAATTCTTAAAATTTTCAGATTTTAAGAAACAGAAAGAGTATATGATATTCTTAAAATTTTATGACAATGTGTGACTAAAGGGGAATAACCTAAAATGACTAAAAGAAAGATTTTTAAATCTGAATATTTAGAATTATTAAGACGATGTCTCAATAAAGGCGTGTCTAAAGGGGAATATCTAAAATGACAGAGAGATCCCCTTTAATATCTGAATATTTAGAATTTTTAAGACAATGTCTGAATAAAGGGGAATAACTAGAATGATAAAAAGAAAGATTTTAGACATCAGAATATTTAGAATTTCCCATCGTTTATGAAGTAAAGCACAGCATGCTAACAAACATAACCTTGTTTAAACAGACATACAACAATTCTACCAGTAACTGGATAAATGATCTTTCTTCTATTATTTTTATTCTTCAAATCATCAAGAAAATCTTGACGAGTGCAAATAAAAACATAAAGAGCTTTCATAACATTAAGTAAACTTGAATGCTACCTATTTCTAATATAAACGTGAACAGATTACCTCCCTTTGTCTCCTGTTTCCATAGAAACAAGATTTTCTATAAATAAACCACATGCACACATAACTTACATTTAGTACACGCACGCACCCACACACACACAACCCTAACCTAATTATCACTCGATCACAAATTTAAGAACATTCTAAGTCAGTTTCTATAAGAGGGTAAACACCATTCAATCTGCATGAGTCAAGCCAGTGTAGACTCTGGAATCATCACCAGGACACCAGTCCAACATCTTGAATGGTTTCCTGTCGACTCATAAATGGATTTCAATTCACTACAACCTAAATGTCCTGAAAAATACAAATATTAACAATTTTCTTACAGTTATGAAATTCCACTTGGGGAAAAAAATTCCAGTTTTTGGCACAGTTTGTGGTGTTTTACTGAATACAGAAGTTTAAACAACATGCACAATATACAATTTTCATACAGTTACGAAATTCCACTTGGGGAAAAAAATCCCAGTTTTTGACATAGTGTGGGGTGTTTTACTGAATACAGAAATTTTAACAACATGCACAATATACAAATTCAGTAAATTTCTATAATAATCATGCCCATATAATTTTAATGTTATAGTTTTTTGCTTGTGAGAGAGCTGTCTAAATATTCCATTATACTAATGTTTTATTTTACTGTATTTGTGTCATTTTGTTCTCAATCATACCACATCTTCTTATTTATATGAATAAACCATACTTTGTACAATATTTTTTAACTTCTTAATTTGAATATGTGCAAAACAGTTTTTAATCTTCCTTCAAAATGGATTTGATTGAATGAGCCAACCAAGGTAAAATACTTTACTACAAGCCCTGAAAATGAGCCTTTTACTAGTAGACCACTGAGGCAGTTTCCTAGAAATAATGACAGACCAAGTTTCAGAATCTGAAGCAATTAAGAAAACATTTTTAAGTACAGACCAAAATATCATGATTAATTCAGAGTTCTTTAAATCATTTTTCGCTGGTGTCCGATCAATTTATTTACAAGACTTTTTCTTAATGTTTAAGGTTATATTTCATCAGGCCACACTTTCAATGTTTATCACTAGGGGACTGAAGATGTTTTTTTCTCCCTTTCCAATCTTTATTCAATCCGTTTTCAGAAAGCTTGGTACATACTTACAATGTTAAAGTGGTTTCTGTTTCACTTCTAAGGAACTGAAGTTTTTTTTCTCCCTCTTCCCCACTTTTTCTTCCTGTTTTAATGTGATATTTTAACAGTACATACTTACAATGTTAAAGTGGTTCTGTTTCATCACTAAGGGACTGAAGTTGTTTTTTCTCCCTCTCCCCCCTTTTTCATCCTCTTTTAATGTTATATTACGACAGTCTATACTTACAATGTTAAAGTGGTTCGGTTTCATCACTAGGGGACTGAAGTTGTAATGGTTCATTGTCAGGAAAAAATATACTAGGTTCTGTGTTTCGTCTCTTTATTTTATTCTTACTCTTTTTTAACATTGTTGCCTTTTGAAAAATTAGAATAAAAACATAGACATAAAATACCAATTCATTCATGGAAAACAAAACTATTGATGGCTTCTTAAAGACATTCATTGTATAAGAGATTAATATTTTAAAAAGAACTACCTTCCCTGTTAAGGTGTGACATCTTTATTTAATCATCTTTTGGATCAAACAGCTACTTGTTAAGATGCAAAACAGCAATAACATAAGGAATAACATGACAGCATGCCCTGCTCACATTTATGTATAGATTATCGGGTTTTCTACACATTGATATCGTAAATTATCAGCGGCGAGTCACAATGTGAACCTATTTGGCAAGTGAGCGTAGCGAACGAGGTAAAAAATTTCACATTTTGTCAAGCTGCTGATATTTTACAATATCTATATGTAGAAAACCCAATTATCTGTTCTATTAATGGTCTTTTTTCCTCTCCCTAAGACAGTTTTACGCTTGAAAACTAGAGGCTCTCAAGAGCCTGTGTCGCTCACCTGTTACTGTATTTACTAATGTCGGTCATCTTGGTTGGTAGGTTGGGTCATTAGACACTTTTTTAATAGATACCCTAGTTATGATTGTGGCCAAGTTTGGTTAAAAATGGCCCATAGTTTTAGAAAAGAAACTTTTGTACAAGTTACAAAAATGACGAAAAGTTGTTCAATATTGACTATAAAGGGCAATAACTCTTTAAGGGGTCCTCTAACAATTTTGATCATGCTGACTTATTTGTAGATCTTATTTTGCTGAACATTATTGCTGTTTACAGTTTATCTCTATTTATAATAGTATTCAAGATAATAACAAAAAACTGCAAAATTTCCTTAAAAGTACCAATTTTAGGGCAGCAACCCAACAACGAGTTGTCAGATTCATCCGAAAATTTGTGAGGGAATAGATCTTTTTCTGATGGACATTTACATCTTGTAAGATTTACCCTAAATGTCTTAGTTTCAAATATATAAATAAAAAACTGCATTTTACCACCATGTTCTAATTTTAGCCATGTCGGCCATTTTGTTTGGTAGGCCGGGTCATCAGACACATTTTTTAAACTAGATACCCCATGGATGATTGTAACCAAGTTTGGTTTAATTTGGCCCAGTAGTTTCAGAGGAGAAGATTTTTGTACAAGTTACAAAAAATGACGAAAAGTGGTTAAAAATTGACTATAAAGGGCAATAACTCCTTAAGGGGTTGACTGACAATTTCGGTCATGTTGACTTATTTGTATGTCTTTCTTTGCTGAACATTATTGCTGTTTACAGTTTATCTCTATCTATAATAGTATTCAAGATAATAACCAAAAATTGCAAAATTTCCTTAAAATAACCAATTCAGGGCAGCAACCCAACAACAAGTTGTCATATTCATCTGAAAATTTCAGGGCAGATAGATCTTGACCTGAACAACAATTTTACCCTTTGACAAATTGCTCTATATGCTTTGGTTTTTGAGTTCTAAGCCAAAAACTGTATTTTACCCCTATGTTCTATTTTTAGCCATGGCGGCCATCTTGGTTAGATGACCAGGTCACCGGACACATTTTTTAAACTAGATACCCCAAGGATGATTGTGGCCAAGTTTGGTTAAATTTGGCCCAGTAGTTTCAGAGGAGAAGATTTTTGTAAAAGTTTACGGACGACGGACGACGGACGCGGGACGACGGACGCAGGACGACGGACGACGGACGCCAAGTGATGAGAAAAGCTCACTTGACCTTTCAGGTCAGGTGAGCTAAAAAGCAAGCTTGATAATGTCTCCTTTTGCTTTGTGACATCGCTGATAACTTCTCCACTCACATTTAGACATCACTGATAATGCCTGGTCTCGTTTTGAAGTTTTGATACGACAAAGCAGTGTGATATAGGCGTAGGGAAGGACGATAAACATGTTTATCATGTTTATGTTCAGCAAACAACAAAATCTGGGTCAAACCCATAATTTAACATATTTATGTTTTAAATTCTAATTTGGAACATATTTTTTTTCAAACTCAAATTATAATGAGCTTTACATTGACAGCCAAGTGTTGAAGACCATACTTCAATAGTGACTTACTTTCACAAATTGTGACTTAGATGAGAGTTGTCTCATTGGCACTCATATCACATGTTCTTATATCTATGTGTTCTAATTTTCGAGTTAAATGTGACTGTTCAATTTTGTGGTAAAAAAAAACCACCAAACTTTAACCTGATACAAGACAGAGGGACAGATTGATGTACAGACCAGAACACATAATGCCTTCCTTCTGTGTGGTGCTTGAAAAACTGTTCCTTATGCATTATAAATCATACTATTTCATTAATATTTTTTTTAAATACAACCCATATGCCCCTCCTCCCTCCCCCCAAAAAACTAGGTTGTATTTTAGATGTCCAAAACAAATATATCCCTGCAAAAAGTTACAACCGTTTTACAAAAATTCTCTAGAAATAAGTCTTGAACAATTGAGTTAACATTGAAGGCCGTAAGGTGACCTATAGTTGTTAATGTCTGTGTCATTTTGATCTCTTGTGGATAGTTGTCTCATTGGCAATCATACCACATCTTCTTTTTATAGAAAATGTTGAAGTTGCCCAACACCATGAACCACTTTCAGTTTTCTGAATGGAACAACCAATTACATAGGAAAGTTCAGTAATCTGCTTTACTCTATGAACACATATAAATCCCTCAACTTTATTTTTAACTATTACTGTAAATTCAGAAATTAATGCGAGGTTTTTATTATTGCGAAAAATGCGACTGAATTGTAAACGCAATAATTTAAACTCGCATTTTGAAATATTTTATATGAATTTAACAGAATTTTTATCAGAATCGCAAAAATTAAAATCGCTTTTAAGTCTTAAATGACAAAATCGCAATAATAAATGCACGCAATAATTTCTGAATTTACAGTATAAGTTTTACCACTTAACCCCTTTAATACTTCAGTTATAACTGGTCATTAAAAAAACAGAATAACTTTGACCTGATTACTAAAACTTGAACTTAAACGGATCACTAAAGCTAAAATTTAACCTGATCACTAAAACTTGAACCGATCACTTAAGCTAAAATTTAACCTGATCACTAAAACTTGAACCGATCACTTAAACTTTGATTTAACCTGATCACTCTAAAACTTGAACTTAAACCAATCACTAATGCTAAAATTTAACCTGATCACTAAAACTTGAACTTAAACTGATCATTAAAACTTTGATTTAACCTGATCACTTAAACTTTAACTGATCACTTAAGCTGAAATTTAAACAGATCACTTATAAACTTGAGTTTAAACTGGTCACTGAAACTTTTTAACCTGATCACAAAAATTTAAGCTGATCATTAAAACTTGAATTTAAACTGATCACTAAAACATAAACTTAACCTGATCACTAAAATATAAACTTAACCTGATCACTAAAATATAAACTTAACCTGATCACTAAAATATAAACTTAACCTGGGCCCAGTTGTTCAAAAGTGTCGTTAAGCTAACGCAGTTGTTAAAGTGTCGTTAGAGTGTCGTTAAATTTAACAAATTCGTTAACTGTTGTTCAAAAAATTTAACGACAAAAATAATGATAACGAGTCGTTAACTTTAACAACTTGTAGGAGGTCAATTAAATATTTAATTTATTGTTAAATATGACCGCCTTTAGACAAGTACCTGTTGCACCTCACAGAAAAGAAAGGCATTTTCGCCTGAAAGATGACTTTTCTTTGAATTTGTCAAATGAGGAGTTACGAGAACGGTATCGCTTTGGTAGAGAGGGAATTAATTTCATTTCTAATCTAGTCAGTGATGATATAACAATAATTGATCACTAAAATTTAAACTGATCATTAATCCTTACCTTTAATGCTGATCTAAGAACTACAACTTGACCTGCAGGTTGTATCCATGGTTCACCGTCTACGTGTACAGGAAGATCACTTAATAATGTTATTCTTAGCTGAAATAAATTATCAATTCTTTATATAGTCAATAATAAACTTTTGCTTTTAAAACCTAAAACAAATGAACAAATTTTAAAATACTGTAAATTCAGAAATTATTGCGAGGTTTTTATTATTGCGAATAATGCGACTGAGTTGTAAACGCAATAATTAAAACTCGCATTTTGTAATATTTTAACTGAATTAAGCATGACTTTTCTCAAAATCGTAAAAATTAAAATCGCATTCAAGTGTAAAATGACAAAATTGCAATAATAAAATCACGCAATAATTTCTGAATTTACAGTATTCAATAGTTCATTTTAGTTCATTTATATGTTTTGGAACGTAAGACATCCCTTTTCATTGAACTAGTACACACTTTTATAAAGGGGCCAGCTGAGGCACAACTCTAGGTTCTGGATTTTCTCGCTGCGTTAAACACCCATTGGTGGCCTTTGGCTGTAATCTGCTCTTAGGTCATGTTGCTGTCTCTTTGACATATTCCCTATTCCCTATTTCCATTCTCAATTCAAATGATATACTTTTGTTATTCTAAGCTAATATCAATCAGATTAATTTGCAGAAAATATATCTGGAAAACTATGTCTCCACTTAGAAAATACTTACATGGCCTCCCTGGGCTATCCGTATACCAGTGCGTAAACCACTATGTATCTGACCCATATGGACGACGCCTGTCACTCCAACAATTTCAAGCATGCCATCATAATGTGTAGGCTTGGCAAATTGGTCCTCTCTTTCTGGCCCCCATGGATTGGATCCTGATCCCCAACTACAAAGAAGAAGAAAATATTCATTTGACTTCTCACTATAGAAGGTGAGTTCATTGGTCCTGACTCTTGAAAATCTGGCTGGACTTATAGATTATCGTTGATTATCTCAACAAGATTGATTTTCTCGCTTGAGCTGATACAGCGAAAGTGAGAAAAGCAATCTAGTTGAGATGACCAATGATAATCTTTTTATCGCTATTTTACCTATGAAGACGTTGTCAATTTCAATGTCAATTTCGTTAACAACGCCACGTGGCCTCCCGGAGTCCTTAGTTTCTAGCGATAATTTTTCCATATCAATCGAGAAGCATTATATGAAAATTATCTCAAAAAAAGATCAAAGGAAAAATGCACAAAATAGCGATAATCATCGTTATCAAAACAGGTCAGTCCAAAGATGAGTCAGGATTGATAGATGTTGTATCAACTGAGAGCACAATATAATTTGTTTTTAACAAGAGATGAAAAATAATCTGAATTTGATGTCATTTTCTTGCTGTATTTGATCATCTTGACTTAAATAACAAATTATATAGCAATAAAATTTCTTCATCTTCTCACTGTTCGACTCGCCATGCCAGAAAATTGAGGACCATTTTGAAAATTTGTATTTTCTAGAACACTATTCAAGATTCACTCATACCCACTAATATGAGGAATTTACATCTCAATTTAACTTTATTTTCATGAACAGTTGTTTAAAGTGGTGCTTACTTGCACAACGTTTATCTGTGTAATGGAAACTATGACTACATTTAACCACATGGAAGGTAACTTTGCTATATGTTGGCAACGGTTATTTTTCAAGTAATGTTTTTCAAAAAGCCCCGACTGTAACACTCTGTTGACAAAATACAAAGTATTTTGTGATTAAAATGTGCCTTAATATTTTTGTTAGCTTAATTAAGAAACAGACTGACATATTGAGTGAATGCAATATAAGCCTCACTCCCAGAGAAAGGATATAATGACTTCAATACCTGATTATATTTAATATGTGTGATTAAAGTATGACAAAATATCTGTTAGCTGATTGGACATACAGACTGACAGACAAAGTCAATACAATATAAGCCCCACTCCTACACACTAAGGATACAATGACTTATATTTAATATAATAAGTTCTTCTACAGGTGGCAGGTCTATAGGTTTTCCTACACACTAAGAATATAATGACTCACCTGAGTATATTTAATATAATAAGTCCTTCTACAGGTGGCAGGTCTATAGGTTTTCCATCAACTTCCACCTTAATATACCGATGTAAATCTCGTACTAGGGAGCGTCTATTTATCATTTTTCGTAAACCAATTTTAACATATACACCTTTGTTATGAAATCTGTAAAAAATACATCAAAAGTAAATATAAAATTCTCTTATCTTGTGTTCAACAAACATGTCACAAGAAACCATAGGTGGAACATAGGTGAAAATGTTAACATAGATGCCAACCCCATTCGACACAATCAGTAACAAACTATCAAATTTTCCGTATTTTTGAAAAGTTTTCAGTAATCATTCATAAACTTGCATTTACCAATAAAAATTACTGACGAGTGGTTGCAAAATGTTGTGCACTAAAATTTGCCGTTCAACATGTTGTTTGTAGTATGTATTCCATTCATTTATTGTTCAGATGTTCTCGACTCGTACATTTTCGTTTTGTCAAGGAGAAGTAGAGAAAGGGGGAAAGCTTCTTCATAAAATGCAAGTTTGCCTCTTCGGAAGTCAGTTAGTTCCCAACAATAGGCTGATAATTCTTAAGAAACCGGATGCATTACATTGGCGTTTTCTAAAAAGCGTACCAGAACGGAAAAGTAATGATAAAAATTCGCGTTTTACAAAATTGAACGGCGATGATTTGGAATCCGTATACTTTTCGACTTTGACCGTAATAGCGTAGTTTTTATCGCAAAATCGGAAAAACTACGGAAAAATCGTAATGGTTGGCATCTATGTGTTAATACTTCTACAGTGATTCGGTTACTTCTTGTT
Organism: Mytilus galloprovincialis; assembly: GCA_037788925.1. Taxonomy (NCBI): domain Eukaryota; kingdom Metazoa; phylum Mollusca; class Bivalvia; order Mytilida; family Mytilidae; genus Mytilus; species Mytilus galloprovincialis. The sequence goes on along the minus strand of CM075339.1, from coordinate 81,523,858 downwards.
TTCAGTAGAATTGGTACTGTTCCTAAGACTTTCAGTCTCTTTTTCTTTTCATTGTCCTGTATAGACTTACAAACTTATATTCATCCCTTTTATTCCTTCTTTTGTGGTACTCAATGAAGTCAATTTCCATGCAGTGCAGTTTAATTCCCCACCTCCCTTGTATCTTTTCTGAGTGCTGTATAGTTCACAAATACCCCATATGTCCTTTTATTGATTATTACAAAACATCAGGACGAAAGTTCCTAAATACAAGACAGGCCCGTAGCCAGATATTTCCAAAGGGGGGTTCGTTGGACTCACAAATCGACTTTAACAGTCACAATTCGAACAGAACATTGACTTTAACAGTGCTTATTTGTTTTCAAGGGGGGTTCGGACAAACCCCCCGAACCCCCCCCCCCCCCCCTGGCTACGGGTATGCAAGATTTTATTTATAAATAAATATATATTTTATTTGAGTGTCACACATCGATTTATACAGTACATATATACAGGTAAATTAAGTAACATCTTTAAAATTCAATCAATGCCCAGCCAAACATTTGACTTATGAGACACTTTAAAAACATTCATGTACATATTTACAATAAACTGCATGTTAAATTTGTAAAATATTTCTAGGGTTAAAAATCTAATAAATTAATTTTTCAAAATCGCTTTCAAAAATACCATTTATAATTAACCATTATTTTCTATAGCTACTCACCTATTATCAAATTTCCACTAGTTTTACTGTACTCACCTACTATTAAATTTATCTGGTTTCCCTTCCCTTGCATTATGGAAGTCCAAACAAACTTCAGCGTCAATGCCAATTCCAAAATAATTATTCATTACAAATATGGTTGTGGTGTCCTCATTAGTGTTAGGACAGTTCGTGTCATGATCTATAGCTATTTTGGTCTCGTCTTGCTCTTTCTCATTTGGATGGAAAATCACAGTCCACCTGTAAACATTCAGTAAATTCAGTTATTACGGATTCATTTATTTTCGTGGGTACCAATTTTCGTGGATTGAGGAAAACCTTCACGTTCGTGAATTTTTAAATTCGTTGTTTTGCTGAAGTATACAAACAAGCCTATGGGAAATTTGGTATTCGTTGAACATTTAATTTCGTTGTTCAACTGTTCCCACGAAATCATCGAAAATTGGTATCCAACAAATAATAATGAATCCACTGTATACCATTTAATTTTTATGAATCAGAAAGATTTTTTATCTTGTCCAATATTTTTGGGTCAGTTATACTTATTTATTGCTTCAACTAATTAAATTTTTTTCTCCAGATTTGGTAAAATAAAAGAACCTTGGCCTATCCTCCCTTCAAAGACTTTAAATTCCAACCAGATGCTCCGCAGGGCGCAGCTTTATACGACCGCAGAGGTTGAACCCTGAACGGTTGGGGCAAGTATGGACACAACATTCAAGCTGGATTCAGCTCTAAATTTGGATCGTGATTAAATAGTTGACACAGCATAGGTTTCTGACACAGAATGAATGTGGTCTAATGAACTTAAAAAAATGTTTGAAGAAATTTTCTTTTTATTTATGAAATCTGAAATGAAAAAAATTGACCCCCCCCCCCCCCCAATTTTTTTTTCACATCCCCCTTTCCCTTATTACAAAACTGATCTCAATTCAAATTTCTAATGAAGTTTGCAACAATGACTACTCATTTAAATACATCATAAAATATTAAAATGTAAAAAAAAGTGCTTGTTATCACTGACAATGACTGAATGGTAAAGATTATTTTAATCTATCAGTTGGTAGTAAAAGTGAATATACATTTTATATTGTATAAAACAATGATTTAAGTTGATTCAACTACTATTCAGGACAAAGAAAGATAACTCCAATTGAAATCCAATTAGAATTTCTTGCTATTGCACAATATTGTGCAATTAGATATTTCTTGCTATTGTGCAATACTGTGCAATTGAAAATATTTGATATTGCACAATAATGTGCAATTGAAGATTTCTTGCTATTGCTGAATTTATAACTGTGCAATTGAAAATTTCTTGCTAAAGCACAATACTTAATATGATAATTTTGGATCTTGATTTGGACCAACTTGAAAACTGGGCCCATAATCAAAAATCTAAGTACATGTTTAGATTCAGCATATCAAAGAACCCCAAGGATTCAATTTTTGTTAAAATCAAACTAAGTTTAATTTTGGACCCTGTGGACCTTAATGTAGACCAATTTGAAAACGGGACCAAAAATTAAGAATCTACAGTTGGATTCAGCATATCAAAGAACCCCAATTATTCATTTCTTGATGAAATCAAACAAAGTTTAATTTTGGACCCTTTGGTCCTAAACTGTTGGGACCAAAATTCCCAAAATCAATACCAACCTTCCTTTTATGGTCATAAACCTTATGTTTAAATTTCATAGATTTCTATTTATAAATTCTTAAGTTATGGTGCGAAAACCAAGAAAAATGCTTATTTGGGTCCCTTTTTTGGCCCCTAATTCCTAAACTGTTGGAACCAAAACTCCCAAAATCAATCCCAACCTTTCTTTTGTGGTCATAATCCTTGTGTCAACATTTCATACATTTCTATTCACTTTTACTAAAGTAAGAGTGCGAAAACTAAAAGTATTCGGACGACGACGACGACGCCAACGTGATAGCAATATACAACGATTTTTTTTTCAAATTTTGCGGTCGTATAAAAAGTATGTTACTAAGAATGAATTTGGTTGTGGAATGACCTATTTCAAATGACAATTAGAACATTATTTGAATTTTGGAAGCCTTCTGCTTATTTTTCTTCAACTTGAGGGTTACTTACCGATCTAATTTGATTTCATCAGCATCTATCACATCACGTAACACATTTAATGGATCTTCTCCACCGCCATAACCTGGTCCCCATCTCAGTACACGTGCCAGATCATTACCTGTAAGCAAAAGAAACACTTTTAGTTTAATAAAATGGACAACCTTGGATTGCAATTTACAAATTTCCAACTTTTCTTAAATTGTCAGTTATTGATTTATAAATTATTAAGATCTAATATTTAGATTTCAACTCCTTCAAGCAAAGTTGACTTTAGATTGATTTGGCTACTGTTTTTATATCTTTTTTGGTCATATAGCTCTTCAACTGTCTCGGTCCTTAAAACATCCTAGTAAATATTCCACTTCTAGCACTGTTAATGAAGGTAAATCCAGAAAGTGCTTTGGACACATGAAATGTTTAACGTGAAATTTTTTCTATGAAACTGGCCTTTAAAAATTTTATAAATTTCACTTTCTCCCATTTATCAAGAAATGGTTTCCATTATTAAGCAAAAAATCTCTGAACATTTCCAAAAATAATCTTTTTTCTTAAATTATCTTACCTGTCCCGAGTGGTACAATAGCTAAGGGAGGCGACTGGCAAACTGCATCCTGTCCAACATTATCTAAACAGGATAAAACCCAGCCTACTGTCCCATCACCACCACATGCTAAAATCTTGTAATAAGGAATATTTCGAAAGACATACAACCTAAAAAATATTATCACAATATTACCAAATTTAATCTTCCCATTTAGCTACAAAAAAATCTAAAGCAAACTCAATATATCCTATGTAAAATGTGCAAGTAATTATGAATAATTGCATCATACATTCATAGCATGTTATTTTTGGACCTGATGAAATTTGGTTACCCTTAAGAAGCAGCTACACCAAACACCAGAGTATTACATAGGTGTTAATCAACATATTTCCTATTTCTTTTCCTAACATCTTGCTGATAACATTTTGTCTTGTGATGACACATATGACTTATTTATAGGGTTATTGCAAGAATATTGGGGAAAACTGTCCCGAGTTGAATTTTATATTGCACGAGGTTGCGAGTGCAATATTTGTTCTACGAGGGACAATATTTCACAATATTCATGCAATAACCCTTTTATTGTATAGCAATATAATATTTGAAAGTAAAAATTGGTTTAAACTATAATATTTTGTCGTTGATGACGTCATGAATTTTGAAGATTTATTGCACTTGTGCAATATTGGAATTTATTGCACGCTAACTTTTGGTTACTTTCTGTGGGAAATATTATATTCCTATGCAATAATGAATGCTATTCTACATTTGACGAAAGAAACTCTTCACTGTTAAAATTGCAAAAATAGTCAGGAATCTAATTCTGTTTTGTTGATATTTTATCATATATCAATGGTATTTTCAAATGCTATGTAATAATGCAAACCCATGTGAATTAGTGGATACTTTATTTCATATTCAGACCTTTATAACCAACTTGGCGACAATTTATTTTTGCAATTTTTTAATTACTGTGGATTCATCATTATTAGTTGGATACCAGTGGATACTTTATTTCATATTCAGACCTTTATAGCCAACTTGGCGACAATTTATTTTTGCAATTTTTTAATTACTGTGGATTCATCATTATTAGTTGGATACCAATATTCATGGGTTTCGTGGGTACATGAAATCAAATGTTCAATGAAATACATATTTTAATAGGCTTTGTATACAGAAGTTGTCTAAACCACAAAATCAAATATCCAGGAATATGCTAGTTTTCAGCAATCCATGAAAATTGATACCCACAAAGACAAATGAATCCATAGTATATTTAGTTTTATATATTCAAGCTCAATTTATATTTTATCAGTTAAATAATTAACTTACCCTGGTAAAGGACCACCATTTTCTAAATTAAAAACTTGATGAGGATTGAGAAGCTTGCGAAAGGACGTAATGAGCTCACTTCCTTGGCAACCACCACTTTTCACATTTACAAAAACTAACAAAGGGTTGGTGCTATCAGGAATCATCTGTGACTGAAATAGCAAAGTCATTCCTTCAGATATATAGGAGGCAGACATAACCTGTTCATGGGGACAAAGTCTGTATGAATATTTTTTTTTAATTCAAACATGTTAATTGGTTGTGATGTTATTTAAGTTATGACCTCATATTCAATGTAAACAAAGAAACGCTTAGGTATTTAAAGGTTTTTTCATATCAAACAATTATTAAAAATGAATTGGTATTGAGTTCCATCCTTATATTTTAGTAAACTGATAAATAGATATATTGTTCAAAGTCTCATGCAAACAAGACCGGAAAATGAAGATTTTGCGCAGATGTGTGGATTTAAAAAAGTTTGAAAAAAAAGTTAACGATTTTGAGTTCATTAATAGAATGAATTCTTTTTTAATTTTTCTACCGTAATTGGGGACTTCGTCCCCATATAAATACAACAATCATAATTCTAATGCAACATCGTTTGTAACGTTCATTTTAATTGGATAAAGTCACCAATTTGCATAGCATCAATTCACAATTGATGCAATGTAAAATAAGGACATGCCCAGATGTTTGCTACTTTATGTTCAGCAAAACAAAGCCATTAATATCCATTGTCATATAGCAAAATAACATTAAGTAAGATACAGCTTAATATTGAAATCAAACTTACTTAAACATGTGGTTCAGGAATTATGTATAAAATATAGTCTTCTCATATCTTGTGTGTGTGCGTGTATGTGTGTGAGGGTGGGGGACAGCTTAAGTAAATACCTGAATGTTTGGAAGTAACAAAACAAGTAACTGTTTGTCGTCAAACACAGCATCTTGTAAAGAATTAAAAACTGCGTTAGCTTTCTCTGAAGTGGTATACACTAATACCAGGGCACCATACTCATAATATATTACATCTACTGCTTGCCACTTATTTCCTGAAATACATTATCAAGACATTGTTACTCATAATATATTACATCTACTGCTTGCCACTTATTTCCTGAAATAGAATATCAAGACATTGTTACTCATAATATATTACATCTACTGCTTGCCACTTATTTCCTGAAATACAATATTAACACATTGTTACTCATAATATATTACATCGACTGCTTGCCACTTATTTCCTGAAATAGAATATCAAGACATTGTTACTCATAATATATTACATCTACTGCTTGCCACTTATTTCCTGAAATACAATATTAACACATTGTTACTCATAATATATTACATTGACTGCTTGCCACTTATTTCCTGAAATACAATATCAAGACATTGTTACTCATAATATATTACATCTACTGCTTGCCACTTATTTCCTGAAATACAATATCAAGTCATTGTTCAAACTTGTCTCTCACCTTCTAGCTACCTATTTAACCCAGTTTCTACTTAAACAAGAAGGTGTCCATAGTACAGGGATGCCCACTTGCTCTATCATTTTCTCTGTTCAATGGACTGTGAAATTGGATAAAAACTCTATGTGGCATTAAAATTATAAAGATCACATCATAGTGAACATGTGAACTTAGTATCAAGTTGATTGGACTTCAACTTCATCAAAAACTACCTTGACCAAAAACTTGAAGCGGGACAAACCGACAAACAAACAAACGAACCAACGAACAGGCAGATGAACAGACATACAGACCAGAAAACATAATGCCCCGCTACTCTACTATCATAGGTGGGGCATAAAAATGCCTGTACCATGTCAGTAATATGACAATTGCTTTTGAGCTTTTGATTTTGCCATTTGATTAGGGTCTTTTTGGTTTCAATTTTCCCCAGGGTCTGGTATATTTGTTTGTTTTCTTTTCTCTGATTATCTGATTGCTATATGCTCAACATTTATGTATGAAATATTTGCAACTGGTCAATTAGCAATCAATATTTAACAACCAATATAAATGCATACTACTGTCAATTCAGAATTATTGCGATGTTTTTCATTATTAAAAAAATGCTACAGAGTTGGACTCGCAATAATTTAAACTCGTCTTTTGAAATATTTTATAAAACAGGATTTTTCTCAAAATTGTATTCAAGTCTCAAATAACAAAATTGCAATAATAAATGCATGCAATAATTTCTGAATTACAGTAATCATTAAGATTCCTTTTCATATGTGAGCAGCATATTACTATCAAAATCTAGAGATTCGGCAAAATTTTTTAAAATTCATGCAACAAAACTGACGATACAGATTCATCTTGGGCAAGATGGCTACACAATCTGGTATGAATTTAATTGTTTAAGAGAAAAATTCCTGCTTTCACGTCCTCAACAAAAGAACGTTGCTGATGGCCATAGGTTGACATATAGTTGTTAATTTCTGTGTCATTTGGTCTCTTGTGGAGAGTTGTCTCATTGGCAATCATACCACATCTGCTTCTTTTAGAAAATCGTGGAAAAAAATGTTAGGACCTTTGCATTGGTAATTTAGATAAGATTAGCCCTACCTGGACCAATAACATCCAGTAATATTTTTTCATACTGGCGTTGTGCTAAACCAGTAGGTAGGTTTCCCACAAACAAAGAAATCCTTGGTCCATGTGGATCTTCTTTTTGTTGAAGGTAAAATCGAGTCATTCTGTTCTGCCGTAAAGATTCCTACAAAGATATAAGCATTGTAAAAATCATTTAAAAAATGTCATCGATAAAATATATTTATCTGTCTAAGTGTCTATAACAAAATTATGTGCTTGGAATAAAATGATAAAGAAACTATCACACTACAATGTTCAGGGGCGGATCCAGCCATTTTAAAAAGGGGGGTTCCTAACCCAGGACAAAGGTGGGTTCCAACTACATGTCCCCATACAAATGCATTGATCGTCCAAAAAAAAGGGGGGTTCCAACCCACGGGACCCCCCCCCTCTGGATCCGCGCCTGATGTTATAGCCATATCATGTCTTTGACATAAAATATCAAAATAAAGTTCTAGATGACACAATTAAGCATTCAACAATAGACATGTGACCTAATTCAAATAAACAGTTAAGCTCATATTTTTCTAAGAACCTGGAATCACCCGTTTTTGTATGGTTCATGTTGCTCTATGTTCAGTTTTCTATGGTGTGTTTTGTCCATTGTTGAGGCTCTCAGAGGGTATCCCCTCAGGTCACAAGGTCGCTTTTAAATTCATGGAGAGGTCATTTTTAAGGGAAATGTACAGGTCTCAGGTCGTTTTTCCAAACACAGAGAACGGAAGTCGGTGGGAGGTCGTTTTTTCCAAAAATTTTCAGGTTGCAGGTCGTTTAAGAAGGCCCACAGGTCGGAAGTCGCTTCTTAAAAGCCCCGAGGTTGTAGGTCGTTTTTGACCCTACGGGAGCCTCATTGTTGTTTGCCTTTAGACCTTTTTTAATTTGGCCATGTCATTGTCAATTTTGTTTCGAATTATGAACTATGAATATCCCCTTATTATCTTTTGTCCATCACTTAAATTTTTTATGTTTTTGCCTAGGACCAAACTAATTCAAAATTAAGACCCGACATGAATGTTGCCTTGGTAATGACCTAACTTTCGACTTTCCTGCATTAGTTGTCATGGTAATTACCTACCTTTCGACTTTCCTGCATCAGTTGCCATGGTTTTTCACTCATGTCTAACATTCTCTCTGTTACTCCTTTATCTAGTGATACTTCTATTAAACTGAAATTTTCTGGGTTGTCATGAATATCATCCTGTAATTAGAGAACAAAATGTATATCAAAGAGAGGCTGAAAATGATCCTTAAAACACTACTATCTCATTCATATAAAACTGCTGTGAAAAATTCAAATTTTTAAACCTCTTGCAACAAAGACAGATCTATCTGGGGTTGAAGTCATAAAACTTTGCTCAGTGCTTGGAGCACAAAAACCATGCTCGAAACATGAAATCAAGCATTTTGATTGGTTGATTTTGAGGTACAAGTAAAAAAATTGTGCTTGAAAGTTTTATAACCGCAAGGCCTGGATTCACACTTTATACAGCTGATGATTGATCAGGAATTACATCAACATATATACATGTGTTCCTCTTTTAAATTTCCAAAAACATTGTGAACACAAGTTATCTTTCTTGTTTTGTTGCCAAGATGAAAATAAAGACCTTGAACTTTAATTTGTTGAAAATTGTGTAAAAAATCAATAAAATTTACAGTTTTTACAGAAATTTTATGCAGGTTTGGTTTTTTTTTTGAAAAAATTTGAAAGAACTGAAGAAATTGTATGTACTTACACTGAATCCAAATTTCCTCAGTGCTAGCTGTATAACTTCCTCTGTTGTGGTATCTTTGGTTACTTCAATGTTCTTGTATCCAGATGTGCCTCTAGAAAGACAAACAGTATGGGATGAAAATACAGTCAAATATCTATTGATCAGTCAATTGTAGGAAATACTATAAGTGATCCCTTTCACAAGGTTCGCATTTCGAATATAGTCTGTGTTAAGTACACTCAAAATATTTCCATATGAACTTTCATCACAATGATTAATAAGTAGAAATATCATATTTGTATAAACTTATTACCATTATTAACTTTGTTTATCTAATCTCTTTATAAAAACCTTTTGGTATCCACTGGTTTAATCACACCTCAATAATTTAAAGGCTGAAATTTCATTGCCTCAGATAAACACTTACAAAAACAGGATTTAACATAATAGACCATTGCGTTGTAAGCAGGCCTGTAGCCAGGAATTTCCAAGAGGGGGTTATTTGGACCCACGAACTCCACTTTAACAGTCACAATTCAAACAGAAAATTGACATTAACAGTGTTTATTTGTTTTCGAGGGGGTGTTCGTCCGAACCCCCCTGGCTACGGGTATGTTGTAAGATAAGGATGTTATTGGATATTTAGTTTGATCAGATTGCACAAGTGGCCATTTTGATCTTTTACTGAGTGAAGCAATCAAGTTCCATAAAAAAATACAAAATATCCCTTCAAATATTTATCTGAATCAACTCACCTCACACCGCCTGGGTACACCTTGATAACACCTTTATTTGGGTCTCTTTCTTTATAACGGAGGAAAATTGAAGGCCTCTTCCCGTCTGGCGATAGAAGTTGGTCTCTGATTGGACTGTTTTTATCTAGCTCCTTTTCACCTGCAAAATAGACACCTGTAAAATATTGTTAGTATTTATTTGTAAGTTCATAAATAATATATATATAAGAGAAAGAAAATTATTATTTTTAACACCCAAGATGTGAATAGGCCACTTTACTTTTAGTTGGGCCATATTCAATATGGGCAGATTTTTTTTTAATGCAGTGGAAAAAGTATGATAGTATGGGAAGTCCAATCAACTGCTCTGTTATAATGATGTTTTCTGGTTTTCCCATATTTTTCAGCTCATTTTTACCTCTATTATGAAAATCTGCCCCTAATGTGTATGCAATATGGCCGAACTAACAGTGAAGGGGCCTATTAAGTATTCCTGGTCTTATCAAACAAAACTTCAGTAAAATTTTTACTGTTTCAAAATGCATTCACAAAATGTTACTTGATTAAGATATACTCATTCTCAATAATTTTATTATCTTTGATAATTGTAGATAAGACAACAAGTCTTTTATTATACATTAGTTAATTAGTTATTTTTCTCTTCAGCATTGATTCACATTTTATCATCATGGGGCTTTTTCTTGCTCAATGCAGTATTGCATACAATATATATATATACAATACCAATACCTTAACTAAATAGACAAGGATAAGAAACTTAGATATTTTTTGTGGGGTTCATGTTGCTTAGTCTTAAGTTTTCTTTGTTATGTGTGTCTTCTTTGCTATTATTTGTCTGTTTTTCTTTTTTCTTTTTCTTTGTTAGCCATGGTGTTGTCAGTTTATTTTCGGTCTATGAGTTTGACTGTCTTTCGCCCCTCTTTAATAACGTAAATTATTAACTACCATGTCAACATCTTAAAGCCTTTTACATCTTGCTCTTCCGTATTTTTCTTTTTTTTCTTATTGTTGAAGGCCGTACAATGACATTTAATTTCTAACTGCTACATAAATGGGTCTATGATGGAGAGTTGTGTCATTGGCAATCATTTTTCATCTGATTTTAGTGATAAAAAACAGTAGCAGTGATCTGTATAGATTATCGGGTTTTCTAAACATTGATATCGTAAAATATCAGCCGCAAGCCACAATGTGAACCTTTTTGTTGAGCGGCTGATATTTTACGATATTTGTATGTAGAAAACCCGATTAACTGTTTATTGTTCTATTAATGGTCATTTTTCCTCTCCCTAAGACAGTTTAATGCTTGACGAAAGCCAGCTTGATAACGTCTCCTCTCGCATTTGACGTCACTGATATCTTCTCCTCTCACATTGTGACGTTGCTGATAATGCCTGGTCTCCTTTTGAAGTCTTGATACGAGAATTACTGAGCGACAGAGCAGGGTGATATAGGCGTAGGGAAGGACGATAAAAATAAATATCTTACCATATTCAGAAGCCTCAGATACATAGTAATTCTTTGGGTCATCTGATATGTGGAATGTTTTCAAAGCTGCTTCCTGTAATGACAAATATAATGTATAGATTCTACAACTGTATCATTTGTGATCCAATATTTCTTCTCTTGAGAGTTCTATTTTCAAAGTTGTATTTAGAGCTTGCAGAGCTTCATAAACATTTAAAATATCAAACTATGGAGTATAGGCAAATGTCATATTACATGAAATTCTGTGTTTGAAATCTGTTTTCGCTTAATTCCTTCTTTTTGAAATTCAACTATGATTAAAGAAAGATAACTCCAATTTTAACAATGACAGCATTGATATTTGCATAATTTATGTAATTTCTTGACAAGTATGGTTATACACATAACAAATTATTTGTAACATGAATATATAACTCTTTAATTCATTGATAATTTTTTTAATATTCATGGGTAGGATCTTGAAGAATGTTATGCTTAATGTTTTTTTTAATTTCAAAAGTAGTGACAAAATCTGGAAAATTTATAATAACCAAGTCAGCAACAGAAGTTATAAAGGAGGAACAAGTTCTCCCTTTGTTTTTCTCACAAGAACAATTTTTTCCACAGTTATATTTGAGATTTTCAAAACATTATTGCTTATGATTGCATGTTGATTAATAATTGATTGTTGGTGTTCTAATGCCACTTTTAAGCACCACTTTTGGGCTATTTTGTGGTGGCCAGTTTTTATTGGTGAAGGAAGCCAGAGTGCCCGGAGAAATCACAACCTCAGATAGTAAAACTGACATTCCTAGTCAATTAATTTTGGAGTCAAGGGCACCTGTAGGGTTCAAACTCACAAACTCAGTGTAGACTTGATTGCATATTGAAAATTTAAAAATAGTTCTGAAATAACATAACTAACAATTGACATATATTTGACTATTATGTTTGATTCATGCATTTTACTTTGACTTACCAAAATAGCTTGAGCAGGAGCATTTTTAGGTACAGATATTGTCCTGTATAATTTCCTCTTCATGGAAGAATTACCATCAAAAACTCGTATTATTTCAGCTATGGAAAAAAATATATATAACATTGACTTACGAAATACAACACATAATACTGCGGATTCATTTATTTTCGTGTGTACTCATTTTCATGGATTAAAGAAAACTTGCATGTTCGTGGATAATCAAATATGTGGTTTTGCCAAAGTTTGCACACAAGCCTTTAGGAAATTTGTCATTCGTTGAATATTTAATTCGTGGTTCTCCTATACCCATGAAATCCATGAAAATTGGTTTCCAACGAATAATAATGAATCCCGAGTCACAGACATCTGACTTAACAATTTTTGTATTGTAGTGTTACTGTCTGATTGACACACTTCTCCTTATTTTATATCAATGTCAAGTAAATAAACAATTAATCTCAATTGTATCAAAATATTTTTACCCACATCCTGAATTTTAGATAATTTTTATAACTTTTATTGTACTATGGTTTTTCATCCACATTTCTCCTTGTTTTCATTATTTGTTTGAATAAATGTTTGATTAACATATATCCATACTTGCATTCAAATATTATCTCAGAAGCATATCAAATACTTTTGAAACTATAATTTACATGTCCCTTCAAATGATAAGTATTGCAACCTGATCGTTGGAGCTTTAGGCCGATTTTTGATCGTTGTCTTACTTCTGACTCTGACTTTTTGTTAGCTCAGCTTTAATTCATATCAAATAGATTAGAATGTTGGTTTTCCTGTTTGAATGGTTTTACACAAGTAATTTTGAGGACCCTTTATAGCCTGCTGTACAGAACGAGCCAAAACTATGTGTCAAAGGTCATACTTTGACCTATAATGGTTTACTTTTATAAATTGTTACCGTATAGCGGGTTATTTCCGCAGGGTGTAAATTTTCGCTTATTTTCGCGCATAGAACAAAATCGCCAAAATAAATTCCGCCAATTTAAAAGTGTACATGCAAAGGTATTGATGAAAGTTTTAAATCCGCCAAAATAATAACCGCCAAAATATTTCGTATACCTTATTCAATGTAAATCGCGAAATTTTACACCCGCGAAAATAACCCGCTATACGGTATTTGGATAGAGAGTTGTCTCATCGGCACTCATACCACATCTTCTTATAGCTGTCAACAAACCACCATGCTAGTACTAAATTTACAGCTAATTTCCTAATGCAGGTAAAGCAAAACTTTGGTTGGCTTGCTTGCTTTGTTTGTATAATTGTTTATAAAAGCTTTGTAAATAAGATTGACATCTTTAAACAATTTATATAGGAATAGTTTAACCTGTATTCATAATATTTGAATTTAATTGGGTGTTATCCTAATGATTGTAAAATATAAAAACAAATCAAGCAAGCTAACTAGAGTCTTGCTCTACATGCTTTAGGAAATTAGCTGTAAAAGTGTAATGAAATCCTTACTTTCTAAATCCTTTTCTTTGTCTTTTGAGTCTTTATCCTTTGGTGACCTTGTAGGACCTTGTCTCTCGTCGTCATCGGTTGTAGCTGTGTCACCACTAGAGGGCCATTCCTCGGAGATTGTCCTTCCTACTGTACACAAATTAAGCTTAGAAATATCTTATTTACATTTTTGAACAGTGAAAAAATTTTACAACGATTTTAACGCTTGTCTTCATGTCAATACTAAGTCTTCACGCTTAACCACAAGTCCTACGTCCATGGCTTGTAAAATTCTTCTCTACAGGCCAAGAGAAACCAACTAAAATTTTCACAAAAGAGAGTTTGGCCTTGTGGACTTGAAAGTTTATTGTGGAGGCTGAATACTGGCAGAAAATTAAATTTGGTGCAATTTTCTATAATACAACAAAAATGTGACAATATCATGTAAGCAATGATTAAAAAAAACAAATTTGCATTTACAATTTCAGTGGTGAATTATCTGCAAGCATAAATATGCATTAATTTAATGATCACTTCAACAAACTGTGCATTATTACTGTGTGTCAAGTTGAGGCTGATATAATAAGAACAAATCCTCCCCTCCAGATATCATTTTTGGAATGAGACGGGGTTAGTTAGACTTTGTTTTTCCTTCAAAGTTCACCTTAAAATCATTAAAAATAGGTTAAAAACATACTGTAAATTCAGAAATCATTGCGTGCATTTATTATTGTGATTTTGTCATTTTAGACTTAAATGCCATTTTAAATTTTTTACGATTTTGAGAAAAATCCTGTTAAATTCATATATAAAATATTTCAAAATGAGAGTTTAAATTATTGTGTTTAAACAGTTGCATTTTTCGCAATAATAGAAACCTCACAATAATTTCTGAATTTACAGTAAACTGATATAGTGACCATAGCAATCACCTAAATTAAGAAATCCTTTTGTATTATAGAACTTTGTATTTTGTCAAAATTGTTGCTAAACATCAAAATATATTTTTCCAATAGTATCTAGTAGGTTCTAATCACTTTGTAACCTATGGGGGAGGGTAGGAGGGGTCCAGATCCCGAAATCCTGGTCTTAAAAACACAAAATCCTGAGGTCCCAAATTTAAATAGATTAAAATCCTAAATCCCGAAATTTTTACAAAAGAATTTCCCGATCCCGAAAGGGTCAATCCCGAGCTTAAAAACACTTGATCCTGGAAACCCTATAAAGGTCATATCACCCCTCACCTATGGCAACCCAGCATCTCAGGTCAAGCTGATCAACAAAATTGTAACAAATAAAACATATTTGCACTGTAATGTTATGAAATTTTTTGAAAACTGTGAAAAATAGAATTCATAACCACTGGTTTTATCCATGTAGTTGCATGAAAAATTTTCCCCACTTATTAAATCCCAGATTTTTAAGCCAAATTGTTCCAGTATAAATAAAATCATTTATCAAATTGTCCTTTTTCTTCAAAAATCTTTCAGTGAATTCCATTTAAACAAGAAAACTTGAAGAACAACCCTATTTTCTTGTAAACATAAATTCATACAAAATTCTTTAGATGAATATTATTACTCTTTCCTCTATAATAAAGTAATTCAAAGCTATTTTAAAATAATGAAGTTTAATGTGACTAAAGCACTTTCCAACAAAGCATCTTGGCTAGTAATTACACATAAAAAAGAAGATGTTGTATGATTGCCAATGAGACAACTGTCCACAAGAGACCAAAATGACACAGACATTAACAACTATAGGTCACCTTACAGCCTTCAATGTTAACTCAATTGTTCAAGACTTATTTCTAGAGAATTTTTGTAAATCATCTTTGTTGGGTTTTTTTTAATTTGAGATACTGCAGATTCATTTCATTCCCTGGGTACTAGTTTTCATTGACTGATAAAAAAATCTTTTTTCATGGATACTGGATTTTATGGTTTTATCAATTTGTGTATCATCGAATTCTAAAATTTGTGTATCATAGAATTCTAAAATTTGCGTATCATCAAATACTACAATTTGTGAATACTAAAATTTGTGAATAATCAAATACTAAAATTTGTGTATCATCGAATACTAAAATTTGTGTATCATTGAATACTAAAATTTGTGTATCATCAAATTCTAAAATTTGTGTATCATCCAATACTAAAATTTGTGTATCATCGCATACTAAAATTTTGTTCTGTTAACCCTTTGCACATACAACCAATTACAATTTAGTACCCACGGAATATTCATAATAAGGCCAAAAAATATATATACTTTGTTTCTTGCCTCCTTGCAGAAAAATAGCATGTAAATGTGTCAATATTCAATATCATTGACTAGTATGCATAGAAATGTTTTATACTTTAACAGTGCTTTAATCAAAATATCTACTATCAATTTTACAAAAATCTAACTTCCACAAATGAGGAATCATCAGTTTACTTGTAATCAACTTAAGTCATATGATTTTTTGTGAAACTGAAAACTTGGCTTTAAACAGTGCTTAACCATGTTAACCGAAAATGTGCATTAAATGGGTTAGGGTAGGCATCAAAAGTGAAAATATGGAGGCAGGAAACAGAATTATATTTGTTTGGCCTAATAATGAATCTCCAGTATATATAACAAAATTAGCTTACTTCTAATGAAGCATCGACTGTAACATTTTTCAAAACGCGTTGTTTTGGTTTTCTTTTGTTTTCTACGTTTTCTTTTCTTCTTTCTCTCTTCAATTGTTTGAATTTTCAAATTAGGTGAGGGCAGCATAGATATGTTGCTTTCTGAAAACCATTTTTGATATATTTCAACAAACAAAGATTAAAAATATGAATACAACAATTGAATTCACTTTATCTGAAGAATTTCAAATCGGACAGTAATTTTAATTGGAATACAGTGAGGTTTTATTGCTCTTATGATTGATTTTAGAACGGTCTTATATGTAGTTACTCTATAACTACTTGATTGAAGAGAAAAACAATGAATTCTTCTGTCTAAAGAGTTGCAAAATTGCAAAAAAATTTGAATATTAATTTAACTTGCTCAACTTTCATAGATTACATTGTGAAATTTTCAGTTTAAATTGAAATCTCTTACCACTGATCCAAATTCAAATATTGACATTAAATAAGAATCTTCTAAGAGCCTAAATTAGCCATTAGGTAACGATATGCCATTTTGAAATATTTATTTTTTTACTTTAAATGCAACCCTCTAGGTAATTATCATTAGAATTGTACCAAGCATTTTATTTAACACATGCACCATAAAGAACCTTTTTATTACTGTAAATTCAGAAATTATTGCGTACATTAATTATTGCAATTTTTTCGTATTGGACTAAAATATGATTTTAATTTTTGCAATATTGAGAAAAATCCTATTGAAGTCATGTAAAAAATTTCAAAATGTGAGTTAAAATTATTGCGATTATAACCCTGACCAATTTTTCGAAATAATAAAACATCGCAATAATTTCTGAATTTACAGTTTACTTTTGAGATAATTTGCAAAAATAAAAATTCTATCAAAATTGTTTTGAAATCTTCTATTTTTTTTCTTCCCCTGGTTTCTTTATCATTTAAAATATATCTGTTGTCAGCTTGACCTTCATGCACTCTCTCACATTGATCACATTCCCTGAAATACAATTCCCTGTTTCAGAATCTAATGCATCCTGGGTAATATTTTTAAAAACTTAAACCAAAATATTGATTGGTTTAAGAATGTTCTTAACAATCGAAATCCATCCAATGGTGTAAAGTTATTTTCATTTTGTGGTAGGAACAATGAAATTACCCATGATGCTTTAAATTCTGAAACGGCCATTGCTGGACATTACATTTTTGAAAATAAAAATAAAGTGTGATCCATTTAAAGGAGAATGGAAATTTTGTTGACCGTTTTTAATTTCTACTCTGAAAAGCAACACTGTAAACAATCAACTGGCATTTTAACATGGAGCAAAATAATTAAAAATTGACATCTTGCTTTTTACTCTTCTGTGCAAAAGCTATTTTATAAACTTACAACACAAGCTGAATTTAAAGTTCATAACGTTTTCAGACTAAGTAGACTACTATCATACCTGTTCAAATTTGTAATTCTGCTGTATTTTACAACAAACTAAACACATTGAATTGTTAGATATAGGCAAACAATATAATTCATGACAATAGACCACTTTCGAGTTCATTCGTCACCGGCAAAAACTCGTCAATTATGCATGCCTTTATGACGTCATTTACCAGATAGAGGGGGTCGCCTGTATCCCTGCACTATTTACGTTCATCAAGCGTCTTAGTGATCGTCTTTATGCAGGATAAACTAGAAATAATGGTTGCTCTGTGTGTACTTACTGACAATTCCCTAATGACAGCAGTGTTGATTGTCAATTTTGAGAATTCAATTTGCCAATATAGAATTATAGTTTTCAAACCACTCGCTCAACATTGGAAGGAAGTGACGACCCCCCTAAACGCACAAATGACGATGATAAAGGCGCGTATAATTGACGAGTTTTTTCCAGTGACGGATGAACTCGAAAGTGGTCTATTGGCATTTCAAAAATATAAATAACAAATCTGCATTTCAACATGGCAGTGGTTAAATATAGGAGGTGAATAATGTGAGGACAATTAGTAAAAGCAGGAGGTATGATAACAGCCACAAGAGACCCGGGGAAAATAATAAAACACATTTTTGTGTGAGGCACCAAGAATGATGCACACAAAACAATTCCTGTTCATGGGTGGTCAAATTTAATATTTTTTGACACCAGCAATTATATTGTAAGATCATGACATTCAAAATGTGTTCTTGGTCAATATAAGTTTTGTTAAAATCCCAGTATTGAGTATTTTGTGGCCATGGACAACCACATATGTTTTGGCAGAGAGAATTCTTTTGAAATATAATAATATATGGCCAGTCATGCTTCAGTGATTACCAATATAATCAACCTAATTTTTCCCACAAAAGCGGGGGCCCCGAGACCACCAGGCCCCCCCACCCCCATGGATCTGCCTGTGATGATTTGCCGGTACGTAAAGGTTTAGCAGGAAGATTATTATTTAAGCTTCAAATCAACACAATGGTAAAAATAACTATAACTCAAAAAAACAAAAATATAATTAAATAATACAAACTGAAAAATACCGCTTTTTGTTAACCGTGAGAAAAAACCAGCCCCAGATTCCCATAGCTTCTCAAAATTTGAAGGTTCCAATATCTTGTTTATTTTTTCAGCATGCAACCGTTTACGTTCTACAAAATATACAACAAATAAAAATGTTTACATCATAAACAAACAAAAAATAAACAACAGGAATAATTTATAAGATCACTACATACTGTCTACAATATCTATCACTACTGAAGAGAGCACTCACTATATTTACACTTCAATAATTGAGTATTCACAAATTATTGCGAGGTTTTTATTATTGCAAAAAATGCAACAGAGTTGTAAACGCAAAAATTAAAACTCGCATTTTGAAAAATTTTATATGAATTAAAACAGGATTTTTCTCAAAATCGTAAAAAAATAAAATCGCATTTAAGTCTAAAATGACAAAATCGCAATAATAATTGCGCGCAATATTTCTAACTTTTTAGAAAATTGAAAGCAAGCATGCCATCTTCAGTTTTGTATAACAAAAATATGATGCAAAGAACTACACTACAGTTCATGTTGTTTTTGCTTTTTGCTAGCGTCAGTGGGCAACCCTTCCATGTCCATAAAAGTTATGATTCTTTATGAATTTAATCTGCTTATATCTAAATGTTGTAATTGTAAGCATTGTGATAACACGAGGGAAAACAACATTTCCTGGTCATAGGGTAGGCAGGTTGGGCTAGCTAGGATTTATACCCAACTTATGCCTAAACCCATTTAGTATTGGTGAAAAAAGCTGAATCCACCAGTCAAAGAGTGATATTCCATAGCTCTATATAAATACCATAGTATAGCTCTTCATTAGCTTAATATCTGAGCCCTAGTAGGTCTTCATTGCTATATCCCTAAGTCATAGTGAAGGTCTTTATACTTTGTGCCTAATCCATCTAAGGCATCTTGTAAGTCTCTTTGGAGCTTTATATATAATCCTTAGTGAAGGTCTTTATAGCTTTATACCTAAGCCACAGACTAGGATTTCATAGCTTCAGGGTTTGAAAGGAGTAGGTCCGGTAAGGACCGATTTTGGCCTCAAATTTCAGTTTCATCTGACGAAAGATTTCGACCACTTTTTAAACACTTAAGTGTCTATTTCATTTGATTCAATTATTGTTTGTGAAAGATTTTAACTCTTTTAGTCATTAAAAACGATCCGATTTAAGCTAAAATAAGAAAAATCTACCAAATATGCGAAAAAATGTCACTTTTCAGATAGTTTTTGTCAAAAATTTGTAAGGGTTCCGCGGAACCCAGTGTCTCGCCTACTTTTGCTGTAAATCGCAGGCTCAACATAAAGGAGGAAAAAAATCAATAAAAATATTCCTTTTGATTGTAAGAAGCATCTGTCCAAGGTTGGTAAAAATGTAGGATAGTTAATGAATCTAATTAATGTTTTGAAAACTTAAACTGCAGACTGTATGTTATGTTAACTGGAAGAAAATGTAAGTCCCTTTAAAAGTAAAATACAGAAAAAATGGAAATATCTTTTAACAAAATTTACTTCTGGATACTATCTTATGATCATAAATAAGCTTCTGTCCAAGTTTGGTACAAACCCAGCTAGTTTAAGAAAGTTATTAAATTTTTAAAAACTTTAACCACAGAGTAAATGTGATGTTTCTCTGTAGAAAAACTAAGTCCATTTAAAAGTAAAATACGGAAATAATGGATTTATTTTTTTACAAAATTTACTTCTGGATACTATCTTATGATCATAAACAAGCTTTTGTCCAAGTTTGGTTCAAACAAAGGATAGTTTAAGAAAGTTATTAAAATTCTAAAAACTTTAACCACAGAGTGAATGTAATGTTTCCCCGCAGAAAAAACTAAGTCCATTTATAAGTAAAATACGGAAAAAATGGAATTTTATTTTTACAACTTTTCTTCTGGATACTATCTTATGATCATACACAAGCTTCTGTCCAAGTTTGGTAGAAATCCAGTGTAGTTTAAGAAAGTTATTAAAATTTCAAAAACTTTAACCACAGAGTGAATATTTGTGGACGCCGCCGACGACGACGCCGACGGAAAGTAGGATCGCTTAGTCTCGCTTTTTCGACTTAAGTCGAAGGCTCGACAAAAATGAAAGTGGCCGCTTCCGTGTTCATCCTAAATCTTCATATATGTTATGTAATATCATCAAATACAACTTCCATTTCAATATTTTGGATGAACACGAATGCGGCCACTTTCGTTTTACACGGAAACCGTCTAAAAAATAACTAAAATGCTGGAATTGTGAAGATTTTAGTAATTTAGCATGACTTAATGGTGCAAGTACTCAATATATGTGCATTGAATTGTCAAAAAACAGCCAATATTTATGTAGCAGAACCATTCTACTATCCAATAAAAAACTAAAAGTTTACATTTTAACAATTTTGTAAAACTGCTATATTTTGGGGCCAAAAAGGGCTCTTACCGGACCTACTCCTTTGCAGGGAACCACTCGCCAACAGTCCCTAAAAGTTGGTGTGGGCTCCTCTAAAGTTTCTGCTTTTCTTGTATAGAACTATATATATTGGCTACAAAATTGCAGCTGTTAGCAACCATTGCCAAAATCTTAACCTCAATCTCCGAGCTTTGTATCAAAGACATGGTGTAGGTTTCAATATATTTATCATGTTTATAGGTAAGCTTATGTGTACATGTGTATGTCTTCATAGCTTTATATTAAGGCCATACTGTTGACTTAGTCATTCTAGCCTTATATTGATATCTAAGCCGTAGTGTAGGTCTTCACAGCTTACTATCTAATTTAAAGTAGGTTTTCATAGCTTTATATCTAAACCATAGTGTCTTCATAGCTAAATAACTAGTTTTTAGTGTAGGTCTTCATAGATTTATATCTAAACCAAAGTGTCCGTCTTCGTAGCCTTATATTTCAGTTGTAGCGTAGGTCATAGTGGCTTAATATCTAAGCTGTATTGTAGATATTCATGGCTTTATATTTATGCCATAGTGTGATAAATTGTTGAGAATTTAAAAATACCCACAATTTTTCTGTAAAAACGGTAAGAGCATTTTATTTTTTTAAACGAATTTAAAAAGGATTGGAATAGTGCAGTGTTTATTAAACTATTATAGCATCTTTTGATTGGCATAATTCTGAAAACATCATGGAAATAATTTATATTTTATTTGACACAATCTTAGTGGAAAGTAAAAAAATCTTATTATTTAAAGGATAAGCTAAAGCTACTGTGGATTCATAACTATTAGTGGAATACCAACTTTCGTGGATTTCATAAGTATAGGTTAACCAAAAATTTAAATGTCTAAAATACAAATTTCCCTAAGGCTGGTAAGGAGACTTGAACCAAACCACAAAATCAAATATGCATTTTGTTTTTTAAATCCACCAAAAATTTGTATCCCCCCCAAAAAAAAATGAATCCACAGTAATTTTAAACACCATGCATGTGACACAACATCAATTATAGAACAATATAACAATAACATGCAGTTTTACGTATATAAATTAACATGCACACATACATACCCTGAACAGCTATTTTTAGAAAATGAAAGTAGAATATAGTTGAAACCTTAACTGTTAATCTGTTTTGTGTCAGAATTTGTTCTCATCCTTACAAGACAAAATGCTCTTTGGATTTTTTGTGATTTTATTCCTATGGATTTCTTCAAAGACTCATTGCCATTGTTGGACAAGGAATTTCTAATGTTCTTCCTTGTGACACACAAACTACTCACATACAAACAAGAATGTGTCCTTAGTACATAGATGCCCCATCCACGCTATCAATTAATATGTTCAGTGGACCATGAAAATGGGGTAAATCTCTAATTTGGCATAAAAATAAGAAAGATCATTTCATAGGGAACATGTGTACTAAGTTTCAAGTTAATTGGACTTCAACTTCATCAAAAACTACCTCAACCAAAATCTTTAACCTGGAGCAGGACAGGACAACAAGACAAACGAACAGACAGAGGAACACAGACCAGAAAACATAATGCCCATAAATGGAGCATAAAAATCGGCATAAAAATTTTTGAAAATTTGACAGGAAATGAATTTGAATTCCCCTGTTTAAATTTAAATGCAAATTCACAGCTAGCAAAATATTTTCAGTAGCACATAACTTTTTAGCTGGACAATTTTATATCCTAAAATGTAAATTTGTAGTACAATTGTGACTTTCTGAGTCGGCAAAGGTGCAAAATCGTTCAAACCATTATAATAATGTACTCTTGATTGAACTTAACTTCACTCACTAACCAATAACTATTATTACTTAATTTCCACATTATTTGACATTTTGTCAATTAAAATTCTCATTTAAACAAGTTAAACAATGGACCCAATGTTCTATATATTCAAAATCAGCACAGTGTTCAATTCCGCTTTTCTGAATCTAAAAAACTATGGGTAATCTCACTGTTCAAATCTAAAATCTAAATAATGTAACATCATTGGTTGAATTTTGATTGTTTATGATATTTTAAACAAATCACAATGTTTTGGTGTACACTTTTGAAAATATTATCCAGAATGAATTTTATCATGAAACAGCAATAAACAAACTTACTGTCTCCCCTTCCTTTGATTCCAAGAACTGTTTCCATGGGAACATCCATACGAGGAATGGTTAAACAATTCGGTGGCAGCATTATCTCCCTTAGACTCCCAAAGTTACATTCTGTCGGCAGAAGTCTATAGCAGCTAGCATGGGCCTGAAACATGAAAATGTCAAATATTATCTCCCTTAGACCCCTGTAAACAATTAGGAGACAGAATTATCTCCCTTAGACTCCCAAAGTTACATTCTGTCGGGAGAAGTCTAAAGCAGCTAGCATGGGCCTGAAACATGAAAATGTCACACATTATCTCCCTTAGACCCCCTTAATCAATTAGGAAGCAGCATTATCTCCCTTAAACTCCCAAAGTTACATTCTGTCGGGAGAAGTCATGAGCCTGAAATATGAAAATGTCACAAATTATCTCCCTTAGACTCCCAAATTTACATTCTGTTGGCAGAAGTCTATAGCAGCTAGAATGGGCAAGAAATATGAAAATGTCACAAATTATCTCCCTTAAGACTCCCAAAGTTACATTCTGCCGGCAGAGGTCTATAGCAGCTAGAATGGGCAAGAAATATGAAAATGTCACAAATTATCTCCCTTAAGACTCCCAAAGTTACATTCTGTCGGCAGAGGTCTATAGCAGTTAGCATGGGCCTGAAACATGAAAATGTAATAAACTGTAAGAACAGCTGATCTTATTGGTCTGTTTGTCAAATGTGTATTTATTTACATCTAATCTTCCAATAAAGAACAATCATTTACAAAGAATCTGTTAATTTGGAACCTTCCTGTACATTAGCTGAGAATTTCTAAGTCCTAAATTAATATATTGTTTGTTTTCCCAATCCAACCCTGTTAAAGTTGTCTCATTGCCTATCATAACAAATTGTAAAGATGATTACACATAACTTAATGCAACCTTAAATCACAGAGTCCAGTGTTTCCCGAATCACTGAGTCTAGTGTTTCCAGAATCACTGAGTCCAGTGTTTCCCGAATCACGGAATCCAGTGTTTCCCGAATCACTGAGTCAAGTATTTCCCGAAACACTGAGTCAAGTATTCCTGAATCACTGAGTTGAGTATTTCCCGAAACACTGAGTCAAGTATTCCCGAATCACTGAGTTGAGTGTTTCAATAGAATTGACATACTTACCGTAACTCCACACCATTCACATCGCATGCCTGACAAACATTCTGATGACCAGCAAGTCTTCTTACAAGCCAGACATTTTGAGTTAGCTGGAAGGTTCCCTTCTCTCCAGTGGTGATATTGTACAGCATTTACCTACAGACAGAAATTATTGGTTATGCATGTCTGTATATGACTTATGCCACAAAAAAAATGTGTTTGTTAAGGGTGTCCTTCTAAAAATTGTAGGGTTGAAAGGTCATGAATGTTTTCGTCACATTCCAGACTGGGCGCAGCTTTATACAACAGCAGAGGTTGAACCCTGAACAGTTGGGGCAAGTATAGACATAACATTCAAGCTTGATACAGCTCTGAATTTCATTTTGAATTGTGATTAAATAGTTGACACAGCATAGGTTTCTGACAAAGAATGAATTTGGTCAAATGAACTTTAAAAAATGTTTTTGCTTTTGAGCAATATACTATGCTGTTGAACATTAATCCCCTAAAAAAAAAATGTTTAGAGATATTTTCTTTTTAACTTCTGAATTCTTAAATGAGAAAGAAATGTACCCTCCTCCCAAATTTTTGTCACCTTTCCCTTTCCCTTTATCCAAAAATAATCTCAATTTTAATTTCTAATGGTGTTTGCAACAATAACTACTCATTTAAATACATCATCAAATATCAAAATATAAAATGACATACAGTCATGGTTAAAACTAATATTAACTAATAGTAACTTCTGATAATATATTTACAGCTTATCATCTCAAGACAATCATCATTTCTTAATACATAATTTTTCAAGCAGTGTAAGGGAGGTAATCAAACATATATAACAGTATACTTTGAATGGAATTGGATTACCTCCCTTATGTTGCTTTTAAATTGTCTAAATTGTCCTTTAACCAGAAAAACTCTTGTTTTTCCATTTTTTTTTGTCCCTACTTGCTTAAAGATTTGAGCCATAACCCCCATAACCATCCCTTTGTAATATGGAAACGTGAGGTATACTTAAACACAAGTTATTGACTGGAAACTACAAAAATGCTTATTTGGGCCCCTTTTAATGCCCTTTATTCCTAAACATTTGGAACCATAACCCAGAAAAATCAATTCCAACCTTCCTTTTGAAGTTATAAACATTATGTTAAAACTTAATTGATTACTATTAACTTATACTAAAGTTATTATCCAGAAACCATCTGTCTATGGACGACGCTGACTTAAGTACTTGACCACAAAAATACAGATTTGAAAATATAATACAATAATAACTGTACCTTATGTGGACCATAAGTTGCACATTCTTTACAATCACTGACAGAGAAATCGGAACAGTCTTCATGTGCATAATATTCACAAACTGTGGAGAGAAAAAAATAATACATAATATTAAAAGAGGTACAATTATATGCATTAACATCGAAATAGGAACAGTCATCTTGTGCTTATTATTCCAAAACTATCCAGAGAAAAATAATAAAACAGAATATCTAAATGACAGACTTTACACTCAACCACAGGCCCACCAGCATGGGCTTGTAAAAATGATGTTAGACCTGTAAAAATTATATAAACAGGCTAATAGAATCTAACTAAAATTTTCATAATATTCAGCTTCTGGCGTCTGTAGATTCAAAAGTTTTGCTTGAAAACTGGAGTTGTGGATATGGGAACAGGCTTCATGTGCATAATATTCACTATCCTATTTTCAAACTGGAGTATAGACCATTTCAGAATCCTTTTGTTTTGTGGGTCATGTGGGTTATTTCATTGTTTTTAATACAACTGGAACCAATGGAAATCTGCCAGTAACAGCATGTCTCATTTTATCTTTTTCAATTTCATCGAGAGAAGATAAAATAAAACTTGTAGAAGTATAACCCCTTTTTCTAAATAAATTACTCTTCCTTTCTAATTATAGAACTTAACTTTCACATCAAATAGTTTCACCAACTTTCTAAATATAGAACTTAATTTCACATCAAATAGTTTCACCAACCTTCTAAATATAGAACTTAACTTTCATATCAAATAGTTTCACCAACTTTCTAAATATAGAACTGAACTTTCACATCAAATAGTTACACCAATTTTCTAAAATAGAACTTAACTTTCACATCAAATAGTTTCACCAACTTTCTTAATATAGAACTTTACTTTCACATCAAATAGTTTCACCAACCTTCTAAATATAGAACTTAACTTTCATATCAAATAGTTTCACCAACTTTCTAAATATAGAACTTAACTTTCACATCAAATAGTTTCACCAACTTTCTTAATATAGAACTTAAATTTCACATCAAATAGTTTCACCAACTTTTTAAATATAGAACTTACTCTCACCCATTTCCAAATATAGGAACTAAACTTTCACATCAAATAGTTTCACCAACTTTCTTATTAAACCTTGTAATTAGTTTCACCCATTTTCAAATATAGAACTTAACTTTCACATCAAATGCATGAAATAGTTTCACCGACTTTCTAAATATAGAACTTACTTTCACTTACTTTCTAAATATAGAACTTACTTTCACATCGGATAGCTTGACTATCCTCCAATCGTCTACGACAAACATTACAAAATTTTCTTTTAAAATGGCCTGCTTCTGACCAACTATGGGCTACTGGATTCTACAAAAAGAACTTTAATTTTAAAATGGCCTGCTTCTGACCAACTATGGGCTACTGGATTCTACAAAAAGAACTTTAATTTTAAAATGGCCTGCTTCTGACCAACTATGGGCTACTGGATTCTACAAAAAGAACTTTAACTGAAGTTTGACTTGTAATCTGACAGCTTGAACTAAGGAATGTATCTCCCTCGTGCAAAGCTCTGATTCCTTTCACAGATTTGGCTATACTTTTTGGAACTTTTGGATTATAGCTCTTCATCTTTTATATAAGCTTTGGATTTCAAATATTTTGGCCACGAGCATCACTGAAGAGACATGTATTGTCGAAATGTGCATCTGGTGCAAGAAAATTGGTACCGTTAATTTTATTGAACTAGTTGACTTTGAATGTTAATTAAGCAAAAATCAATTAAAGTAATCTGACAGAATTTGTTAAATTTTCAGAAGACTAAGAATTCCAGTTTTTAGCTGATTTCATCTATTTTCATGGATATCAATTTATGTCAAATAATTTATATTTGTATTTTTGTAAACATTTAATTTCTTGGTTACGTCAAAATCTGTGTACAATATACAATCTGTAGGACGCCAATTGGTGAAAAAAGCTCACTTGACCCTTTGTGCCAGGTGAGCTAAAAATGTCATTAAAGGGCAATTACTCCTATATAAGGTAAATTGACAGTTTTGATCATGGACTTATTTGGACATCTCTATTTCTGATTGTTTTACTCAGTAGAGTTTCTCTCTATTTATTATAGTTTCAACATAATTGACAAAAATTCATCGTTCAGGGGCAATAACTCCTATATGATGATTTTTTTTCTTCTTCAAATTCTCTGCTGATCTTTATTTGGTGTTGGCAGTTATCGTCTATCTATTTTAACTTTCATACATTCATGCATAAGCAATTAAGAACTTACCTTAATCAAATTAGTAGCAATACTAGAACAAGCTGAGACAACTGTTTTTAAACATCTTTCATGGACAACAAAATTACAAACTGAAAAAAAAATTATATACATTTTTAGTTGGTATTTTACTCTTTAAAATGTACCTGTACATGTTTTTAAAAATATATATCTAATATCCTTTAAATAGATATAGGAAGATGTGGTGTGAGTGCCAATGAGACAACTCTCCATCCAAATAACAATTTATAAAAGTAAACCATTATAGGTCAATGTATGGCCTTCAACACAGCTAGAGCCTTGGCTCACACCGACCAACAAGCTTTAAAGGGCCCCAAAATTACAAGGGTAAAACCATTCAAAGGGGAAAACCAACGGTCTAATCCATATAAAAAACGAGAAACAAGTATAAATAACATAAACAAACGACAACTACTGTACATTTTAATTTTTTTAATTTAATTTTGTACATTCAGTTTCAAATCAAATATTCAAGTTGAGTGCACCTGCCTCATGCTACATAAGAACACACAACCTCAGTGTTGACAGCTAGTGATACAGTAGTTTAAATTACTTAGACCACTTGGACACAAAGGGCCCCTGTACCATCTCACCCCTAAACAATGCTAAAGGGCAAATGAAGGTCACCGACTCAGACATTGTCAGACCACCATTTTCAATAATTAGACAAGCTTTAAGTCAATCACTTAAGATTTACTTCTGTTAGAGTGTAAAGCTGGACAGAACCAGATTAGTAAAAGGATAGTATTTATAGATTCTAACTCTGTCAGTGGAATATCATATTTCTTTACTCATAATAATGGTGATAGTTATATTTTAAAATTTTAAAACGAGGTTTGTATTAATATTTAAAATTTAAAATTAGGTACACATATCATTATGATGCTAAGCACTTAGTATAAACAAGGAGTAAGAGCAAAGACTACATGTAGTCTGCTCAGAGGTAAAAGATGTGTCCAGTAAGGGGGACATGTCTTTATGCAGACTGTTACCTTGTGATACGGACTGTTAATCAAGCTCAGTCTGTTAGTCTAGAACAAAGATAGGTTCATCATAAAATTGAGAATGGAAATGGGGAATGTGTCAAAGGGACAACAACCCGACCATAGAGAAGACAACAGCAGAAGGTCACCAACAGGTCTTCAATGCAGCGAGAAGTTCTCGCACCCGGAGGTGTCCTTCAGCTGGCCCCTAAACAAATATATATACTAGTTCAGTGATAATGAATGCCATACTAATTTCCAAATTGTACACAAGAAACTAAAATTAAAAATAATACAAGATTAACAAAGGCCAGAGGCTCCTGACTTGGGACAGGCACACAGATGCAGTGGGGTTACACATGTTGGAGATCTCAACCCTCCCCTGGACCTCTAGCCAATGCCGAAAAAATAAATGCATTAAAAGAGAACATAGAGAAGTCCGAGTCTGATGTCAAAAGATGTAACCAAAGAAATTTTCATATTTATATCACAGTAACATGATCTCATTCTGAATCTACATTTAAGTTGCCACTGGAAGTTGAACAGCCATCAATTCATCCACTTAAAAACACTTATATTTTCAATTGTAATTGTCGAGAGTAGAGTACTATATATATATATATATATATATATCAGTCTAAAGATTTGCACAACGGTACTGATATAAGGTGTTATTAAACGAAAATGTTGTTATAAAATCGTGTTGACAACATTATAATTAATATAGTATTGCATGAAATGCAATGGTGGGATCTATTTTTCTAATGATTTAGTATGCAACCTGGTTGTTCTGCATAGACCATGTAGACAGACAGACAGAGGGATAAGGATATTGTATGATCTTCACAAAGTATATGAGCTAATACTCCCTGTCAGTTTCTATTACATCCTAAAGCAAGAAACATAGGTAAATATAATATTAGATATGATTTAGATTAAAAAACGGAAATAGTCTGAGTTTTTCTCATCGTTGAAGGTTAGGTTGTACAATGTACTTTGACCTTCCGTTGTTAATTTCTGTGTCATTTGGTCTCTTGTAGAGAGTTGTCTCATTGGTAATAATACCACTTCGTCTTAAATGTCATTCACTAGTCATGCTAGTTTTCAGATCAAATAAAAGAGAATATTTAAAAATTTCGGTTTCTATTTGAATATAAGCTGTACAAGTATCTACCAATATATTCTTTTCTGAAAATGACAGTAAACACATATTTTTTTGTTTTGCCTTAGGAATCTATATCTAATTTGAATACATTGGTTTCCAATCCTTCTATAATCAATTCGTTTCCTTTCATTTGAAACAAAATGTATGACCACTACGTAGTATAACACCCATATCATTATTCAAAATTGTTTGATGTGGCAAACGTTTCATATTTCTGAACAGCATTATGACGTTTCACACAAAAAGTGTTGCATTGTCTAGGCTAGAATGTAACACAACCTCTGTTTACGGTAAGAAATGTCTATTTATTTTTCTGTTCGGGGCTGTATTACATTTGCCTCAGTAATTATTACATTTGTATGATAAGAAAATAGCAGAGTGAAATAATAAATTTTATTTATGTGATTTTGAAACTGAATGTGAGGGACCTCTTGGCTTCCCTATTTCTATTTACTAGACTCTTAACCAGTGTGTGAGAAAATGAAGTTTGAATGAATAAGACAGGATATTTATAAGATGTCTGAATGGCCAATTAACAATAAATGATAAATATAATTCTTATAAACATATTATATCATTGTATATTTCATATATTTGTTTCAGAAAACCAACTCAATTTTGTCCAAATCAAAGATATAAACAAGCCTCCCCCTTTTCATATATGTGAATTATTTATGTAAGGTGCATACCTAGTTGATAATATAAATTAATTCATGTAATTTGTAATGATAAAACAATTTTACATTACACAAATGTGTAAAATATCTTTAATTTCATTAAGAATACTTATAATCCAATGTTATTGTGATGAAAAAGGCAGAAAATCAACAAAGTATCACATTTTTATTCAGCATTCTTTATAAATACATACATATGCAAATGTAAATTGCATTTTAAATGAGGTCAATACAGTATGAAATTGATGATGTTGTTTCAATTGTGGTAAAAACATACAGGAAATGAATTAGGTCAGGTGACAATGAATGAAATATTTTGACATGAATGAGTGGGTTCAATTGTTGATCAGGAAAGCTTGTTTATTATTGACTTACGACCCAATAAACATAAAGCACATTATAAATTCGCCTCGTCACCTAGTATACAAATCCAATTTATATGTACGATTTTAATTGCAGAAAATTGATTAAACCATTAATGCATCTAAATAGCATTAGCTGGTCCAATTAATAAACGTGTGTACTTTATTTTTCACCGTATTTTAATGAGGTGGCGTTCAACCGGCTGTTTATACTGACATCTTGGAGGGACCTTACCTTCACAGACGAATCCTTGCCCTATAAGCCCCCATAACATATCGGTACAATGATGACAGTAAGTGGGCTTGTGAAAAGTCTTCTTGATGAAAAAATGCCCGTGTCCGGGGTCGTCCGGGGTAATTCCTCCACCCTGTCCGCGGACCATGTTTTCCGAATCATCCATTAGAACGGAGATGATCAACCTTCAGTGACAATACACATCTCCCATTCAGCTTTGTCCGGGCGAAACAATTCGTGAACAGGTGGATTGAAAACATGGAAAATGTACTAAACACGTCATTTTGAGGTTTTATATATTCCAGTGAGTTGAAAAACATGTATTAACTGTCTTAATCGAACCATTTTTACTCTCTTCCACGGAAATGAGGGATGTGACATGAAAAAGAGGCTACATTCCGCGGAGAGTCGGATTCAAAGCCTGCGCCGGGGGATGCTGAGCAATCGATCGATGCCATTGATCTTACAAATATAATACGAAGAAAATAGAACATTAGCTTCGCATTTTCTTTAGAAACAACCAAATATACGCCGAATTTATAAGCTACTTAGAATGTGATTGATTGATTTGTAAAATTTAAAAATAAAGATTTTCTAATTATATGCACACACATAGTATAAATACTATTTTGAGATTTATAGACAAACATTGTTGCAATCATTATCAATCAATATGTTTATGGATAAATATATGTCCAATCTATTTATTTGATATACATTATTTTGTTCAAATCAAGAATATTTTATACCGTTTACAAATCCTTGTTTAACATGCAATTCCTAGTTTTAATTGACAATTTAACTTCTGTTCAATATATTATAATTAAAAAAATATTGTAAAATTGTATGATAAGCTGTATTGCTTCTGAATAAAAAGTTATTATTATATATTATCATGATGTTTTGGCGATGTTGTTTTTTAAGGAATTAATCCATTTTAAAATAGTTAAATATTGAAATATTGAAATATTTTTGATATAGTTGTCTGAAAACAAGCGCGGACGTCAACGAAAACGTTTCATAATATTTCAACATTAACGCGGACGTCATCGAAAACATGTACCATATGAATTCCTAAATTTTATATGAAACGGACGTTACGGTACTCGGTGATAGGTTTTCGTTGTCCTCTATATTGTATTTCCCAAATTGCATAAACTAAGAACATGTGTAACTACAAGAAATAGACAATTTAACAATTGATCAGGATTGGGTTTACCAAATAGAGAATGATTTGGAAAAAATATGAATAGAGAAAAATGGGAGGAGGGATAGAGAAATAAAAGGGAGAAAAAGTATGAAAAATAATTGCAGAGAATGAAGAATTTAGTTGATAGAAAATCGAATTAAGCGTAAAATCATTGCCATGCGATTAACAGAATAACCCTTATTCTGAATATAATGAAAATGTACTAGAAATTATCGGGGGGGGGGGGGGGGGGGGGTGAAAAAATATTGGCAAAAAATAAAGAATAGAGTGAAATGGGTGTTTAAATATAAAGAATACAGAAAAAAATGCATAAGACGTTAAAATGAAGCTTAGTAAGGTGATCAATCAATTATCAACACTTTATTTACATCATTCAAAATTACCAAAATGTATGTAACCTAAAGCCAATTTCCGCCGTATACCACAAACTACTTAAAACCTTTACTATATAAATTCTTTCTTACATAAATTTATTATGTAACGAAAATTGGTTTGAAATTTTTGAATGTTTTTATTGTGAACAGAGAAATGTCTCTGTTATAAACGAGATGACTATTTTAATTTTTACAGAGCCCATGAATTTAGAAACGGTCATTGGAAACTTATCGATCTTTTATTTAAACAGATTTTTTTTACTGAAAGGTTGTCATTTCAATACCGCATATCTTTGAATATTGTCTTTGTTGTTGTATCAACATTGAAATATATCTAAATAAGTATTCCTATGCAGTTATGAACACTTTATTCGTACGGTCCTGTTGGTACTTACATTTTATTGCACACGACCGCGGCAATTACGAGCATCGGAGTAACTTGAACTAGCTAAAGACTTATTTCATTCTGATCTAAAAAAATCAAAAAAAAAAAAAAAAAATCAGAAACCATGCAACTCGCGTGCTCGATCGTCAAATAAGGATAACAAAATCAGAGATCCATCTTTTACTTAGTTTGGACTGACTTGACGAAACTGCTGGTAGGCCATATCAACAACACTGTCCTGTGAACATTTCCAATTTACGGGACAATCCCCTTGGAGAGATGTTGACACAAAATTTAAAAGCATCAATTTCATCGACTGAATTCCCTAAAAACAGTTTCCTACTAATTTAAAACCAACGAATATATGGTCTGGGGGGTTGGAACCCCCCCCCTTTTTTTGGCCGATCAATGCATTTGAATGTAGACACATAGTTGGACCCCCCTTTTTTCACGGTCCTGGGTTGGGAACCCCCCTTTTTTAAAATGGCTTGATCCGCCCTTGAAATCAGTAATTCATGAGATTTACAGAACAAGCGATATTTTAAAAGAGAAAAATCTAATCTTCCTGTATCCTTGAAAATACATTGTGGGCCTAAACGTTAATTATACTATTTTTTTATGGGCCAATTTAATGCTTCCGAAATTTAAGCCTCAACTGGTGTTCTTACAAAGTCTTACAGGTTGTTCTTCTCAATAATACAGTCCTTAAATACTCACTTATATATCTTGGGTGTAAACACATACATCCTATAACATCTCACTATACACATGTGGTTCTAACACAACCATGCATGTTAGGGGGAGGGTTGGGATTCCGCTTACATGTTTAACCCCGCCACATTATTTGTGTATGTGCCTGTCTCAAGTCAGGAGCCTGTAATTCAGTGGTTGTCGTTTGTTTATGTATTACATATTTGTTTTTCGTTCATTTTTGTCGAGCCTTCGACTTTAGTCGAAAAAGCGAGACTAAGCGATCCTACATTCCGTCGTCGTCGGTGTCGTCGTCGGTGTCGTCGTCGGCGGCGTCCACAAATATTCACTCTGTGGTTAAAGTTTTTGAAAATTTAATAACTTTCTGAAGCTATACTGGATTTCTACCAAACTTGGACAGAAGCTTGTTTATGATCATAAGATAGTATCCAGAAGTAAATTTTGTAGAAAT
The DNA here is from genome assembly GCA_037788925.1 of Mytilus galloprovincialis. NCBI lineage: Eukaryota > Metazoa > Mollusca > Bivalvia > Mytilida > Mytilidae > Mytilus > Mytilus galloprovincialis. Next base: position 81,489,211 of record CM075339.1, on the reverse strand, counting down.
AAAATTCCATTTTTTCTGTTTTTAATTTATAAATGAACTTAGTTTTTCTGCGGGGAAACATTACATTCACTCTGTGGTTAAAGTTTTTGAAAATTTAATATCTTTCTTAAACTGTACTGGATTTCTACCAAACTTGGACAGAAGCTTGTTTATGATCATAAGATAGTATCCAGAAGTAAAGTTTGCAAAAATAAAATTCCATTTTTTCTGTATTTTATTTACAAATGGACTTAGTTTTTCTACGGGGAAACATTACATTCACTCTGTGGTTAAAGTTTTTGAAAATTTAATATCTTTCTTAAACTGTACTGGATTTCTACTAAACTTGGACAGAAGCTTGTTTATGATCATAAGATAGTATCCAGCAGTAAAGTTTGCAAAAATGAAATTCCATTTTTTCTGTTTTTTACTTATAAATGGACTTAGTTTTTCTGGGGGGAAACATTACATTCACTCTGTGGTTTAAGTTATCAAAAATTTAATAACTTTCTTTAACTATGCTGGGTTTGTTCCAAACTTGGACAGAAGCTTGTTTATGATCATAAGATAGTATCCAGAAGTAAATTTTTTTTTAAATTAAATCCATTTTTTCCGTATTATACTTTTAAATGGACTTAGGTTTTCTGCCAGGAAACAACACATTCACTCTGCAGTTAAAAGTTTCAAAACATTTATTCGATTCATAAACTATCCTGAAATTTTTACCAAACTTGGACAGAAACTTCTTAAAATCAAAAGATAGTATCAAGAGGAATATTTTTATTTATGGTTTTCCTCATTTTTGTTGAGCCTGGGAGTTACAGCAAAAGTAGGCGAGACACTGGGTTCCGCGGAACCCTTACAAATTTTTTTTAAATAAATAAGGCCGTTAGTTTTCTCGTTTGAATTGTTCGACGCCTTTTATGCGGTATGGGCTTTCTCATTGTTGAAGGCCGTACGGTGACCTATAGTTGTTAATGTTTGTGTCATTTTGGTCTTTTGTGGATAGTTGTCGCATTGGCAATCATACCACATCTTCTTTTTATATGTGGGCTTTATTATCATAGAAAACCAATTTCGTGTAATTCGAAGGTGAGGTGAATGTGACCACGAATTTTGATTTCAACGAAGTTAGATTTTTTGTATATGCTTGTATTCAGACCTTGGAAAAAACCACGAAAATACAATTTCCCATTAATCCATTCAGACTACTAGTATTTGAATTTCAATTTACTCAAATCCTAAGGGTGACTGGGATCGAAAAATTGTAGCTTTGAGCTACCTATGATCAGAAGAACTCTTGTTAAAGTGGGTGTCCGTTTGTATGTTCTGGATGTTTAACGCAGCCATGTCCGGTCAGAATTGCTACATTAACTCGGATTCCTCGTGCAAAACTCTATGAGAGGTCCCTCGGTAACCTGTTGCCGATAGCTAAATTTCTGTCACAATTTGAAATGATTTTTTTTCCAGAAGCATTACAAATTTCTGTCCTTCATTCCGGTCGACCCTTATAACTAACTCTTTCAGATAGAACACAGATAAACAAACACACAAAGACGAAAAACTTAAAACATACAAACTGATTTCGCACAGCAAAATGATTTACTATTAATCTGATCAATCGAACTTTAATATAAACCACAAATCTAAAAGTGGGTACGAGCGTCTCGCATATACAATCTTATGTTGGGTGCAATGTCAGCTGAAGCGAGAACAAATACCGTTTTCTTAGTTAAATCATATTGTTCATCGTATTAAATTTTCCTTGTGGAACCATTTTTACAAAAAAAAGTTATTTTCGAAATTATATTTTTATCCTTTCTTCAGAAAATTAATTTCCTTTTTCGTAGACAATGCAAGTAAAGCTTATGGCTTATTGCTGTGTTAAATATTTGTTTTTCGTTCATTTTTTGTACATATATGTTTGGCCGTTAGGGTTCTCATTTGAATTGTTTTACATTTGTCATCTCGAGGCCTTTAATAGCTGACTTTATGCTTTTGCTCATTGTTGAAGGCCGAACGGTGTCCTTAAGTTGTTAATTTCTGTTTCATTTATGTTTCTTTTGGAGAGTTGTCTCATTGGCAATCACATCACATCGTCTTTTGTATATTTCCAACAAAGGTCTTATCTAAACCTCAAATTTTCCTTTTTTTTGCGTTTGTTTTTTTCAATATTTAAGGTCATAATTAATCTAGCTCAAAGTCTTATAACAATTTTATTTCTTGTAGGCTCTGTGTTAAGAGTTTTACGTCCGCTGGCTGTTTCCTGATTGGTACGTACTGTAGTAAGGGAAAACAATAATTTATTTATTAGTTATTATCGGCTCAAACTAGATTCCGGTCAAGTTCTTCTAGAACTGTCAGGACGTTAAATAAAGTGCATTTTGTCTATATGTTAGTTGGATTTGTGCTTCTTGTTAAATCGGTCTCGTTACACTCAATGTCTCTTACCATAATTATATCCTACATTGCTCATATTATCAATTTATCATTTATGTATTACTTATTGTGTATTTCACTAATGTTTATATAATCATTGTATTATGATGTTTTTGTATCTTGCCTGACAAGGACCCATGATTGGTTTAATAAAAAATAATGTCTAATGTCTTGTCAATCTTATTATATATGAGTCAAACAATTTACAGCTAACAGTGTGTTACTTGTGCTGTGTTAAGGGTTGGCCCAGGTTAAGAGATGTTGCTATAAAAACAAATAAATTGTAGATTTCGAAAAAGAGTAGGCTAATGCCGCTACAAGGCAGCACTCGCACCCGCAAAGTGGAGAGGGATTAATATAAGTTGCAAAACTTGTTTCCCAATCCACTATAAATAAATATGTTTAAACTAAAACTAAAAACAAATAACATTAAAAAAGCTACTGGCATAAATGGTATATGGCATTCCAACTTCAGATTACAGCAACGGTAGTGAAATATAGTAAAGCTACAATTGTGCCACAGTTTAAATTAATACTGAACAATAATTCTTTTATCTGCAAAAACTGGTGGGTTTCCTGAAACACTTAATATAAAAAAAAAATAAGATGTGGTATGAGTGCCAATGAGACAAATATCCACAAAAGACCAAAATGACACAAGGCATAAGCATTTATAAGCAGTGGCGGATCCAGAGGGGGGGCGTTGAGGGCGCACGCCCCCCTTTTTTGCCCTTTTGCTCTGACTTCTTTTTTTATAAAATGATTAATCAGACTTGACTTCGTAAACTTTGCCATTTCCCGTGTACTCGAGTTTTTAATTTTCATGTGACAATTCTTTACTTATAAAGATATGTTTCGCTGGAATTTACTGATTGTCAAATTAAGTCATGTGATTCGCTAAGGTCACAGTGGAGTTGACCAGTGCGTCGAAAAAACGTCGCTTAGACATATTGAAATCTGAATTACAGTAACACAATGAGCAATACTTCATTATTCCACTGAAATTGAAAAAAAAAATTTTGTCCATTGTTTTTGTTATTATAGAAACAAAAATTTCAAACAGAATTATTTAGCATTCATATGAACACGATGAATAAGAACGGGCTTATGTTTTGTGGCAAGGGTTTGCATGTCTGACCGGAATGTCCGTTTCGACAAACTGATATACTAAATACTTTTTTTCAAGACCTGACAGCAACCTGCCTGCTGGGTGTGGCCTTTATGTCTCCATGGCATTTGTCGACCGCCATTCATACTGGTAAATTCGTTGTCATTTTAGATTCATCCGTAGTCGTTGGTTCATTTGAAACCCTCACTTCCCTTAATTTTGATGAGTGAAACATGTCAACCAAAAATTTGTACATATTCAAATTATTGCCCGGATCTTTCGCGTGACTGTTGACTTTTAAACTTCTTTGCATGGACATTGACTACCAATAACATATATGCAGGAGGTTGCTTTTTTTAATCCTATTTGAACAAGACAATTAATTACGCTTATTATAAATCTATACATTTATTTTAAGCATTCTTCTTCTTCTTCTTCTTCTTCTTCTTCTTCTTCTTCTTCTTCTTCTTCTTCTTCTTCTTCTTCATCTTCTTCTTCTTCTTCTTTAACTTCTTCTTTACTGATTTCAAATTTTAGTAAAAAATATTTCATAAACTTTAAATAACCGAATGAAAACAAAACGTTCGTATTCTTTTTCATATATTCGTATATTTGTATATTCGTATACTCGTATATTTGTATATTCGTATATTCGTATATTCGTATATTCGTATATTCGTATACGTATTCGTATAGGTGTTGTTATTTGGGGTAATACGGTAATTATTCTCGGACTTTTTCGTCATACTCGAATCTGTGTTCCGAATGTATTGACATCCAAGATGGCGAATGTTGACTGACAGCTGATAAAGAATTGACAGACAGAGATTACACGTTGAACTTTCACTTTGACATAATCTAGTGTGATACTAACGTTTGCAAATGGAAAGAATTTAAATATTTAATTTTGATGTAACCATTTAGAAAAGGTTTGTACACCCCAAAATTCAATATAGTTGCCTTGGGAGAATGAATCACACCTCGAGCCCTTGTCATAATTTTTGTAAATTTGATTGATGTATTACATTTGTTGGATGGAAGTGAGAAAATATGGACAATTTCAACCAAAATGATTTAAAAAAAAACTTAAATTTATTATAGATATGTGCATGTTAATTCTTACCGCAAATTCAGTGGCAGATCCAGATATTTCATAAAACAGGGGGGGGGGGGGGGGGCACTTAGTGACCTAATGCCTACAAGTCTAAGTTGGGGTGAGGGTATCGGGTCTGTTTGCTCCCAATACACATATGCACCTAACATGTTTGCACCATATTGCACACTAGTCCAATTAGTTGTAACAATTTGAAAGGATATTAAAAAAAAAATTGTGACACTTTTGCTTGTACTGTAGGAAGGCATCACAGACAACAAAAAAATTGTCTTATTTTCAAAGGACAAAAGATATAAATATAGCAATCAGGGGTTGACACTAACTTTTGTAGGCACTAGCCCATAGGGCTAGTCAAAATTATATTCAACTAGCCCTGTTCTGTGTCAGGTAGCCCGGTGAGTGTTACTAGTCTCGGGCTAGCGTTAGGCCTAAAATAAAATATTGTTTGTTTCCCCAATTCCGACCGACCCTGCAAAAACGGTCCTACTCATAAAATTTTATTGTCCAAACTTAGTCAAATATTTTTTTATTCATTTCCGATTTTCATGCTTACAAGATCAACCGGCATTGTTCCAGGTTTTAGGAAAAAATAAAATTATTTCCCTACCATGCCTACCCACACCTGGCTTGGCACGGTCGGGATTGGGGAAACAAACAATATATTAATTTAGGCCTAAGCGTCGGACCCTGGCAATACTCTAGACTAAAACTGATTACTAGACTATGCGGATTGACATTTTTTTCTTTCTTCTTTCAGATTGTTTCTTCACTATTAATTTGTGTATCAAAATACAAGCATTTATAATGAACACTAAACAGAATCATTAGACTAAGGCTAGATGATGTAAAATGGCTGAACCTATGAATGGGACAGTAGACCCAGTTAACAGGAGTTTGTTTTCTGTTTCTGGGCAGACGGACCACATACAAGTACACAAAGTAATCAAAGGGGATCATCATTTACATCATAACGACAGAGAAGAGCATATTCTAAATGGAATACTGGATATTGAAGCATGTCGAAACAAAAACAAGGTGCCACCATGTGCCATGGAGAGAAGCATATCAACGTCTGCCATTGAGCATACAACTAGCAAAGATTTGTACAAAGACGATGATAAAAATGAAACAAAGGCATTAAATACCAATGGAGTTCATACAATTAGTTGTCAACCAAAAAGTCCATTTTATGTCGGGGAACCAAGTATGCCCGATTCTAATTGTGTGTGCGAAAAAGATGGGTCACAAAAGAAAGCGAAATCAAACAGTAAATCTGATATGGAACTTAAAATCGAATCTTTATCAGTAGTTGGCAATACGGATCAAAACGATAACGTAAAAACTAATCTACCTCTATATGATATGTCTACTAAACCCCCACCTGGAAAGCGTAATCGGTCATCAATACAAGGGAAACAATCCTGGTTACTGAGATTATTTGAATCCAAATTGTTTGATATGTCAATAGCAATTTCTTATTTATTCAATTCTAAGGAACCTGGTGTTCAGAGTTATCTTGGTGAGTATGATTTATATCTGTACATACAAATGTATATATTTATACATATATACATGAAGTTAGGTTTTGAAGTCACAAAAAAATGCGTTCATTGTGTAACAAATAATAATTGATCATTTTTTGGGTTCCATAAAACAATGTGTGTAAAAAAATTAAAGAGGTAGTATTCATTGTGAGAAAATTTTCCATTTACTGCTAACAAAGTTTTTAAAATTTTGCATTATCAACATTTTAAGCAAATATAAGTGTATTAAGACTCAATTTTACACATGGGCACATATGTACATGTACATTTACTACAGCTGCATTTTGTTATTTCTCTTTTTTTACACATGGGTACATATATACATGTACATTTACTACAGCTGCATTTTGTCATTTCTCCTTGCTGTCAGTGAAGATCTCACTCATGTAATCATGTGTATTCTCAAATCAAACCTAAGACACTATTGAAGAAAAAAACAGGGAATGTGTCAAAGAGACAATATCCCGACCATACAGCATCAGGCCATAAATGGGTCGGCGCAGTACATGTTAAAGAAAAGACACATTTTGCAAAGGTATTGTTTTGTTCAATTCCTATGACACACAAAATCCCTTTTCTTGCCAAGTTTTGGTGTGTTTAAACTTTATGTTTCGTATATTTCATTTACAGGAAACAGAATGTTCAGTTTTAAAGATGAGGATGTAGATTTTTACCTGCCGCAGTTGTTAAATATGTATATAAACATGCATGATGTAGCTGAAGCTGTTCATCCATATATTATTAACAGGTAAGATTTTAAAGTGTTCTAATACTAGAACGAACAATGCCACTAGCTGCTAACATTGAATTCATATAGTGATGACATTATAAATGTATATCTTCTCACGTTGTATTCAAGACTAGCATCATTTTCTTGGCTTACATGTCTTAATTGTATCATACAAAGTTTAAAAAAATGAAAAATACATACTTGTTCGGAATATAATATATGTATTGAACATTCTGTACACATTTCTGAAATTTGATGGATACACTATTTCTCTTTTAACTTTTTTTAGTCTTGTCAGTGCAGAGTTGTCACAGCAATATTTTTCTCTGGTTTTCTAATTTTTTGATATATTTATTTAAGAGAAGATTAAAGTTTTAAATATTCACAACATTTACATGATTTATATTAATGTTATTATCTTACCCTTGAAAAATGAATTGTTCCAAAATTAGTTTGTTCGCTGTATATAGAGGGTGGTAAAGGGTTATTTTTGTGCAATGTGATGGCCGTTTTTTATTTCACGTTCAACATGTTTTTACTTTTTTATTTCACGTTCAGTCGTGCAAGACAGGTGCCTTGTTCAACGTGTTCTGCTTATTTAATTTTACGTGCATCATGATTTCAAATGCTTATTTAACGTGCTCGGTATTTTTCAAATAAAGTTCAAACACTAGGCAGGGATTGTCAGGAAAAAAAATTGATTGAATGTGATAAGGCGGAAAGGCCTATGATCATGATGATGTTGTTCCTTTTTTTGCATTTTAAAAGTTCAGAAGATTGTTAAATATTTTTTTTAAAAGCCGTAAATCAATTATATCATAAATGTGTATACTAAATAGGGAATATTATGTAGAACAGAGAGTTTATATATACAAAAGGACAGTGACTCAGTCACAAAAGATTCAAATCAAAGTCTTTAATTTTCGTGCAACGTTCATGACAAAAACTATTTCACGTTTATCGTGAAATTATGTCTTATTTCACATTTTTTCTGTGCAAGCAACCCCCCTTTACCACCCTCTATATATGCTGCAGTAGTATCATTTGTTACCATCACAACAGAATTAAATTCCTTGAAATAACAAAATTTGTTTAGATATACATGTAACAAATGGCAAACACTGTTTCTATTGTAGATGTCGACAAAGTATAGAGTGTTCTATTCGATCAGCCTGGTTACTTGGTGCCTATTCTCTGGATGTTGTAAAACCATCATGGAAAAACTCACAAGGAGTTAAATTAAAAAATATGATTATGAGGGAAGAACTAAGGTGAGAAAGAAATTTCTTTTTATTTTATTGAAATATTGATACTGCACCCCCTGCTAGGGACATGCAAAGAAACAAAAATATATTGTGCACACAACTTAAATAAATTGTGCGCATAATATATATTTTTTTCTTTGCATGTCCCTGGCAGGGCTCCGTAGAATACAAACTAAGGCTATTTGTCATTAAGATTTTATGGACATCTCAATCAAAAAGTAAAAAGAAAAGAGATGAACTTTAACATTACACCTAAGGTCAAAATAAATTTCACAAGTTTGTTACCTGTCACATATTCAACTGGAAACATTACAGTAAACTTGGATATTTTTAGCTGCGTTGTTATTTTTACAATTAAAATGCCTAGATTTTTCGTTTGGAATTGTATTCATGCATCAATAGTAAGTTTGCAATTCATGATAATATTACTGCTTTCTCATAATATGCTTCACCCTGTGATATTTTTTGACAGTTTACCACAAGAATATTTCCACAGTATTTGGTAATACATGTAATAACGCTTTGAATATTCATTCAAAAGATTTGAAACGTTTTTGTTTGTTATTGATTACCAGGCCTTTACTGTAATTGTTTTATTTCAGGCCTCCAAAGCAATTTGGGAAATGTTCATCAAATATTCCTAGTCCTGTTATTAACCCAATGATGGCTATGTCACCTCCTAAAACAAAAACTCATCATAGGTCAAGGTCAGATGCAACAGGTAAATATTATATATATATATATATTCAGAATTCCAGATTACATGTAACAGAGTTAAAGGTCATTTGATTAAAGTAAAATGTTTTTCAAATTTAGCACTGCTGTGGAAATAAAAAACAAGATGTGGTACTATTGCTCATAGACAACTATTCACAAGAGACCAAATGACATAGAAATTAACAGCTATATGTCACTGTACGGTTTTCAACAATGACCAAAGCCTATACTGTATAGTCAGCTATAAAAGTTGTTGATAGTGTACAGGGAAGCAAATCTATTATAAACCATCTGCAACAGTTTAAAAACATGCATATCCATTAGGGTTTCGATAGGGTTTACAGAATAGAAAATATACAGAATAAAGAACAAAAATATGAATAATAGAGAAAAATATGTCCCTGATTGTTTGAAGAACCATCATAATCTATATATATAGATATCCACTTATAAAGCTCTTACTTACAGGTTTAAATTAAATTTTCTCATATTTATGTTTTGTGAATATATTTTTATTAGGAATATACATTAAGACATCTCAGAGTACGTCTAACATTGGTGATATAGCTATGGATTTGTCCGGCGACTTGACGTCAGGAAGGGCCTTCGACAATGGTTGTACCTGTCATCAAAGTTCTGTAGCTATCGTGAATGACCTGACAGGGAAAGAAACATTCTGTAATTGTGGTGTAAGTACAGTGAAACCTGTAAAAACTGAATCTTGATAAACCAAATTTAAGTACAGTGAAACCTGTAAAAACTGAATCTTGATAAACCAAATTTAAGTACAGTGAAACCTATAAAATCTGAATCCTGATAAACTAAATTTAAGTACGGTGAAACCTATAAAAACTGAATCCTGATAAACTAAATTTAAGTACAGTGAAACCTGTAAAAACTGAATCCTGATAAGTCCAAATAAAAATATATGTGTGGTTCCAGTTACCCTACCTTCCCTACTTTTTTGTCTTAAAAATAGCCTACCCTAAAGATTTTATCGTAATTTTTCATTAAGCACTGTTAAAGTCAGAGTGTTGCTTCCATAGACTCAATGTAAAAAAACCAACATAAAATAAACAAATATCCCTTCCTACCTACCCTAACTTTTTTTTAGATGTAACTGGAACCACACATACTTTTTTATTTGGCCCAAACCAAATTTCAGATTAGACTGAACAATTTTCAGTCCCATAAAATTTCTCTATTAATTAACATTATTTTAAGTAGAAAACAAAGGATATGGGGTTTCCATCCATGACACACAATCAGTACATGCACAGTAAAAGACACACAAAAACTAAAGAAACAGTATTTTTGTTTTTACATTAAATATATAAAAAACTGTATAAATAATCAAATACAAAATCAGAACTCCCGTGTCACAATTTAAATGAGAATTCTTATGCAAATGAAAACAATGATCACAAAGTGAAAGTGAAATTTACAAGTTGGAGACTGATGATGCTACCAATGTCAATTTGACAGTCGAAAAAATGAAAAAAAAGGTTAGAATATTAACTTAATGAATTTGGGGAACAACCACTTTATTAAATTTCTATTGAAATAAATAACAAGATTCAAAACAAAGGTCATGTAAACATGGTAAAGTAAATACATTTTGTATTCTTCAATTTTTAAATTTTTTACAATCAGACAGAAGGTTTAGTAATTACATGTTAGACATCAGACGTCACTAGTTATCAACTGCGGGTCAAAATGGAAACCTGAATACACCGGCCCACTGTCCAAACCGGCCCTTTTCCATAGTCCTGGAGCCGGCCGGTTTGTAGAGGTTTTACTGTATTGTGTTAATGGATAATAAAAAAAATAAAAACCTAAGAAAATGCATGATTTAGTAACACATTAGAAAAATTGCTATGATTATAGTATTTACTTCATTTTAAATTTCAGGCTCCAAGACTAAAACCAGAGTTTGAATTTGTTAATGCATTGATGGCCATTGGTAAAAAATTACAAATACTTCCAACCAAGGAACTGAGAAGTAAGTATACTTTATAACAATGGAACAAAAGTTAAATTGAATTCACAGGTGTTACATGCATTTTTTCCTGCTGACTCAAATAATTTATACCGTTGTTTGATTTGGAGCTACTGTGTTTAGAGACCCTCTTATGTCGGAATATCATTACTATAATACTCATCTTAACTCATATGTTGTGTCAGTTATTGTTCAATAATTTACTTTTGGATGTAACACGTCTTCTGATTGGCTGACGATGTATTGTTATGAGCCCATAGACATAATTAAGTCATGTGACCGTGACGTCATCAACGTTTTTTCATGGTTTTCCACAGTTTATATTGGAATTTGGAATTAAATTATAAGAAATGACTGTAATATTTTTTTCTGTCTATTGGAAATAACATAAAAAATGTGGTGCACACTGTTAAATAACCCGCTACGCACGTTATTCAAAGACAGAAAAAATATTACAGTCATTCCTTAATTATTTTAAAACTGGTTAGAAGGTTTCTCATGAATGAATTTAAGAATGAACACTAATCAGCTGAATTCAGGGTGACTTAGTGGTCTAAGTAGTTCATGAACAGTGATCATTCGCCCGTCAACACTAAAGTTCAAATCCTGTTTGTGACAATGTGTTTTTGACTAACCTATATAAGCTAGGATTGCCAATTTTATCTGTTGAAAGTCAGTATCAGTAGTTATCTCCAGGTTTTCAGGTATCTACCAATAAAAACTTATCACCATGAAATAGCACAGATTCAACTATTAAATCTAAATTCTGAAAACAGAAATTACTAAGCTGTTACTTTAGACAGCTTTTTAAGATCTCAAAGCCAACTTCCCATTACATTACAGACAACTTAAACAAGTTGCAAATAAAACAATTCAGTAACTGAAATGACATTTGTATTTTTTCATAACTTAGTATGAAAGTATCTAAAAATATACTCACAGAAAACCCTATTTTATTTTTAGCCTCCAGATTAATAGCAGAATTAGCCATGTTGAATTTAAACCTTCCAGCAAGAGTGTGGCTGCCTACTGCAGAGAATATGAACCATCATATAGTCAGAATACCTCATACACAGGCTATTGTCCTCAACTCAAAGGAAAAGGTAAAAAATAAGTAACATTGGATAAAAAAATATTGTGTCTAGACCTAGTGATTTAATAAACACCTTGGAATGTTTTAATTACAGAACATTTTGAACAATTTCAGCTTAAGGTTAGAAATGGCTCAAAACCATCATGTTGCAACAACATTTACAAAAGTGCTGACTTTGGAGCCCATAATAAACTATGAAGATATATATTTTTCTTATATTTAGCATTATTGCTTTTGAAACAGATTAATTTTAAAAGCAATTTGTGAAGTTTTTTATTTCTATTGTAAAATTAAATTAAGAGGCCATAGTGAATCTTTCAAAAATAATGGCAAATGTTAAAAATAAATCTTTTTTCACACCATGAACCATATTGTAAAAATAACTGAGATAATCCACAGCTAAAATAAAAGTATTATCCCACGAAACACAGTTCTGATGGGTATAATGTATTTGATCCATCTAACAGTTTGTCCATCCGTCCTTCAGTAATGTTCTTATCATTGCAAATCCTCTAAAACTACACAGAATTAAGTTTTTTATCCTACAAAATAAGGACATAAATGAAGATGTACATATCCACAGTAATTTTAATCATTTGACTTTTTGTAGGATTTATAAGTCTTTGAACTGAAGAATCTTATGAAATGTTGTTGTCCATTGACAGATGTGGTGTGTGGGCTATTTGAGTGTACTCTCAAAGTATAAAAAAGAAGATGTGGTATGATTGCCAATGAGACAACTATCCACAAAAGACCAAAATGACACAAACATTAACAACTATAGGTCACTGTACGACCTTCAACAATGAGCAAAGCCCAGACTGCATAGTCAGCTATAAAAGGCCCCGATAAGACAATGTAAAACAATTCAAATGAGAAAACTAAGGGCCTTATTTATGTAAAAAATCAATGGTTCTTTAATCACACTAATCTTTACATTGACAGGCACCATACCTTCTGTATGTTGAAGTCTTAGAAGTAGAACATCTCCACACGAGTCATGTTCCGGGAAAGATACTTGAAAATACCATACGATTTACACGATCAGAGGAAGATCTGCCATCCCTGGTTACCAGAACGACAGGCTCACCCCATCCTGAGTTCAGCGTGTTTGGTAACTTTGTGCACTGTGACCTTGATGATGCTGAGTGTTGGTCACAGGAAGACGATGAAATCATTCAGGTAAAGTTAGGAAAAGAAGCAGATATTAATAAAAATTTGTAAGGGTTCCGCGGAACCCAGTGTCTCGCCTATTTTTACTGTTGATTTCAGGCTAAAAAAAAATGAGGCAAAAAATCAATGAAAATATTCCTCTTGATACGTACTATCTTATGATTGTAAGAAGCTTCTGTCCAAGTTTGGTAAAAATCTAGGATATTTAATGAATCTGATAAATGTTTTGAAAACTTTAACTGCAGACCGTACATAATGTTAACTGGAAGAAAATCTAAGTCCATTTATAAGTAAAATATGGAAAAAATGGAATTTTATTTTTACAAAATTTACTTCTGGATACTATTTTATAATCATAAACAAGCTTCTGTCCAAGTTTGGTAGAAATCCAGTATAGTTTAAGAAAGTTATTGAAATTCTAAAAACTTTAACCACTGAGTAAATGTAATGATTCCCCGCAGAAAAAACTAAGTCCATTTATAAGTAAAATACGAAAAAAATGGAATTTTATTTTTACAAAATTTACTTCTGGATACTATCTTATGATCATAAACAAGCTTCTGTCCAAGTTTGGTACAAACCAAGGACAGTTTAAGAAAGTTATTAAAATTCTAAAAACTTAACCACAAAGTGAATGTAATGTTTCCCAGCAGAAAAAAGTCCATTTATAAGTAGAATACGAAAAAAATGGAATGTTATTTTTACAAAATTTACTTCTGGATACTATTTTATAATCATAAACAAGCTTCTGTCCAAGTTTGGTAGAAATCCAGTATAGTTTAAGAAAGTTATTGAAATTCTAAAAACTTTAACCACTGAGTAAATGTAATGATTCCCCGCAGAAAAAACTAAGTCCATTTATAAGTAGAATACGAAAAAAATGGAATTTTATTTTTACAAAATTTACTTCTGGATACTATTTTATAATCATAAACAAGCTTCTGTCCAAGTTTGGTAGAAATCCAGTATAGTTTAAGAAAGTTATTAAAATTTCAAAAACTTTAACCACAAAGTGAATATTTGTTGACGCCACCGCCCCCGACGACGACGGAATGTAGGATCGCTTAGTCTCTCTTTTATGACTATAGTCAAAGGCTCGACAAAAATGAATTGTATGCAACTTGCAGATTTTTATGCCCCCGCCGTAGTGGAGGAGCATTAAGTTTTACCCTTGTCAGTCTGTACGCAAGTTAGTCTAGATGCCCAAAAGTTGGTTTAATTTCTCTAACTTTAGTATGCCTCTAAAAAAATTCTGAAAATTATACATAATGTTTATTACCACAAAACACCGATCAATTTAGAATTTTGGTGGAGTCACTTCAACTGTTCTACAGTTATGCCCCTTACAAATTTCAAATGGAAAAATAGCTGAATATTTGAAAACTCTTTTAAGGAGGCTCAAAGGTACATGTATAAAAATTTCAGAAAAAAATAATCATTTATTTTTCATTACAAATTTTATTATTTACTTGTTACTTTATCATATGGTTCAAAGATAATTTTTAAAAAATCAATTTGTGTTGGCCCCAGATGACTTTAAAATGTATATATCATTTAAAAAAGCTCCAAATTATCTCTCTTTGGTACAAAAATGTCATTTTTTGCCACTTAAATTGAAATATCTTTATTAATGGATCGGTAACCTATATTTTTTTATTATAATTTACAAATAAGCTGTACTTTAACTTAACTTATGTAAAATTTGAGGGATTTCTGTAATTTAATTCTTTTTATACGACCGCAAATTTTGAAAAAATTTGTTGTATATTGCTATCACGTTGGCGTCGTCGTCGTCGTCGTCGTCCGAATACTTTTAGTTTTCGCACTCTAACTTTAGTAAAAGTGAATAGAAATCTATGAAATTTTAAAACAAGGTTTATGACCATATATTGATTTTGGGAGTTTTGGTCCCAATATTTTAGGAATTAGGGGCCAAAAAGGGCCCAAATAAGCATTTTCTTGGTTTTCGCACTATAACTTTAGTTTAACTTAATAGAAATCTATGAAATTTTGACACAAGGTTTATGACCACAAAAGAAAGGTTGGGATTGATTTTGGGAGTTTTGGTTTCAACAGTTTAGGAATTAGGGGCCAAAAAAGGGCCCAAATAAGCATTATTCTTGGTTTTCGCACAATAACTTTAGTTAAAGTTAATAGAAATCAATGAAATTTAAACACAATGTTTATGACCACAAAAGGAAGGTTGGTATATATTTTGGGAGTTTCGGTCCCAACAGTTTAGGAATTAGGGGCCAAAAAGGGACCCAAATAAGCATTTTTCTTGGTTTTCGCACCATAGCGTTGGTATAAGTAAATAGAAATCTATGAAATTTAAACACAAGGTTTATGACTATAAAAGGAAGGTTGGTATTGATTTTGGGAGTTTGGGTCCCAACAGTTCAGGAAAAAGGGGCCCAAAATTAAACTTTGTTTGATTTCATCAAAATTGAATAATTGGGGTTCTTTAATATGCCAAATCTAACTGTGTATGTAGATTCTTAATTTTTGGTCCCGTTTTCAAATTGGTCTACATTAAGGTCCAAAGGGTCCAAAATTAAACTTAGTTTGATTTTAACAAAAATTGAAACCTTGGGGTTCTTTGATATGCTGAATCTAAAAATGTACTTAAATTTTTGATTATTGGCCCAGTTTTCAAGTTGGCCCAAATCAGGGTCCAAAATTAAACATTGTTTGATTTCATCAAAAATTGAATAATTGGGGTTCTTTGATATGCCAAATCTAACTGTGTGTGTAGATTCTTAATTTTTGGTCCAGTTTTAAAATTGGTCTAAATTAAAGTGCAAAGGGTCCAAAATTAAACTAAGTTTGATTTTAACAAAAATCAAATTCTTGGGCCTCTTTGTTATGCTGAATCTAAACATGTACTTAGATTTTTGATTATGGGCCCAGTTTTCAAGTTGGTCCAAATCAGGATCTAAAATTATTATATTAAGTATTGTTCAATAGCAAGTCTTTTCAATTGCACAGTATTGTGCAATGGCAAGAAATATCTAATTTCACAATATTGTGAAATAGCAATTTTTTTTTTAATTAAGAGTTATCTTTCTTTGTCCAGTAAAGTAAGCAAGAAATATCTGCAAGATTTTTTTTAATTGGAGTTATCTTTCTTTGTCCAGAATCAACTTAAATCTTTGTTATATACAATATACAATGTATATTCACTTTTTACTACCAACTGATAAATTTAAATAATCTTTACCATTCAGTGATAATAACAAGCAGTTTTTTTACATCTTGATATTTTATGATGTATTTAAATGAGTAGTAATTGTTGCAAACTCCATTTGAATATTTTAATTGAAATTAGTTTTGGAATAAGGGAAAGGGGGATGTGATTAAAAAATTGGGTTCAATTTTTCTCATTTGAAATTTCATAAATAAAAAGAAAATTTCTTCAAACATTTTTTTGAGAGGATTAATATTCAACAGCATAGTGAATTGCTCTAAGAGAAAACAAAAATTTTAAGTTCATTTGAATACATTCATTCTGTGTCAGAAACCTATGCTGTGTCAACTATTTAATCACAATCCAAATTTATAGCAGAATCCAGCTTGAATGTTGTGTCCATACTTGCCCCAACTGTTCAGGGTTCAACCTCTGCGGTCGTATAAAGCTACGCCCTGCGGAGCATCTGGTTTTATTTCGATATTACCTCTATTTCTTCTATTAGTTCAACAGAAAAAAGTACCTTTACACAAATGTACTAGGCTTCTTTCGAAGGCAGATTGTGAGCGTAAATGAACGGTGACCCCATTTTTTATGCCCCACCTACGATAGTAGAGGGGCATAAGGTTTTCTGGTCTGTGCGTCTGTTTATCTGTTTATCTGTTCGTCTGTTCGTCCGTCCGTCTGTCCCGCTTCAGGTTAAAGTTTTTGGTCAAGGTAGTTTTTGATGAAGTTGAAGTCCAATTGACTTCAAACTTGGTACACGTTTCCTTATGATATGATCTTTCTAATTTTAATGCCAAATTAGAGATTTTACCTGAATTTCACGGTCCACTGAACATAGAAAATGATAGTGCGAGTGGGGCATTCGTATACTGAGGACACATTCTTGTTTTAAGTATAATATAATGTTCATTTATAGAAAAATATAGGAAATTTCTATATTAAAAATAAACGGTTTAGACCCGCGAGCCACCTTAAAAGGAAGGTGTCTGGATTTTTATTTTTTTTCAAATTTGACCTAAAATTCAATCATCATCAATAAGATAGGCAAGACATTCTAAAGCAGGCATTCATGTATAATTTATCAGAATGTGCAAAGCCTCGGGTAAATATTTGTACAGAATTGTTAAAAATCATCAAATTTTTTCACACTCTAACATTACTACATATTAATAAGCTGGGGCATCTGAGCCCACACATTCTTTTATTTACGATAAAAATAACTGACCTGTTTCCAGATGCATTTGCCAGTGAACCATTCCAGATCCAGTGACACCATATCTCAGTTCTCTGTAGATAGTACCACCAGTGGAGACAGTAAAGATCCTGTCTATATAGGGGCCGGAGATATCAGACGGAGGCTGTCAGAAAATATCTCAGCTCCTAAGGGAAAATTTGAGGTAGGTTGTGGAAACATTTACAGTCCTTTGAATTTTAATAGCCACAATTTTTGTTTTTCTCTGAATATATGCAGGTGTAATACCACTAATTCAAAGTATGTTACATCTGGTTGAATAGGAGAAAGGGTCGATTTTTTTTTTATAATAATAGGGGATAATCAATGGTGGTATTACATCTACTGTGGATTCATTTATTTTAGAGGGTACCAATTTTCGTGGATTAAGAAAAACTTGCATATTCATGGATATTTAATTTCGTGGTTTTGCTGAAGTCTGCATACATGCCTATAGAAAAATTATCATTAGTTGAATATCTAATTTTGTGGTTTGACTGTGCCCACGAAATCCACGAAAATTGGTATCCAACAAATAATAATGAATCCACAGTATAAATAATTAGAGGTCTCTATTGGGCCTTCAACAATGTGAATGTGTTGTTTGATTGCTGTCTCAATGATGTTTATGCCACATATTCTTTAGTTCATGTCATGTGTTCCCAAATTCAACATCAACTTTCTTTTATAGAGAGATCCGGAGGATCCTTCAGCAGCGGCATTAAAAGAACCCTACGAAGACAAGGAACAAAGAATAAAAGACAATTCACCGTATGGTCACTACCCTAACTGGAAACTGTTCACTGTCATCATAAAATGTGGAGATGATTTAAGACAAGAACTTCTAGTCTATCAAGTACTGTCTCAGTTAAAGGTAAACATAGCATTCATTGGTAAAGGGGGAGGGGGGAGTGAGGAGAGGTTTCATAAAATGTGGAGATGATTTAAGACAAGAACTTCTAGTCTATCAAGTACTGTCCCAGCTAAAGGTAAACATAGCATTCATTGGTAAAAGGGGGGGGGGGGGTCCTGGGAAAATAGAAAAAACCTGAATTTCTGATTAAATAAAGCAACCTATAGATTTTTTTGCTATTTAGTGTAAATCCTGAATTACCAAAGAATTAATAACCCAATTCCAAAGCCCTATTTTAATACACTGTATATACATTATTGTTTTCTGTAATTCAGTTCATATTACTTTAACAAAATTTATTGTTTATTTTTCACCCCACCTTTGGTAACATGAACTTTATGATGCCATTTAGGGGAATATGAGACAAAAGCCACACAATTTGTATTTGATAGATATAATATTTGGGGGGGAATATGTTTGTTTTTTGAAAAAGCTAAAAATACATTACTGCGGATTCATTTACTTTCATGGTTACCATTTTTCTGGGATTTAGAAAATAGTGGCCAGAGACCGAGTCCCCTATGAATTTTATTATTATACCCCCGCTTTAAAAAAGGGGGGTAAACTGTTTTACCTCTGTCTGTCCGTCCGTCAGTCCGTCCATCAGTCCGTCCGTCAGTCAGTCCGTCCCATGAAACTTTCGTCACATTTTTCTCAGGAACTACAATACAAGGATTTCTGAAATTTGTTTTCAGGGTTTATCTAAGTCAGCTATACCGTGTGATGCGTTTTCAGATTGATCACTTGACAACTTCCTGTTTTTCGAACACTTGTTTGATTTTACACATGATAGCCATGTTGAAAATTTTCGTCACATTTTTCTCACGAACTACAATACAAGGATTTCTGAAATTTGGTTTCAGGGTTTATCTAAGTCAGCTATACCGTGTAATGCATTTTCAGATTGATCACTTGACAACTTCCTGTTTACCGAACACTTGTATGATTTTACACATGATAGCCAAGTTGAAAATTTTCATCACATTTTTCTCACGAACTACAATACAAGGATTTTTGAAATTTGGTTTCAGGGTTTATCTAAGTCAGCTATACCGTGTGATGCGTTTTCAGATTGATCACTTGACAACTTCCTGTTTACTGAACACTTGTATGATTTTACACATGATAGCCAAGTTGAAAATTTTCATCACATTTTTCTCACGAACTACAATACAAGGATTTCTGAAATTTGGTTTCAGGATTTATATAAGTCAGCTATACCGTGTGATGCATTTTCAGATTGATCACTTGACAACTTCCTGTTTTTCGAAAACACTTGTTTGATTTTACACATGATAGCCATGTTGAAAATTTTCGTCACATTTTTCTCACGAACTACAATACAAGGATTTCTGAAATTTGGTTTCAGGGTTTATCTAAGTCAGCTATACCGTGTGATGCATTTTCAGATTGATCACTTGACAACTTCCTGTTTACCGAACACTTGTATGATTTTACACATGATAGCCAAGTTGAAAATTTTCATCACATTTTTCTCACGAACTACAATACAAGGATTTTTGAAATTTGGTTTCAGGGTTTATCTAAGTCAGCTATACCGTGTGATGCGTTTTCAGATTGATCACTTGACAACTTCCTGTTTACCGAACACTTGTATGATTTTACACATGATAGCCAAGTTGAAAATTTTCATCACATTTTTCTCACGAACTACAATACAAGGATTTCTGAAATTTGGTTTCAGGATTTATATAAGTCAGCTATACCGTGTGGTGCGTTTTCAGATTCATCACTCGACAACTTCCTGTTTACTGAACACTTGCATATTTTTACACTATTAATAATATCCACTTGCGGCGGGGGTATCATCAGTGAGCATTAGCTCGCAGTTTTACTTGTTCACCCTCTATGGATCCATAGGGGGTCAGTAGTTAACCGTATAACGAATTTATCGGACGCTGGACTTTTCTGCCGTGTTTTGTTGAAAAATAAACAATGAATTACAACAACAGTAATAGATGACGTCGCCATTAACGCGTCATGAACCCCATATGAAACTTACTAACCCTATACAGTCTCATAGGGGGTCACCACGTGACGGCTTTTAACCAATCACAACGTGATATTACATCTGTGGTCCGATAATTGATTTAATGGTCCTGGAAAATTCTGCATACAGGTTCAAATTTTAAGAAAATATGGTTAAACTAAAGGCATTAAATCCATGGAAGTAGGTATGCAACAAATAATAATAAATCAAATAATAAGTATAAAATAAAATATCTAAACTAGTTTTCAGAACTATGCTCAGAAAAACGTGATTTTAACAAATATTTTATTTCTTTTCAGCACATATGGGGTGAAAAGCAAACAACTTAAAACTCAGAAAAACTTGATTTAAACAAATATTTTATATCTTTTCAGCACATATGGTCTGATGAGCAAACTTAAGACTAAAAAAACTTGATTTAAACAAATATTTTATAACTTTTTTTCAGCACATCTGGGCTGAAGAGCATTGCCCATTGTGGATAAGACCTTACCAGATAGTGGTGACAGCTAAAGACAGCGGCATGATCGAACCCGTTCTAAATGCAGTGTCTCTTCATCAGATAAAGAAACATAGCACCAAAACAAATAAAAATACAGGACAGTTATTGGAATATTTTATAAATGAATTTGGACCAATGAACAGTGAAGAGTTTCTCACTGCCCAGAAAAATTTTGTACAAAGTTGTGCTGGATATTGTTTGGTTTGTTACTTACTTCAAATCAAAGACAGGTAAGTACTGTAAAAATGTAAGTGTATGTGTTAATGTGATTACAGAATCTAAAGGACTATGGAAAATCGCATTGTTCGTACACCAAAATGAAAAATTATGGTACATCATTGATTGAACTTCCATTGTTTTAATATTTTAAAGCAATCACAACATTTTGGTGTATGCTTTTGAAAATATTACCCAGAATGCATTAGATTCTAAAATGGTGAATTGTTGAACAACAGAAAAAAATAAAAGATTTTTTTATTGCAACAACAGAAAATTGGAATCCAAATAATGCTTACAAATTTAGATGAGAATATTTATTTTAGTGAAACTAATACTGTCACAATTTTAATATAAAAAAGAAGATGGGGTATGATTGTCAATGAGACAACTATCCACAAGAGACCAAAATGACACAGACATTAACAATTATAGGTCACTGTACAGCCTTCAACAATGAGCAAAGCCAATACCGCATAGTCAGCTATAAAAGGCCCCGATAAGACAATGTAAAACAATTCAAACGATAAAAGTAACGGCCTTATTTATGTAAAAAAATTAACGAAAAATAAATATTTAACAAGTTTGCCTCAAACAAATGTTATGAAACTTACACACAATGCTTATTAACACAAAACACAGATAAATATGAATTTTGGTGGCATCACTATTACTATTCTAATGTTATGCCCTTTACAAATAGAAAAATTTCTGAAATTTATGTTTTCTTTTCTCTCACTTAAGTTTGCCTCAACCAAATGTTATGAAACTTACACACAATGCTTATTAACACAAAACACAGATAAAGTATGAATTTTTGTGGCATCGCTTTTGCAATTCTAGAGTTATGCCCCTTTACAAATAGAAAAATTTCTGAAATTTCTGTTTCTTTTCTCTCACTTTCTCTAGTGCTTTAGTTGGCTCCAACCAAATGTTATGAAACTTGTACATAAAGTATATTACCAAAGATCAAAGATTAAATTTGAAGTTACATTTAAGTGGTGTCACTGTTACCATTCTAGAGTTATCTTTTAGGGGCTCTTGTGAAGCAGTGGTGTCACTTTTACCATTCTAGAGTTATCTTTTAGGGGCTCTTGTGAAGCTTTTGCAATCATATCACATTTTCTGTATTTTTACATTAAATTAAAAAAACGAACATCTTCTTTTTCAGACACAATGGTAACATATTGCTGGATTCTGAAGGACACATCATACATATAGACTTTGGTTTTATTTTGTCTACATCTCCGGGGAAAAACCTTGGATTTGAAAACTCACCATTCAAATTAACACATGAATTTGTAGAGGTAAGACAAATAGACAAGGGTCTCAACTATAAATTTGGGTACAAAAAACACCCCCATTCATATTTTATTTTATACTAGAACACACCCGCAAAATCGCGGGCATTCAGAGGGTAGTTTAAAGTATGTAAAGTGTTGTTGGAAGAATTTTGTCAAATACAGAATGACTGGAGAATTTCAGCAAAAGTATTATAAGTCATAGGTTATTGGGGACAGGCAAATGCTTTTTTTTACCCTCCACCTTTATTTCCAAACTTCCCAATTTTTGGTTTTCTATCAATTTCAAATTGAATATACATTTAGTATGTTATGAACATTTAAGTCATGAGCCTGCAATCAGTGGTTGTCATTTGTTTATGTGTTACATATTTGTTTTCCGTTCATTTTTTGTACATAAAAAAGGCTGCTAGATTTCTCGTTTGAATTGTTTTACATTGTCATTTCTGGGCCTTTTGAAGCTGAGTATGCAGTATGGGCTTTGTTCTTAGTTGAAGGCCGTACGGTGACCTAAAGTTGTTAGTTTCTGTGTCATTATGGTCTCTTGTGGACAGTTGTCTCATCATGGCAATCATACATCTTCTTTTTTTTGTAATCAATGAATTTTGTAAAAGATTTAATGACTGGATAATTTCAGAAAAGGTATCAAAAGTTCACATGAATAATTTTAGCGCTTATCTGTATATTATGAACATTCATTACTATATAAGTGTATTTACTTTCAATTCTCGATCCATGGTGATCATTGATTTATTATAAAGACCCCCTCTTTTTGATAAACTATATATGTGACCACCGTGGATAGTAAACTTGAAAATGATAGCAGATTAAATTCTGAAAATACACTTTATTCGTAGTATATGTATGTTCAAAGTATACAGAAAAACACAAACCGGAAGTCTAATCTGACTTAGAATTTCGACCAATGATGGGACAATTTCCGGATGCCTTTTTTCTCGTTTTTCTCCTAAAATAACTAAATCTGAATAATCATATGAATGGATGTCAAATGCGACTGTGCACTGTACCTATAGGACACAGAGGCGTGTTGATTAATTTATTGTGGAAAGAAGAGAAGCGACACCCAAAATGAGGTCTTCTCGTTTAATAGTATAGATGAGATAAACCAAGAATTTAAAAGTTCCGAGATGTGTGAATTTTCTTTAGGCTTATAATAATATGTAGAATTTTCCAAAAACACAAAATCAAATACGGTACCCTAAAAAAATGAAATTTTCATCAACCTTCGAAAATTGGTATCCACGAAAAATAAATTCACCATTCAAATTAACACATGAATTTGTAGAGATAAGAGTAATGCACAGTGGTCTCAAACTCTGAACCTTCAAATTTGGATACAGATGTTCGATAGAGGTCGGTAAAAACATCCTATTCATATAATGATATCCCTACTCATTTATCCTGTGGATTCATTATTATTTGTGGCTTTCGTGGGAACAGGTGAACCATGAACTCATATGTTCAACAAATAACAAACTTTCTATATGCTTTGTACACAGAAATCCATGAATTCAAATATCCATGAAAATGTTAGTTTTCCTCAATCCAAGAAAATTGATACCTACGAAAATAAATGAATCTACAGTATATCTTGTTGAAACTAGATTAAGCAGTGTTTAAGACTCCTGCAACTAATATAAAAATAAGAAGATGTGGTAGGATTGTCAATGAGACAACTCTCCACAAGAGACCAAATGACACAGAAGTTAACATCAACAGATTGCCTTACGGCCTTCAGCAATGAGCGAAGCACATACCACACAGCTATAAAAGGCCACAAAAACGCCAAATATAAAACGACTAAAAGGACAAAACTGACAACCAAATTTATGTACAAAATAATGAATGAAAAACAAATAAGATACAAATCGATTGGGATTTTTGGCATATTTTTGGGGGGCATTTTCGTCTTTGAAAGGGGCAATAAAAATTTGCACTGTTCACCTTCATTCTAAGTGTTTTACAGCTTTGTATCACACATATAAATGAACTGTGAAATTTTTGTGTAGGACTAATTTTGTGGTAAATAAAGACAGCTTACATTGCAATAACCAGACATGAGAAAAAAATTACCCAATTTATATATTTACTTTTACAAATTGTGACTTGGATTGAGAGTTGTCTCATTGGCACTCAAATCACATATTCATATATCTATATATAAAACTTATATCTATTTATAAAACTTATATCTATTTATAAAACTTATATCTATTTATAAAACTTAAATCTATTTATAAAACTTAAATCTATTTATAGGTAATGGGAGGACAAGGAAGTGATATGTTTGAATATTTCAAAATCTTGATCCTTCAAGGTTTGGTCACGTCAAGGAAACATATGGATAAACTAATCTCAATTGTAGAGATTATGCAATCAGGTTAGTTGAATTTTTTCCATTGGAATGGTGAGAAAATATAAGAATTTCCAATTTCCTTATTATGAACACCTGAAGTCAATCTGCATACATGCCAACCATTATGATTTTTCCGTAATTTTTCTGATTTGGCAATCAAAACTACGCTATTACAGTCAAAGTCGAATAGTTACGGATAACCATTCTTCGAGGTTCAATTTTGTAAAACCTGGATTTTTATCATTACTTTTCAGTTCTGGTCGTGTATTTAGAAAACGCCAATGTAAAGCTTCTGGTTTCTTGGGAGTTATCGACCTATAATTGGGTAACTAACTGACTTCCAAAGAGGCAAACTTGCATTTTATGAAGTAGCTTTCCTCCTTTCCCTACTTCTCCTTGACAAAACAAAAATGTGCGAGTCGAGAACATCTGAACAATTAATGAATGGAATGATTACTACAGATAACATGTTTAACAAAACATGTTAGTGCACATCACTTTGCAACCCTTCGTCAGTAAATTTAACTGGTAAATGCACGTTTTTGAATGATTACAGAAATATTTTCTAAAATACGGAAAATTTTATATTTTGTTACTGATTGTGTCAAAAGGGGGTTGGCATCTATGAATCTGGGACAACTTGATGGCATTGCATCATAGGATATTGTGGCATGAGGATATTTCAAAGAAATTTCCATGTTTTTTTTCAAGAAAATATATTAGTTTGAAGATAGTGTACATCTTTACATGTGTACATTTTAGTTTTTTTTCCTGAATGTGAAATTTACGTATTAAAGTTTGATTTTGAAAAGAATGAAAAAAGAATGGGGGAAATGCTATACGAGTTTGTTCCTTTTTTTCTTCCGAATACTTAAAGTTAGAACTATTTACAGTCATATCAGTTTTCAGTATATAACCAATTGTTGTCCTTGATTATGTAGGGGGAGGGGGATGATGTTATTTAAAAGAAAGTACATTTTAAATTTATAGGAGTGTCAAACTTGAATAGAATGAAAAGAGAACAAAAGCTTTATGAGTTATTTTAAAGAAGTATTTAAGTTTATTTATTTCTGCGTTATACTAATAAAAGAACTATTCTCTTTTGACAGGTTCAGAACTGCCATGTTTCAGTAAAGGTGTCAGCACAGTACAAGCTCTGAAGTTACGATTCCACATGAACATGACAGAAGAACAGCTCCAGTTATTGGTGGAGAATTTGGTCGAGCAGAGTCTCAATTCCTTAACCACAAAAATATATGACAGTTTTCAATATATAACCAATGGCATTCTGTGATTTTTTTCTGCGGAAGAATGTCAACATTTATTGGAAATTACATTACAATTGTTTACTTCGACTTTGAGCGTGAAGGAGAGGTGTATTTCAAAAATCATATGATGTCTGCATAAAAGAATTGATAGATATGTGGAAAGGTTTCAACTCTTATGTCTTTCAAATTTTATGAATATTCATGAGGATTGTATGGTCATTAAATGGCATTAGTTTAATTTATTTTCAAAACTTCACACTGTCCTATGATAGGGGAATTATGGGCTAACAAACAGCTCTGCTCTATTTTAATATGATTATTCCAGAGGGAGCCAGTATTCCAGTTGTAGTCATTGGTTGCTGTTTCAGAATCTAATGCATTCTGGGTAATATTTTCAAAAGTGTTCACTGAAACGTTTTCATTGGTTAAAATGTCATAAATCAATAAACCAAGTGATGTTATTTTCATTTTGGGGTACGAACAATGAAATTACCCATGATTCTGTAGATTCTGAAACGGCCACTTGGTTTTCCTTTATTAATTTAGTTTTAATGACCGTTTGTTTTCAGTTTAAAATTTTTGCACATTTTTTCATTTGGGATTTATAACTTTGCAGCACAGGTTTTTTTTTATTGTTGAAGACCATACTGTGAACTGTAGTTTTTTAGTTGTCTCATTTGCAATCATTAAAATCTCTGTATTTGTCATATAAATTTGAAATGATTTGGAAGGAGTCTGTGTATGGAAGAACCAAGTTAATATTTGTTGATCTTAAAACCATTTGAAACAATTTGCCTTTTCAGAATCTAATGCATTCTGGGTAATATTTTCAAAAACGTACACCAAAACATTGTGATTGGTTTAAAATGCTCTAAACAATGGAAATTCAACAAATGATGTAACATTATTTTCATTTTGGGGTACGAACAATGAAATTACCCATAGTCCTTTAGATTCTGAAAAGGCGAATTGACTCATCAATGACATCATAAATATATTTAGCCTGAAATTTTGGATCCTAAAACTATTATTTCAGTTTTGTATTATTTCATCTTCATTATAGACAGAAATGAATTATTTGTTAAAGAACATAAATTTTCATTTATTATTTAGTTAAAAATCTGGTCAAACTAAGGCCTAATTGCACCCTGTCCTTTTTTATTGTGCATATGCATTTTGATGTCTTTCATAACTTAATGAATGTATTTTGTAAATATATTATCTCCCTTTGATTGGTATTAAATTTTTATTGTGTATTGTAAGTCATCTATTATTTATTGAACAGTTGGACTGTTATTTACAACTATTGCAGCTCCATATTTTTTTTCTTAAATATTACTCTTAATTTTCTTTGATTTAAGGAGGTAGACCTAGGTTAAAGGAAATAACTCTTAAAATCATCGTCAGTATGTTTGTGTCAACCATTTTCATGAATATATTCTAAGCTTCTAGTTTACATAGATTATTTCCTATCTGTTTCAGATAGATGCTTAAAATACATTGATGATACTTGACTTTTACAAACGCATAACTGATTTAAAGAGTTATCTCCCTGAACCAAGGTCTAACACCTTAAATGCAGCTCTAGTCAATGATTAGATATAGAAATATTATATTTTGACAAATGACATGTATTTAATTTTCACACAAATTAGTCAATATAATAGCAGAAAAAAGTTATTATCTTTATTATATGAGACCCTGTACTTAGTTGCTGTTTTGTTCTGAGGGACGGTTAATTTTAAGTGTTAGGTTTAAGGATGCTCGCTTGTCAAGATTTTGAATTTTGTCAGACTTTTGGAATCTTCTGGTTTTATCCATTTAAATGCCTTAAAAATTTTGACCATTGACCCCCAGTTTTCTTTTTATAAATCTTTTACATGTATATTGATAAGCCATCTGTAAAAGTCTTATAAAATTTTAATTATTTTTTAATAGTTTTTTAAAACTTAAACTTATCAATGATAAAGCTATGAAAAGTTAAGAAAGGAGTTAAAGAGAATATTAGTATTGCTAAGTCTGGTATGGGTTCTTTGAAAGTGCAGGATGACGGGGGCCTTTGGCTAACACATTTGGCTTTCTATATTGTTATATAGCTGGGTGTCTTGCTTATGAACGTACACAAAGTAAGAAAATTTAAATGTCAGCAAAAACCTTCTTGTAGAAGTCTAAATTTGTTTATTTTTTTGGTCTTTGCCTGTAAAAAGCTTTGATGATAATATTTGTATTTTGAATATTCTTGTATGTTTTGTAATAATAAAAATTTGTAAAAATTGTTCACTTTATAAAAGTTATAAACTTTCTATAAATACTGTATGTTTATTTCCCCAAACTTGTACCCATAATTTGACTGTAAAATTATCATTTAAGAACTTTTTTTTTCTTTTTTGCACACTGGAGTACACATCCAGGGCTTCTACCGTCTTTAAGTGTTTTGTGGTCTGTATTTTCAGCTTTTTAATTTTGGTCATGGTGTTTTCTGTCTTTTGTTTTTAACTTACTAATTTTGTTTGCCCTCTTGCTTTTTCTTTAGATGTTCTTTTTCACAATGCTAATTACTCTTTCCTGAATTTACCTATTCAGATGCTTAGGGAAATTTGCTGAATGTTTTCATACCAAAAGTTATACAAAAACTTAATTAAGTTAGTAAATTTTAGAATTATATTGTAGAAATGAAAACCTATGTGAAAATATCAGATCTCCTTAAACAAAACAGCTTTGATAATTCAAATGATTCAAAATTTTAATTCAAAAACTAACTTGCTGTAGAAAATATAATTAATTCACTTGTAACTGAAAGATGTCATATTAATCAGGGGCGGATTCAGCCATTTTAACAAGGGGGTTCCTAACCCAGGACAAAGGGGGCCTTCCCAAAACATTTTCCCTTTTGAATGCATTGATCGTCCAAAAATAAGGGGGTTTCAACCCCTGGAACCGCCCCCAAGATAAGCCACTGTTAATTTTCATAATCCTTGTAAAATTTTCTTATAGTATTTAATTGTAGTGCCATGTAGCGGTTGTATTAGGCATGTTTTCAAGGTGTATTAACAAAAAGATATATTTTTAAAGAGAAACAATTATTTTTAAATTTCATTTTGTCTGCATGTTAATGAATATGTTTATGATATGTGTATTAATATGTTATTTGAGTTAAAATCAATGCAATTTATTATATTATCAATGCAACAGTAGTATTTTATCATTATCATCATAACAGTGATTAAAGTTAGTTCAATATTCAAACGATGTATGAGGGGCCTAATTATGGGGGGTTTCATGTCAAGATTTTTTTGTCAATCACGATTCACAGAAAATTAATGTCCATGAACACGGATCACGAAAATATTAAAAAAAAAATCTGTAGAAAAATGGATCACGATAGCGAAAATGAACTGATCAGGAAACAAAAATAACCCATCAGGCCCCTCGTGTATCATATTGTGTCTTACAAGCCAAATTATATGATATAGATTTGAGGGTCTTGATGGGTTTTACAAAATAAAGAATAATGGGCTGAAAATATATAGATTATTGAAAAGTGGGTATAAAATATAAAGAACAGAGAAATGGCAAAAAAATTGAAGAGGAGAACAAAAATACCATTAAAAATTAAAGAATAGAGAAAAATAACATAAAGAATAGAGAAAAATTATATAAAGAAAAGAGAAAAATTACATAAAGAACATAAAGAAAAGAGAAAAATTACATAAAGAATTGGACAATACAGCCCCTCATATTTAGACCTAGACATCATGAGTATGGAACAAGGTCTCTGTTGTGATGAATCAGTGTGTATCAATGCAATGGATTTCAGCTGCCATTATTATAACTGATTTGTTTGAGTGTGTTCTACAATAATAAAACATGAGCTTTCTATAGAATGTAATTATTTATCACCTTTTGTTTTAAAAATAGCCTAGGTAACAAACTAGTCAACTGGTATCAACCACCCCGTGTGTTATCTGTCCTTCAATTTGATTGGCTAATGAAATAAAATCATCATAGATACTAAGATTGAAATTTTATATTATTATGACTCTTTCAACAAAGGGGAAAACGATTTCACGGTCTACTGAGCTAACTTAACTTTATTGTTCTATGTACACACTCAAATATATCGGCTATAAATTTTTGTTGTATATAAATATTTTATCATGTTTTTTTGTCATTTCAGAAATCAGCATTGTACTAATTTCTATCAAAACAAATTATTTAACAAATTTAAGATACTGTTGTAAAGATGTGTAAAATTAATTTACATAAAATTGTTCATATGATTATTATGTAAACTCTACATAGAAAAGTTAAATCATAAGATTTTTGTTTTAAAGATTTTTTCTAAATTATGAAAAAATATCCATTTAGTATCAGTATTGTCAATTAATGTCACAAATAAAGAAGGGATTGCCAGTCTTTCCAAAAAAAATCAAAGTTCAAAAGTACACCATACCTGCCAACTGTCACTATTTGCGAGGGATTTCCCCCATGGAGGCTCCCATATTGAAATTTTGTCTATACCTTTCCCATGACATTAGGCTTATTAAGGTTTGAAGAAGCCAAAAAACAACATTAAAATGTATTTAAAGCCCCCCTTGAAGGTTTTTTTTAGGATTCTGACAGCCATCTCACACAAAAAAAAAAAACATGCGCATTTTGAAAAATTGACAGGTATGGTACACACATGTAGATTCAGTCAAAATTGTCATTTGTGTTTCTGTTAAGTCAATCACTTTGGTAATTGCTTTTGATTTGTATTGATAACACTCCTTTTTACAACCACATATAGAAATTATTAGAGAGATATTAAGTATGAATTACCAATGCACTCTTGAATTCACTGTGTCAGTGTGAAAAATCACCCACAAAAGTAATTTTTATCAAAAAACACCTTGTGTGTCATGTGTGAATGGAAGGTTTGAAAAGATTTCTTTCATTCACACAGATTAATGCAAGTTTTTACAAGGGGGTCAATCATCCGAATTATTTGCCATTTGCCATTAAGCAACTAACAATAAATTATTAACCAATTATTCCAAATTATCTCCCTTTCCACAAGTTTCCTCCCCTTCTTTCCATTATACCCATTTAATTTTAATCAAATTCACCAAATGTTTTACAGATACCTAAATATTCCAAAATTTATACAACTTTGAAAGACTGGTACCCCATTGTAAAACAAACCAGGTCACAAGGTCAGTAGTGTGTAGAGGTCACATGGTCAGTAGTTTGTAGAGGTCACATGGTCCATGATCATTCCATGTCGCATGTATATGTCATTTTATTGAATGCTCAAAAAAGAACAAATTAAATCATATGAAAAAAGTATGTCTTTGTGTTTTTGTTCACTGATGACTAAAGAAGATTTGATTGTCCTCGATAGTTTTGTATTTGAGTATTCAGTTAGTGCATAGATAAAAGAAGATGTGGTATGAGTGTCAATGAGACAACTCTCCATCCAAGTCACAATTTGTAAACTAAACTATTATAGGTCAAAGAACAGCCTTCAGCATGGAGATTTGGCTCAAACAGAAAAGCAACCTATAAAAGACCCCAAAATGACTAGTGTAAAACCATTCAAACAGGAAAACCAACCAATAAAATTAAAAATGGAAATGGGGAATATGTCTAGAGACAGCAACTCCGCCAAAGAGCAGACAACAGTCGAATGGGTCTTCAACGCAGCGAGAAAATCCCACACCTGGAGGTGGTCTTTAACTGACCTCTAAATAAAATTGTGTACAGGTTCAGTGAAAATGGAGGTCCCGGCGACTAAACTACAAAGTTTGCTTACTTTTATTTGTGGCATTGAAGAGAATGGTAAAGACTGGTTTATCTGGCCCATAGCTTAAATAAAAGTTTTCTGATTGAACTGCCATCAACGGTGTTTTAGTCATGTGCAGGTTTTGAATGCAAGCAGTCTGGGTAAAACTGACTTGTATAGGATATTTCTCCTCTTTCTCAATTACTCAGCATCTTGAAGTAATTACAAAGACTAGTCTTCTTCATTTGGACTTATGTTCATGGCTACAGTGACAGTCTTTCTGAACATGACTGTGGTCTTGTAAACTAGAAAGTTAGAAATATGTCTTGGTGTGTAGGTATAGTACAATATAATCTATTTATTGCATAGGAATATAATATTTCCCACAGAAAGTAACCAAAAGTTAGCGTGCAATAAATTCTAATATTGTAATAGTGCAATAAATCTTTAAAATTCATGACGTCATCAACGACAAATTCTTAGTTTAAACCAATTTTTACTTTCAAATATTATATTGCTATACAATAAAAGGGTTATTGCATGAATATTGGGGATTATTATCACTCGCAAGCTCGTGCAATATAAAATTCTACTCTACAAAATATTCCCCAATATTCATGCAATAACCCTATATTATATATACATGTATTACATCTTGATATGCATGTAATATTTGCCACTGATGGGTCTTGACTAGTCTGTATTTCTACCTTTGTTATTGTAGAGATTTTCATTGATTTGAGTAAATATGTCTGAGACATTAGGAGTTTGTTTATATGTTAATACTTGTCATGAAAGTGGATGGGGGTTTAAACTGAATAATGGACAAAAAATATTAAAGAGAGAAAATCAACTCTAAAAATGAATAATAGTGAATGATGAGGCGCTTATCTTTAAGGAAAAGAGAAAAATAGGAGAAAAGTATAAAGGATTGAGAGAAATGGACAAAAAGTATAAAGAATAGTGAAAAATCATTAATGGCAACACCAAAAAAAAGAAGAAAAAAAGGACCCATTTTAAACCCTCTTGCATGGAAGACATGGTAAGTTAATTGTTTATGAAATGACAATTTGAGTTCCAGATATCACTTTAATAATCCATCATTCTTGTAAAAAATGGCATTTAAAATTAATTCTACAAAATGCCATTAACATATTTTGCGTTATTTTTTTTGAGGAAATACGGTACTGTAAAGAGTTATTTCCCTTATAAAATGTCAGCGCCCATGAATCAAGGTGACATTTGTAAATATCAAGCAAAAACTTAAAGAAATCGTTTGTAATAAGTAAATTACACACAAGAGACAGTCACTAAACGTCTTTCTGGTCAATGTTGACGACAAAACTGTGAAATTCTATATGTCAAATTTTAATAGTCTTTATTGATATTTTCACCGGTCTATGCATCATTATACAGGCCAGGAATAACCACCTATTGGTGGATTATACCTCAATTGACGTATAATCCACCAATTGAGGTATATTGGTATAGACCAATTGACGTATAATGCAATTTTTTTGTAAATAAATGCTAGTGTGAGATAGGAGCATGATTTTGCAACTTGCAACCTATTTACTTTTAGTCCAGTAGCAAGTATCAAGTTGCAAAAAGCGAGTATCAAGTTATGAAAGGTGAGTATCGAGTTATAAAAAGTGAGTAGCGAGTAACAAAAAGCGAGTATCGAGTTATAAAAAGTGAGTAGCAAGTAACAAAAAGTGAGTAGCGAGTTATTAAAAGCGAGTATCGAGTTATAAAAGTGAGTAGCGAGTAACAAAAAGCAAGAATCGAGTTATAAAAAGTGAGTAGCGAGTAACAAAAAGCAAGAATCGAGTTATAAAAGTGAGTAGCGAGTAACAAAAAGCAAGTATAGAGTTATAAAAAGTGAGTATCGAGTTATAAAAAGTGAGTAGCGAGTAACAAAAAGCGAGTATCGAGTTATAAAAAGTGAGTAGCGAGTAACAAAAAGCGAGTATCGAGTTATAAAAAGTGAGTATCGAGTAACAAAAGCTATCATTTATATTTTTGGTTTTTCAACGAATGATCATCTCATGGTTTGTTTCCCTTTTCATTACTTACTAATTCTGAAGGCTTTCATTACAATTTGATACCATGCTATTTTATATGAATTCATTGCAAAGGATAGTCGTTTTACTTTATTTATAAATCACTCTAAATCAGGATAAATGTTTTTATTTCGTCATCTAACCTGATTATTTGTTTATAGTTTGCTTAGTATCGACCCGATGAGTTAAAACTTAAAAGCTGTTCTCTTCAGAGTTTTACTTGGTTGTTCTTATGTTGTGCTGTACCGGTAATGCCACTGTCCTATGTTAGAGGAAAGGGACAGATCCTGCACATACTTTTAACCTCACTAAATATATATACAATTTCCTAACTTACCTGTTCCAAGTAAGAAATCTATGATTTTTGTTGTCTCTTGTTACTGTAATTCATATATACATGTTTTAACATTGATGATTTCGTATTTAAATCTGGGTGTTGTTTAATCTCATCTGATTGTTTTACATGTGAAGTTGGGGGGTTACAGCTTACTTTGCGGCACACGCCAATGCTCCATGTTGAAGGCTGTACTGTGACCTATAATTGCCTACATTGAAGAGATTTTGTCATGGATGGAGATATGTCTCATTGGCAACCAAAGAGGGGAGCAAGGGGTTTAACTGTTATGCTGTTATGGGGCAAATTGATTCTTTGTTATCTGTTATTCTGAAAATATATTTGCTGTTAGCTGAATTGTCTTATTCATTGTTAGCTGTTATTGGACTATTAGGGTTTTTGTTATCTGTTTTTGTGATAATATATTTGCTGTTAACTGTTATTGAAAATTGGAATGTTAGCATTTTTTTTTGACAGCCCATATTTGGTAGAAATTGAAGACTGTTGAACATTGGGGTCTACCACTAGTAATATTGTGGTCCCGTATTTGGTAAAGGATTTCATTAACATATATACCCATCACAGATCAACACATAAACATATTAATATCAGTGAGGTCAAAGGACAATTCCAGTATAATTCATGATGATTATCCTTTGTAATAAAATTCATCTTTTATGAACGTGTAGCTTGTTGTTCGGTGTGAACCAAGGCTCCGTGTTGAAGGCTGTTTTTTTTTTTACCTACAATGATTTACCTTTATAAATTGTTACTTGGATGGAGAGTCTGTCTCATTGCACTCATATACCACATTTTCCTATATCTATGTATTTAGAATCGTTTTTTTTTTGTCTGGGGATAATGTTCCTTGTTTCCCGTACGTACATATTAAATTCGAGCATTTCTTTATATGACAAAAAGGAAAATATATGGCCAGGGATATCTGATGAGGATCTCAATTAAGAACTACATGTAGGTCCTTACTACCAATATTAATATGCATTTTTTAACAAAACTAATACAGATATAGTGTATGTTTCCTGGATTATTGCTTAACGTTTTGATAAATATTCCCATAATTAGCTAATTTGTAAATTTATTCATAAAAATACAAAGTGTAATTACGAAAAATCTTTTATTCAAACACCAATATACAAATTGAAATTAAAGCCTCAGTCCTCCCCGGAGTTATGTTGTTTCGTTTTCCAATACAAAGCACTAGCATGTCAAGAAGAATACTAATTAGACTTGTATTATTTTTAATTTTTGTTTCTTGTGTACAATTAGGAGTTGAGTATGGTGTTCATTAGCACTGAACTAGTTCATGTAGTATAGATATTTGTTTATGGGCCAGCTGAAGGACGCCTCCTGGTGTGGGAATTTCTCTCTGCATTGAAGACCTGTTTGTGACCTTCTGCTGTTGTCTGTTCTTTGGTCGGGTTGTTGCCTCTTTGACACATTCCCCATTTACATTCTCAATTTTAATTCATCTCCAAACAAGCGTTATGGTATGGTTATAAAAATATTCTTTTACAATGGAACAAGTAATGAAATTCATCACCTATATCATTACTAGAGCAAAAATTACAGTTATAGGTTTTGAATCCAAAAATTACTATTTAAAGTTCCAATTGAGGATAACATATTATAAACCTTGTCATAAGTTTACAAATTCAAAATTTAATTTGAAAAGTAAAATTCTTTCCTTGTATCTATTTTCAGTTCCTTAATTGTAAAGAAAAGGTGTATTTTACAGATAGGTTTTCACTATTATTTTCATTATTTTTTTATACTAATTGGAAATTTCAAGCTTACATACTATGTAAGATTTGAAATATTCAAATTTTAAATATAAGTTTATTATTTATTAAATGTTTAACTAACATATTCATTTATTCTTGTAAGAATAAGAAACACAGTTTTTACTATTTATTTATGAAAGCGCTAATGTAACGTTGCGCTCTTTTGAACAACACATTTTCCCGTTTCTGTTTTATGACGTTACGCCTTTGACGTGCGCTTCGTCGTCTAGACTTTATTTGATAACATACGGATGCACATTATTTTATTAGACAGATCAAAGTTGGTAAGAAACTTTTTATGTATACTATCTTTTTATTATATCAAAACTTATTTAAAGAGAGAAAACATTGTGTACTATTTATTAGAAATATGCGTAACTTTTAATTATTATTTTAAACGTAATTTAACTTACGAGAGAAATTATGATACATGAATGAAATGGTTTTATTGTTTGTTTAGTTTAATATGAATACTTAAACATGTACATCTTATTATAATTTATGTATTTTATTTATGTGAAATTATTCTTTATTTGTAGAGAATCGATTATTAGCGACCATATGATTTTTATAAAAGAATAAAAGATAGATACATGGTGCAACTTAACTCGCATACTCATTTCTTCGCCCTAAGTTAAACTTTATGTGATTCGTACATACTATTTTAATAAAGATGTCTCTGTTTATAGTTTAATATAGACACATGATCATCTAGGGATAAGGTAGTTGGCTGTGACACAACGAAATGGGCGTAAGCAAACTTAAACACACATGGGGGTCTTGCACAGTCGTACTGCATTTATAAGAATGATATGTATTTTAGTATATTACTTTAACATTAGTTCTTTCAAAATGGCAAACAAAATATATCAATTTAAATTAATGAATTAAAATGAATATCCTTTGCAATGGACTATGATGCGCTCATATAAAAATGATAAGTACCTTTTGTTACTCGCTACTCACTTTTTATAACTCGATACTCACTTTTTATAACTCAATACTCGCTTTTTGTTACTCGCTACTCACTTTTTATAACTCGATACTCGGTTTTTGTTACTCGCTACTCACTTTTTATAACTCGCTACTCACTTTTTGTTACTCGCTACTCACTTTTTATAACTCGCTACTCACTTTTTATAACTCGCTACTCACTTTTTGTTACTCGCTACTCACTTTTTATAACTCGCTACTCACTTTTTATAACTCGATACTCACTTTTAATAACTCGCTACTCGCTTTTTGTAACTTGATACTCACTTTTTATAGCTCGATACTCACTTTTTGTTACTCGATACTTGATACTCGACAAAAAGAAATCCTCATTTTATGACCCTTATTGAGTCCTCCGAAAGTTTCAGTTTTGTCAAAACCTGCTGCATCTCTTGAGAATGCATATGTACAACAATTATTTTGTTGAAACATTTGTACTATTGACCATGATTGACTTTTGATAATGAAGGTCAAGTATTAACAAAGAGCTCCATTCACCTGTGGAGTTGTACTGTCAACGTATATTTGTTCCACCTAACAGTAATCTGCAGACAGTAATCATGTCCATTGACAGGTGATTACAGGTAAATTTGCCAATCAAGAATTGACAAGATAACAATAGAAGAAACTGCAAATACAATTATTGATTAAATGCAATATGTTATGTCTCTATACTAAACTAGGAATGTTTGACAAGTTTTCATACCATAATATGGTTTTAAAAAAACAATGCTCCATTTTGGTAGAATAATTTGTTTTGAAAAACAAAGAATTATACACCAATTGGTCTATACCATTATATGTCAATTGGTGGATTATACGTCAATTGAGGTATAATCCACCAATTGGTGGTTATTCCTGACCTGTTATAACATAGACAAATATAGCCATATTTTCACCTCAAAAACTACTCTGTGTACAGACTTACCTTAGTCCAAATAATAATGACGTCTGGCAAGGGTATTTTATATTTTTTTTACAAGGTGTAGGAAGGCGTCCCAGAAAAAAAATAGCCTTGTCTCGTCACAATTATTTGGACTAGACTTACCTGTGCTAATTGAAAAGATATTTAAAAGTTAAATGCTTTTGGTGTGTAAGAAAGACAAAATCTTTTGGTTTTTGATGAGCATTTTTAGCTCACCTGGCCTGAAGGGTCAAGTGATCTTTTCTCATCACTTGGTGTCCCTTGTCCGTCGTCGTCTGTCGTCATTAACTTTTACAAAAATCTTCTCCTCTGAAACTGCTGGGCCAAATTTAACCAAACTTGGCCACAATCATCATTGGGGTATCTAGTTTAAAAATTGTGTCTGGTGAACCAGCCAACCAACCAAGATTCCTTCCTATTTTATACTAGACTGATAAATATATATTTTACTCAAAGTTTCATACAAACCAGACCGGAAAAAGGAAGTACATTGTGGATTTTTGCACAAATGTGGGAATTCGAAACATGACATAAAAAAAATTGAACCATTTTGAGTTCATTAGTACAATGAAAATTTCAGGAAAATTTTCCTGATTTTTTTTTAATTATTATTGATTTTTCTACTGTTATTGGGGACTTTGTCCCCATATTATGGATGCAGTGGAAATTAGAGAACTATTATATATACTTTGCCTAAACCATGTTAACCAAATAGTTCTGTGTATTTTAGGCAAAAAGTAGATACAATGGTGTTCCAAATGGTTTTTGCAGAGAATGAAACAGAATCAAAGAAAGTAAAAGTTTCAGAGGTATGAACAAATAGACCCAAAAAATCAAAGATTGCAAAACTTCAAAATGAAAAGGAAAAGTTCTGACTCACTGTTAGTCAAATAAAGAGAAGTTATCAACCCAGTAAAGAACCAGACGCTTGAGAGAAGTAATGATTTGTATACTGTCGATTCAGAAATTTTTACGAGGATTTTTATTTATACCTGACTTCCTGATAGTGGCAATAATAAGAACCCACATTCTTATATTTAATACATTTATCTGTATGCAGATTTTTCTGAATTCTTTGTTACAACAGCCTATTATTTAAACTTGGAATTATTATTACTTATGGAATCTTCATAATTTCTTGTGCTTGAAATTTTTAATGATTCTTTAATAAATTCCATGTTTATTCTGTCCTTTAATGTTCTGTGCTGTGCACAACGCTTTTTATTATAAAGAAGATAGTACATTTTCAATAGAATGTACTGTGCCATGCACAACACTATCTATACAAAATGTATTGTATGGAAAGTGTTATGAACAGCTCAAGAAACTATAATACAGAATAAACATGGAATTTATTTTAATATTTCAAGCAGAAGAAATTCTTCAAACTCCATAATAAATAATTATTTCAAGTTCAAATAATAGCCTGTTTACTGCTCTCTCATTTTTGTCCATTCTTCAAAAATCATTCTAATAAATGCACACAATAATTTTTGAATATAAAATGTTGAATTAGACTTATGAACTTTTCATACTGTAGTTTCATTATAATGATTATTATTAATGGAATACCATTTTTTGGTGGTTTTCTTGAGTATAGGTGTACCTCGATTATCAATGTTAGAAGTACATGTAAATTTTCTGGAGGCTGACATGTAGCCTATGGCAAACACATGAAAACAAATATCCACAAATATTCAATTTTTCATCAATCCATGGAATTTGGTGCCCACAAGGATAAATGAATCCAATATCCAACATTTTTATTACAGTTACCAATCTATGATAACCCTGAAGACAGATTTGAAGTTCAAGTTTTCCCAGAAGAAAAGACACCATTTAAAAATGGAGTAACAGAATTTAGAAAATCTCTGTTTACAGTACTAGACACATTTAAAGTAAGTAGGTGGAATAATGTCTTTACCTCATCCTTTCAACAATCTAGAAAGGTTGAGCTACTCATCTTTTAAAGCATGGCATTGTTTTTTCACATGTTTAATTTTCCAATTTTAAGGCAGCTAAGTATACATAAAGTTGACCCTGTGTAATTTCTCTGCATGCTCCAAGATTTATAATTGTTTGAAAGTTTCATACTTATACTATAAATTTACCTTTTCAGAATCTGAAGGACTATGGGTAATCTCATTGTTCGTACACTAAAATGAAAATAACGTCAGGGCATTGGTTGAATTTCAATTGTTTGGAACGTTTTTAACCAATCACAACGTTTTGGTGTACGCTTGTGAAAATCTTACCCAGAATGCATTAGATTCTGAAATGGCCAATTATCGAGTCTTGTGTGTTATTTGACAGATCACATGAATATGCATATAGGTACTTTATTAAGATCTCTGTTTTCATTATAATTAAACTGGATAACCATCATGACCATATATATCACATTTTTAGGAAACGACAGACACAATTAAAGACAAATATGAAATTGGAAAAGCACATACACAACGTGAGTACTTATTTTGTTAATCTGATTTTTTCTGAATATTAAAATGTCCGTTACTTAGGTATATGATGAACAAAGATTGTGTGTTGATATCTTGATACATGTACTGCATTTTACACTATTGTAAGATGTCCAACTAAAAAAAACTTTGATATAGATTATTATTAGATAAATTATACAGTTGATTTAATATATTGCATATTTAGATTGTTTACATCAACATTTATGAATGATTATGTTTTATATTTATTTATACAAAGATTATGGTATGTTATGCCTCTTTTTATTTATATATATGCAATAAATGTTAGTTTTTTTTAACTTTTAGAAACAATAGACTATATACAGAATGATCCAGGAATATTGCCTAGAGCAGGAGTTATAACTGTTGCTGGATTAGGTGGCATTGTTCTTGGTCATAGAGGTAGGAATTTACTTAAAGTGCAAGTGTTGGGGGACTTACTGGTTGGGGTCTAAGTGTGATGCGTTATTGCCGATTTTTTGTAAGCGTGACACGTGAAAGTCAGATTATTGTGTGGGGAAAACGGGAAATGAGGTCTAGTGGGACCCGGGAAATGACAAAAAAATGAAAATTGCTGAAGTACATAGTGTAAGCGAGATACAGGAATCTGACAAAACAGTAAGCAGGATCCGGGATCGGAACCCCCCAATTAGACCCCCTTACTGAGTGTTGACATGGATAGAACTTTGTTTACATTTTATATAAAGAAAATTTACCAAAAACTTGTGTATATAAAACTAACTAATACTTTTTACCATAGAGGGCAATTTTTTTCTCGAAAGATACAATTGAAGCTAGGTCAAATATAGCCAAAACATTAATTTAACAAATATTATTTCTTCCTAGGCAATGCATTCACAAATTTTGATCAACAGACCTTAAGGTGGAACTACACATCTTGACTAAAATCAATTTGGCCTGTTAAAAAAAACCCAAAAAAACCGAAACATTTACTTTGACCCTTTCACAAACATACAAGAATTTAAAAAAAACTTGGAACCACACACTTAACAGAAAAAATTTCATTCAATGGATTTATAGCAGTTTGACAAACACACACTTGATTACTGTGGATTCATTTATTTTCGTGGGTACAAATTTTCGTTGTTTGAGAATAACTTACATATTCGTGGATATTTAATTTTGTGGTTTTGGCAAAGTCTACACACATTCCTTTACAAAATTTGTATTTCGTTGAACATTGGAATTCGTGGTTCTCCTGTACCCACGAAAACCACGAAAATTAGTATCCAACGAATATTAATGAATCCACAGTATTGGGATGCTTAATATCTCCTTAACTATGTTAACAATATAACATGATTCAAATGTTCAGCTGATTTTAACAGATCTCCCAGTAGTGTTATGTATAACCTAAAAAAAAGAATTCTACTCCAACTTGTGCTATTGGCTGCAAGAAACTTACAATGATTTTTTAGAATTTACTCAACGTTGAAGGTTACTGTTAAAAACATCAATAAGGGAGGGTATAGGAAATTTGAAGGAAAACATTTTTTTTGTGGGTTGGGGGGTGGGGGTGTGGGCAGGTTGTGGTGTACATAGAAATCACCCTGTCTGTCCATTTGTCAACCAACTTCTCACAAATAGCTTGATGGGCAATGATAAAATTTTAGTCATACAACACTTCCTGATGATGTGCATTAAGGAAAATAGTTTGGTTCAACATGTTAAGGTGGTACCTAACACTACAGGGAGATAACTCTGTAAAATCAGCTAAACGTTTTAATTACATTGTGTTGTAAACTTTAAGGGAATATCAAGCTTCTCAATGATCAAAATTGGTGTTTGTCAAACTGCTATATAACCAATGTAATTTCTCTGACAAAACGGTTGGTTGAAAGTTTTTGAAATTTTTATATTTTTGTTAAAAGGTGAAAGTTACTACTTTGACAAAATGTTATGAAAATTAAACGAGCCAAATTAATAAAAGTAAAAGTGTTGGGTACCACCTTAAATGGGAAATAAATAAACTTACTTCAATATATCCTCTTGTGAGTTCCTTCACAGCTCTAGTTTTATATTGTAGGTGGAATTTTACGTAAACTGTTTTATTCATCATTTGCTGTTGTTGGTGCTACATCCCTTTGTTACCCAAACCAAGCAGTGGAAATATCACAGAATGGCTATAACAAAGCTAAAGACCATGCCATGTCATTGTGGAATGGTCCAGGTAAGATTATATAAGATATCACAGTCTGGCTACAATAAAGCTAAAGACCATGCCATGTCATTGTGGAATGGTCCAGGTAAGATTATATAAGATATCACAGAATGGCTACAATAAAGCTAAAGACCATGCCATGTCATTGTGGAATGGTCCAGGTAAGATTATATAAGATATCACAGAATGGCTACAATAAAGCTAAAGACCATGCCATGTCATTGTGGAATGGTCCAGGTAAGATTATATAAGATATCACAGAATGGCTGTAATAAAGCTAAAGACCATGCCATGTCATTGTGGAATGGTCCAGGTAAGATTATATAAGATATCACAGAATGGCTGTAATAAAGCTAAAGACCATGCCATGTCATTGTGGAATGGTCCAGGTAAGATTATATAAGATATCACAGAATGGCTTAATAAAGCTAAAGACCATGCCATGTCATTGTGGAATGGTCCAGGTAAGATTATATAAGATATTACAGTCTGGCTATAATAAAGCTAAAGACCATGCCATGTCATTGTGGAATGGTCCAGGTAAGATTATATAAGATATCACAGAATGGCTATAATAAAGCTACAGACCATGCCATGTCATTGTGGAACGGTCCAGGTAAAATTGTATAAGATATCACAGAATGGCTATAATAAAGCTAAAGACCATGCCATGTCATTGTGGAATGGTCCAGGTAAGATTATATAAGATATCACAGAATGGCTACAATAAAGCTAAAGACCATGCCATGTCATTGTGGAATGGTC
Source organism: Mytilus galloprovincialis (assembly GCA_037788925.1). Classification (NCBI taxonomy): domain Eukaryota; kingdom Metazoa; phylum Mollusca; class Bivalvia; order Mytilida; family Mytilidae; genus Mytilus; species Mytilus galloprovincialis. The sequence continues at coordinate 81,445,727 of CM075339.1, read as the reverse complement.
CAGGTAAGATTATATAAGATATCACAGAATGGCTATAATAAAGCTAAAGACCATGCCATGTCATTGTGGAATGGTCCAGGTAAGATTATATAAGATATCACAGAATGGCTACAATAAAGCTAAAGACCATGCCATGTCATTGTGGAATGGTCCAGGTAAGATTATATAAGATATCACAGAATGGCTTAATAAAGCTAAAGACCATGCCATGTGATTGTGGAATGGTCCAGGTAAGATTATATAAGATATCACAGAATGGCTATAATAAAGCTTAAGACCATGCCATGTCATTGTGGAATGGTCCAGGTAAGATTATATAAGATATCACAGAATGGCTACAATAAAGCTAAAGACCATGCCATGTCATTGTGGAATGGTCCAGGTAAGATTATATAAGATATCACAGAATGGCTTAATAAAGCTAAAGACCATGCCATGTGATTGTGGAATGGTCCAGGTAAGATTATATAAGATATCACAGAATGGCTATAATAAAGCTAAAGACCATGCCATGTCATTGTGGAATGGTCCAGGTAAGATTATATAAGATATCACAGAATGGCTACAATAAAGCTAAAGACCATGCTATGTCATTGTGGAATGGTCCAGGTAAGATTATATAAGATAACACAGAATGGCTACAATAAAGCTAAAGACCATGCCATGTCATTGTGGAATGGTCCAGGTAAGATAATATAAGATATCACAGAATGGCTACAATAAAGCTAAAGACCATGCCATGTCATTGTGGAATGGTCCAGGTAAGATTATATAAGATATCACAGAATGGCTACAATAAAGCTAAAGACCATGCCATGTCATTGTGGAATGGTCCAGGTAAGATTATATAAGATATCACAGAATGGCTACAATAAAGCTAAAGACCATGCCATGTCATTGTGGAATGGTCCAGGTAAGATTATATAAGATATCACAGAATGGCTACAATAAAGCTAAAGACCATGCCATGTCATTGTGGAATGGTCCAGGTAAGATTATATAAGATATCACAGAATGGCTACAATAAAGCTAAAGACCATGCCATGTCATTGTGGAACGGTCCAGGTAAGATTATATAAGATATCACAGAATGGCTAAAATAAAGCTAAAGACCATGCCATGTCATTGTGGAAGGGTCCAGGTAAGATTATATAAGATATCACAGAATGGCTATAATAAAGCTAAAGACCATGCCATGTCATTGTGGAATGGTCCAGGTAAGATTATATAAGATATCACAGAATGGCTACAATAAAGCTAAAGACCATGCCATGTCATTGTGGAATGGTCCAGGTAAGATTATATAAGATATCACAGAATGGCTTAATAAAGCTAAAGACCATGCCATGTGATTGTGGAATGGTCCAGGTAAGATTATATAAGATATCACAGAATGGCTATAATAAAGCTTAAGACCATGCCATGTCATTGTGGAATGGTCCAGGTAAGATTATATAAGATATCACAGAATGGCTACAATAAAGCTAAAGACCATGCCATGTCATTGTGGAATGGTCCAGGTAAGATTATATAAGATATCACAGAATGGCTTAATAAAGCTAAAGACCATGCCATGTGATTGTGGAATGGTCCAGGTAAGATTATATAAGATATCACAGAATGGCTATAATAAAGCTAAAGACCATGCCATGTCATTGTGGAATGGTCCAGGTAAGATTATATAAGATATCACAGAATGGCTACAATAAAGCTAAAGACCATGCTATGTCATTGTGGAATGGTCCAGGTAAGATTATATAAGATAACACAGAATGGCTACAATAAAGCTAAAGACCATGCCATGTCATTGTGGAATGGTCCAGGTAAGATAATATAAGATATCACAGAATGGCTACAATAAAGCTAAAGACCATGCCATGTCATTGTGGAATGGTCCAGGTAAGATTATATAAGATATCACAGAATGGCTACAATAAAGCTAAAGACCATGCCATGTCATTGTGGAATGGTCCAGGTAAGATTATATAAGATATCACAGAATGGCTACAATAAAGCTAAAGACCATGCCATGTCATTGTGGAATGGTCCAGGTAAGATTATATAAGATATCACAGAATGGCTACAATAAAGCTAAAGACCATGCCATGTCATTGTGGAATGGTCCAGGTAAGATTATATAAGATATCACAGAATGGCTACAATAAAGCTAAAGACCATGCCATGTCATTGTGGAACGGTCCAGGTAAGATTATATAAGATATCACAGAATGGCTAAAATAAAGCTAAAGACCATGCCATGTCATTGTGGAAGGGTCCAGGTAAGATTATATAAGATATCACAGAATGGCTATAATAAAGCTAAAGACCATGCCATGTCATTGTGGAATGGTCCAGGTAAGATTATATAAGATATCACAGAATGGCTACAATAAAGCTAAAGACCATGCCATGTCATTGTGGAATGGTCCAGGTAAGATTTTAAAAGATTTCCTTGTATTTGATAGATGACTTTTACCTTTTACTTTAAATAGTATCTGTCTAAAACGATTGTGGGATTGGTGCTGTAATGTTTTACCACAGAGGGCAAATTTTGCTGAAAGAAAGGGATGAAAAGTAGGGCAAAATCTAAACAAACACTGTTTTGTGGTTTCTATGCATATACATTCCTGGTAAATTAGAGGTCATCATAACTGCAGAAGGTCATGGAATCTATTTTAAAAGTTATTTTATTTTTTTTGTATTCCTGTTATGGTTCAAATATTTATCATTAGTTCATGTTTAAAATTTTTACAAACTCTTATAATGTCAGGAGTTGATCGTTGCCAGTCATTTATTAAAGTAAAATAAGATGTATTTTAATTCAATCTTATTTCATTTTCAGATAAAGATAAAAAAGAATAAAGAGAGGTAATAATTTTATATTTACAAATTTAAAAAGTTTGATTTGTTATAGTTATGAAATGTTTAAGTCTTCCACTATACAGAAAGTCTGGGCTCTCAATCATAAAATTTGACTCAGTATATAGTATACTCAAGAGTACTTAATTTTTGCTGGAAACACAAAATACCATTATTTCACTGTTGATTTCTGAGTCTTGAATTCGACAATCATTTTATAAATTTCTATAATCATCAGGCTGACATTCACATTCATGGAAAAAGTGAGATAATCTAATTCAAAATATTGACTTAAAGCTGTTTTTGGAGGGGGAAATATAATGTCAATAAGTCGAGAAAAAAAGACATGTGAAATTGTGAATATGATTTTCCTATTAGACAACTATCCATAGAGACCCATGGACAAATTTGTACCTAGTTTTAGATCTTCAGCAACATTCTTTTGATAACACTAGTTTATTACTGTTGTGAGTTAAACAACAGTATAAATCACTATAGGGGTGAATCCAGCCATTTTAAAAGAGGGGGGGTCCCAACCCAGAGTAAAGGGGGGATTCCAAAACTATATGCTCCCATTCAAATGCATTGATCGTCCAAAAAAGGGGTTTCCAACCCCGGACCCCCCCCCCCCCCCTAACTGCACATCACATGGGTAACTGCACATCACATGTTGTTCCTTAAGCAATTGCATTACTCCATAAAACTTATTGTTCATGATAACACAAGGTCCGACAATAAAGTGCACAGGTGAATTAAATAAAAAATTGATAAAATTCGTTTTATCATGATCCTAGCTATAAAAAAAATGTAATTATAAGTATTGAATGCTTCTTTTTCTTACTTCATAGGGTTGTAAAAGCGTTGACTGTGCACATATTTTTAGAATGAAGCGCTTCCACGCTTCAATCAAAATGTACTTCTGTCAATGCTTTTACACCCCAATGAAGTTACAAAAAGAAGCATTCAATACTTAAGTATAAATCACTACATTAGTAATTGATTGATAGATTGATTGATTGGTAAATTCCACTTTAAGCACTATTTGCTATTATGTGGTAGTCAGTTTTAATTGATGGATGAAGCCAGAGTGCCCTTAAATAACCATTGACCTTCAATAGCAAAATGATAATCCTAATTGATTAAGATTGATGTCAAACAGACATGCCATATGAGGGAATCAACTCACAACCTCAAAATTTGAAGCTAGTGATATAGTAGTTGAACTTCTTAGACCACTCTGTCACCGAAGCCCGTAACACTTCATGACTATTGTATGCCAATCAAAATGGTAGGAACTGGATGTTTATAAGCAACTGACAATCAACAAAAAGAATGACATGATCATTAAGATAGGTTAAGGTGGTACCCAACACTTTCACTAAAATTAATTTCGCTCTTTAAATTTTCATAAAATTTTGTCAAAGTATTTTACTTTGACCCTTTAAAACAAATATAAAAATTTCAAAAATTTTGAACCAACCGTTTAGTCAGAAAAAATACACTGGTTATATAGCAGTTTGACAAACACCAGTTTTGATCATTGAGAAGCTTAAAATTCCTTTTACAACACAACTTAATTAAAACGTTAAGCTGACTTTACAGAGTTATCTCCCTGTAGTGTAAGGTACCACCTATAGGTTACAAGAGCGCAATTATTCGTAATGCATTTTCCATAGGATACCACTAGTGTTCCGCATTTTTTTTCTCGAAGACTACACCAACTAGGGAAAAACGAGTGGCAGTTCCTGTTACTAGAAATGCCAGTTTTGCATTACAACCAAAAAAAAATATAGGGTCATGCGGCTCAAATTGACCTAAAATGCAGTTGAAAAAAATCGTCTACTTTTTTCGCTTAATGAAAAAGGCATATTTTTAATGGCTCCGACGTGCAGAAATTGAAGATATTTTCTATACTTCGTAAAATGTGAATATGATTTTCGGCAATTTTTAAACCTAATTGAATAAGCTTTTCATTAAATGTAATTCCAATCCTGTATCAACCAATCAGAAGCCGTATAGGATTCTATTCTGAGTACCATCTTGGGGTAAAAAACTTGCCGGTAAAACGTAAACAAATAATTGCGCTCTTGTAACCTTAATGTAATTTAATCATAACTAAATAAATTTTATTATTAATTTCTATAATATTAATTTCAGATTCCTGAGTGAATTTAAAGAGGTGGACTTAAGAAAAAAGACTTGTGTATTTGTGAAATGTACATGTAAACTGGATTATAAAAACAGAAATTGAATTAAAAATGTGTATAGTAGTGGTTGATATCTATTTAAAAGAGAAAAAGGTTTGAAAAACTTCATCTAATAAAGATTATTGTGGTTTGTATTGAGTGAATATGTTCATGTTAACCAGAGACATATAACTTAGGTTACTGTTTAAGCTAACTTTGACTACAGTAATGGAATTTAAAATATGCAAAGATAGCAATTGAATAGACAATCAAATTTTGTTATATTACACATATTAAAAAGTTGGTAAAAAGAAGTAGAAGGTGACAATAAAAAATGACAAGGCCATGACAAAAAAAATAGACAAAAATACAACACTACATACAAAAAGTATTGACTATCTTTGTAATCAGCTGTCTCAAGATCTACCTTAAAAGATTACTGTAAACCAACTTATTTTCATGTGTACTTTATTTCGCATTTTATCTTTTCTTTACCACTTCACGGCTATTTAATTTGCGTTTTTCTGATTAACTTGGTGACGTTTGTTGAGGAAAGATCAAAGATTGACATATTTGCAACGATTTATATTCGCGTTATTTTTCTACTCACGAATGTTGCGAAATTAAATAGCTCGTAAGTTATTGATAGTGACATATCAAAGGACCACTTTCGTGGATGTTGTCAGCTTTTGATAGTGACACATTAAAGGACCACTTTTGTCTCCGTTGTCAGTTGTTGATAGTGACACATCAAAGAGTAACTTTTGTTGCCATTCTTGTTGCCATTATCAGTAGTTGATAGTGCCACATTTAAGAATCGTTTAATCACCACACTTGTCGGTGTTGTCAACTGTTGATAGTGACACATCAAAGATTCAATTTTGCCACTCCACTTGTCGTTGTTGTCAGCTGTTCATAGTGACAAATCAAAAGATCCTGTTTGTAACCTTCCGTGTGGCTGTTAGCTGTTGATAGTGACACATTAAATGATAACTTTTATGCCATCCTTGTTGCTGTTGATGTAACAGTAAATCTGATCTTTTTTCCCTAGGAAATCAAGTCCATGATCATTATTTTACCAGGAAAGTAAGTCCGAGGACACATTTTAACACTGTGCAGGACAAATTTGCCATTCCAGGATTGGCAAATCTGTCTTTGTCGGTTTACAAGATATCAAAAATATTTTTTGCCCAAGTGATAAATAATAAAAATATTAAATTTACCATATGTCCCAAAATGTCCCTGTTGTCACCGCAGCTGATTGAAAGTACATTTCCCATTGGGGAAATTTAAAAATTCCCATGGGAAAAGTAAAAGTTCCCATTGGAAAAAGCACTTTTCCCATGTGAATTTTAAAGTTCCGATCGGAACAATAATTTCCCATTGGAACATTGGGAGATAGTTTCTTCCCATGGGAACTAAAGTTCTTCCCCTGAGAAGTAAAGTTCTTCCCATGAGAAGATATATTTTTCCCATGGGAACTTGCTAATGCAATGTTGTAACTCGTCTACATACAAATCTTTTATTTCTTTTCATTTTTGGCAAACTTTGAAAGTCCTGTTAGATTTGTCTTTTATGATCCCTCAGGTAAATATCAAAGAGAATCCACAGTTTTGCATTTACAAGGAAGCGTACGAATCAGGATTAAATATATTAACCTTTATGATATATGCACTTGTACGTTACCCGTAGGCTGTCTTCGTGTAATTTATGGTTTAAAGGAATACCAATACTTTATTTCTCATAAAACTACAACTACTGGTTATCGAGAGTGCATAAAGATAACTATAAGGTAAAATTAGTTTATGTATGTGTAAACGATACAATTAAATTAACCTAGAGAACTGACTTTCACATTTATAACTTTATACTAGTAGTTTTTCTAATATTACAATATTTCACTGGGGTTAAGCTGATGACCGTAACTGCATTCACGGTCATCCCAAGATGTCGGACGAAAAATTAGGTCAGTATTTGTATTGTCTGTTAAGATGTTTTTACATCATTTTCTTTACAAAGCATACATTGGTACGATGTTAATTTATAAAAGATTCACACGGAAGTCACAAATCTCTACCGAGGAACGTGTATACAAAGGGAAATTGGATTTGAAAAATTCGCTAAGATGACCGGAAATCATCTTTAAAATATTTTCAAGATGACCGAAACATAATAAGGATGACCGTAATTTCGAAAGGATGACCGTAATTTATAAAGGATGACCGTAACTTTCATAGTATAACCGTCATTTCTAAGAAATATCCGCATTTATATCACGTGATTTGTATTACCTTTTTTGTATCAAATAATTAATGATATTAATCGTGATGGTTACGTATTTATAAGACAACATTATCATAAAGCTAGACTAAAATAAGACGTGCTTCAAATACATGGTTCGTCATATGTAGCATTCAACTACAAGCCAAAGGATTTTTATTTCTGAGATTCCTATTAATTTTATATAATAAATACAGCTTTTTAAAAATGCCAAAAAGGCAATGGATGTACAGCCATTTATATTATATCGTTTCAACTACCATTGCAGATTTTTTTTTTTTTTTTATTTATTTCAGATACGTACATGTGTTATCAATTTTCCACTTGCAAGTTCACCTCATCTAATGTAGACAGAATTTTAATACACACTTATATTAAAGACAATCATGTTGGTCCACAAACATTTAGTTTTAGGAAGAAAGTTTTGGATGAAAACACTAGTCATACTGCATATCGGTCCGTACATTTCGGAGTTGAAGTCACAAAACTTAAAATGATGTTAGGAAAAGGTTATAAGCCAAATATAAATTTAGAAGAACATGTTTTTAAAATACTCCGACCAAACTAGTGAAGGTGAGCTCCAGCAAAATAGATCCTAAAATAGTCTTGTATAAATAGAGAATTTTAAAGGGGAGCCTTGTAAATTGTATAAACAGAAAACAGAATTGTTTTCTTATATATCAAGACAAATCAAGATTTTATTCTGATCCTCTGAAACCATGCACATGGGCTCAATTACCGGATATTCATAATGTTTATTAAAGGTTCATCTGAATGAATTGAAAAATATAGCCGTTTTTACACACACATATATATTTAATATAAAAATAATTAAGAGAACCGACAAACTGATGCATCTAGGAAAGTATTTAGGATTATGTACCCTTGTGTTGCTTCAATGCTAAACATATGGAAATTTTATAGAAAATCCAGCTTTTATCCTTGTTCTATCATATTTGGCAATTTGATGACCGATAGATATAGGATTATTGCATGCAGTGCTAGCATTGATTTCCTTAAAACAAGTTTATTAATGTAGTTATTGGTTAGAACAAATAAAAATATGGACCAAATCAAGTACACCTGTAAGGCTCGACTTTAGTTACTCTGCACGAGGTATTTTGAATTTTACAGGTTGGTTAGAACTTTTTGTAAAAAATAAACACTAGCACATCATAGAAAAGCAAGTGAGTAATCTATGTTTCAAATTTTATAACAAAAATCTCTTTATTAATGGCTGTGGATTTTCTATAAAAATCTTGGTTTATTTGCCACAAACTACTCTTTTTCTATTAAATGCTAGTCAACAGTAAATAATAATGCTTGCATCAAGTTTTCCCCTATAGTATATGTTTAAAATGGACTGTATCTATTATTCATTATATCTGTAGTTTTGATACAATTGATGTTTAAAAAATTCGTACAAAAATGGCTACAGAAGGGTACATAAACCTTAAAGTATGGCAGATCCTTTAGATATGTTAAAGTTATATAAAGTCTTATGTTTGAGAAAAAAATTTAACTTACCTGGTTTTTGAGTTGCATTTTTTTTAAATATGCAGAAGATATCAAATTAACAGGCATACGAGTTTCATTTGATACGGTCCACTCAGTTACACAGTTAAAATCACCTATTGTCTATAGTGTCTATCTAAATCAAAACTACTCACAACATCGATTATACTATTTACTATCATTTTCATATAAACTAAAAATACGCCAAAAAGTTAAAAAGAACTATCCGAGCCCCTATTGCGACAAACTCAACAAAATCAATGCATACAAATACGGATATTTTTTCAATCCTTTTAAATTTAGTCATTCTTTATAAATTACGGTCATCCTTAACAATTTACGGTCATCTTTTAACCAATTACGGTCATCTTTTAACCAATTACGGTCAGCTTTGTTTGAATCGCTAATCCTGTTACGGTCATCTCGATTACGATTTACGGTCATCCTAGCGAATTTTTCAAATCCAAATTCCCGTTTTATACACGTTCCTCGGTAGAGATTTGTGACTTCCGTGTGAATCTTTTATAAATTTACATCGTATCAAAGTATGCTTTGTAAAGAAAATGATGTAGAAACACCTTAACAGACAATACAAATACTGACCTAATTTTTCATCCGACATCTTGGGATGACCGTGAATGCAGTTACGTTCATCAGCTTTACTCCAGTGAATATTTGATGAGTTTAAATGTTGATCAACTTTAAAGATATTAGGGTTTGACTATTAAACAGTAGGCCCGTAAAATTTCCTTCTTTCTGCAGTTTAAGTGTTCTACAATTCGAATTTGTATGGTTTTCGTCACAAATGTTGTTTGTGTCACAGAGACGGCAAATTATGTTTTCTCTCTGTAACTCCTGCCACCTTCCAGACTCATTCGGCAAGGCAACACTCCTTTTTGCGCCAATTACTGTTTTTCAGGGGTATCATTTGCGCCAATATATTTTTCTCAAATGTATCAATTGCGCCAGTTTTCGGAACTCATTTGCGCCAATTTACCTGAACACATATTGATCGTACTTATTAAAGATTAACATATATTTAGTATCACTTTTGTCTTATGAATTTTTATTCATTAAATTATTGTTACTGATGTTGGTGGAAGATGAGTATAATTAAAAGGCTTGCCATTAAACTAAAGGTATGCATATAAACAAACAGGTAAACACTAATTATAAAAAGTGTTCAGTGACAAATATAAAAGATGTTTTTGCTGATGGCACATTTAAGTGTTGTTCGAAGTTGATCCAGCAATTGTATACAATACATTAATTCAGGAATGGACATTATATTCCACTTTTATGTTGCCTTTTGCCTTCCGAATCAGGAGGCTGTTATAGAAAAATGTTTTCTTTGCTTAAGGAATGTTGTAAACGATTTAATCTTCAAATGAATTTTACATCTATGCATGTAGATTTTGAGGAGAGAATGCACGTTGTCGTTATAGAGTTTTTCCCAGGAATTATCATCAATGCATGTCGTTTTCACCCTGGCCAGACATGGGGTCGGAAAATACAAAATCTTGGACTAGCAAAAGAGTATTAAAAAGTTGGCAGTGATGTTAACAAGTAGTTACACCATATTTTTTTATTAGCTTTTCTGAACCCAGATGAAGTAGGTGATTGCTTTGCTGAAGATTTAATACAGGATATGCCAAAAGACAATAAAATAGAAGTCATTTTTCTTTAAATTGGCGCAATCGTATATTTTATTTTTGGCGCAAATAATCGTAACGTCGCCGTGTTACAGGCGGTAAAACGTTGATTTTTTACGTTTTTCACTACCTACAAGGTGAAAAAATGATTATTAGACAAAAAACGAAGTCGGTGACCCTATCTTTATTTTGCATCATAATAACGGAATTTTATGTGTCAACAACATACAGTTTTTAAAGAAAAATCTATGGAGTAGAATAAAAGATTTGGTGATTTTAAGACAAATTTTGTATGATTTTTCGCTGATTGTATGTGCTTTCTATACAATTATTCACCAATATTAAAGAAATCAATCTGCAATATTTCAGATAATAAAAGAGATAAATGCATTATTTTTTCGATTGTCAGTTGTAGTTCACCGATCCAAGATTGTATGCAAAATTTGAGCAAAATCTGCGAGATAGCCCATTTACTGTTCCTTGACCTTAAAGTATTCGGACGCTACAGACGACGACGAAAAAGTTATGGTGCCAAAACCAAGAAAAATGCTTATTTGGGCCCATTTTTAGCCCCTAATTCCTAAACTGTTGGGTCTTCAACTCCAAAAATCAATCCCAACCTTCATTTTGTGGTCAATCATAAACATTATGTTTAAATTTCATTGATTTCAATTGATTTTATACTCAAGTTATAGTGCGAAAAACAAGAAAATGCCAAATTGGGCCCTTTTTAGCCCCTTATTCCTAAACTGTTGGGACCAACACTTCGAAAATCACAAGGTTTATGACCACAAAAAAAAGGTTAGGATTGATTTTCGAAGTGTTGGTCTCAACCCCATCCCATTCAATTTGAGAATGTGCTATTATCTTGTAAACGGTCCAGATCCCAACCCCTAAACCATATATATTCTTGTAGAGGACAATATAACTAATGAAAAGAAATCAAAAGGAAGTCCCTAGGGAGTCACCCCACCCCCTCATGTTTGAAAACTTGCAAAACGGTCCATATCCCCACCCCTAAACCATGTATATTCTTGTATGGAACAATAAAACACATCAACTGAAATATAGGGAGAGTCCATGGGGTTTACCCCTACCCCTACCCCGTTCAATTTGAGAAAGTTGTTTTAACTTGTAAACGGTCCAGATCCCCACCCATTAACCATAAAATTGAGAATGGAAATGGGGAATGTGTCAATATATTCTTGTAGGGACAATAAAATACATGAAATGAAATAAAAGGAAAGTCCCTAGGGGGTTATCCCACCCTCTCTTGTTTGAAAACTTGAAAACGGTCAAGATCCCCACCCCCTAAACCATATATATTATTGTATGGGACATTTAAACAAGTCAAATTAATATAGGAGCTTTGTTTGGGAGACTTCGTAACAGCATCCTGTTACAATTACTTCTTGTTTATAATGTATTTAAATGAGAAGTTATTGTTGCAAACTCCATAAGAAATTTAAATTGAGATAAATTTTGGAATAAGGGAAAGGGGAGGTGAAAAAATTGGTGGGGTTCAATTTTTCTTATTTCAGATTTCAGAAATGAAAAAATAAATTCTTCAAATATCAAAGGATTAATATTCAACAGCATACTGAATTGCTCAAAAACAAAAACAAATATTTTAAGTTCATTAGACCACATTCATTCTGTGTCAGAAACCTATGCTGTGTCAACTATTTAATCACAATCCATATTCAGAGCTGTATCCAGTTTGAATGTTGTGTCCATACTAGACTCAACCGTTCAGGGTTCGACCTCTGCGTCGAATAATGCTGCGCCCTGCGGAGCATCTGGTTAACTAAAGGTCTGACAATTTACCTAGCAATATTATTGCCATGGACATGATTTCCTAGGACAATTAGTCTGGGGACATTCATTTCATTTAATTTTTAATGCTCTGAACAATATTTTTAATAAAACATAAAAATTGCAATATATGTAAATAATTTGTTTCATTAAAACATCCCTTTTAAAATACAGGACATGGACGATTTTACCTAGGAATATTAATAATGACATGGACAAAATTTCCTGGGATAATTAGTCTGGGGACTTATATTTTATTAACAAGAATGTGTCCAAAGTATACGGATGCCCCATTCGCACTACCCTTTCCATGTTCCATGGACCGTGAAATTGGGTAATAATATAATTTGGCATTAAAATTAGAAAGATTATACTATAGGGAACATATATACATGTACTAAATTTCAAGTTGACTGGACGTCAGCTTCATCAAAAACTACCTTGACTAAAAACTTTAATCTCAAACTCCCACTTTCATTTTCTATGTTCAGTGGACCGTGAAATTGGGGTCAAAAGTCTAATTTGCCTTTAAAATTAGAAAGGTCATATCATAAGCAACAAGTGTACTAAGTTTCTAGTCGATTGGACTTCAGCTTCATCAAAAACTAGATGGATAGAATTTGTAATCTTTTAAAAAAGAAGTGGAAGATGAACTCCACTTTTTACTTAAATGTTCATCTTTGGAAAGTGAGAGAGTTTCCATTATTTCTAACATAGTTAAAAGTTACAAAAGCTTTCACAATTTAGATTATCAATCACAATTTGTTTGGCTAATGTACAATGAAGATAGTCACATGTTTAATCAAGTGAGCAATTTAATTAAAAATTTAAATGCTGTTCGAAAACAACTATAAGAAACTTAGTAAGTTTATATATTTTACTTTAAAAAGAGAGAGGCATAATTTAGATATTTGTAAAACTTCTTATTGTAGGATCATTAAAGCATAAGGGGAAAAACCAGAATATTTAAATTAAGTTTCCAATATTTTTAAGGATCACTGTATTGGTCAAAGTTAAAACATGATACATTTTATAAATATACATTTATTTAGTGTGCTTTTCTTTCCTCTTCGTTGTAATCATTGATTTAATTGTATTCAAATAATTGTAATCATTTTGTAATCATTTGTACCAAATTTAACTTGTAATTATTCTGCCTGTAATGGGCGTCTTTAATTGACAATAACATATCTTTGATTTGATTTGATTTGTAACAGTTGTTGGTAGTGACATATAAAAAGGTTACATAAAGTATTATCGTTAATTTTAGAAAGGAAATTTTACACTAGATTCACCATTTAACGTTTAGTTTTGGCTCACCTGGCAAAAAGGACATGTTATTGCATGCAGTACTACCAATGATATCCTTTAAAAAGTAAGAAATTGGATAAAGAAATTGGAACAATTTCAGTACACGGTCTTCTACTTGAAGTGCGATCTACTAAACTGAGTCAGCACGATTTTTTTGGGGGATATAAAGGTTTTTCATGACATTTTGTCAACAAAAAAAAGTGAGTAATCTCGCTATGTTTAACATTTGGTATCAGAAATCTCTGTATTAAAGTCTGTGAATTTTCTGCAAAAAATCCTGGCGTTACGTGCCACAAAATCACTATCTTCATTTAAACGTGTCAAATGAATTAACGAAATAACTAGTATAGTTTGGAACGAAAATTCACTTTGGTATATATTCTTCTAAATACATAGTAATTTATTTTTAATGTTTTTAAAATAGTCTGGTGGTTGCTTAATTATCGCTCAGTTGCAAATACTTCATTCACAGTCTGGAAAAGAACATAAATTCAGTGGTTGTCGTTTGTTTATGTGTTACATATTTGTTTTTCGTTCATTTTTTTACATAAATTAGGCCGTTAGTTTTCTCGCTTGAATTGTTTTAAATTGTCTTATCGGGGCCTTTTATAGCTGACTATATGCGGTATGGGCTTTGCTCATTGTTGAAGGCCGTACGGTGACCTATAATTGTTAATGTTTGTGTTTGTGTCATTTTGTGGATAGTTGTCTCATTGGCAATCATACCACATCTTCTTTTTTATACATAAAAGATTCATAAAACTAATATGAAATGGATATTCTGCACAATTTTGGTTTAAAGAGTGGGGAGCTTGGTTTGACCCTGAGAAAAACTGTGAGGGACAAGATGGATCAGAGATTATTTCCCCTGAGCATTAGGCCTCCTGGATAAAAAGTTGTTGGAAATGTTCTTTCACGTGCAAAGAATATAACACTGCCCGTACAAAATCATTGAATGTAACAAACTTTTTTGAAGAAAAGTGAAGCAGCAATAATGCATTTTTTTTTCGAAAGGGCATACGTCTATTTAAAGATATTTTACAATTGAAATGCTTTATTTCATCTATTTTGGAATGCAGCGAAATGCCTTTCGTGGGGGTCTCATTTGGGGGGTTCCGATCCCGGATCCCGCTTACTGTTTACTCAGATTCCCGTATACCGCTTACACTATGTACGTAAGCATTTCCCGGGTCCCGCTAGACCTCATTTCCCGTTTTCACGACACAATAATTTGACCTTCACGTGTCACGCTTACAAAAAAATCGGCAATCCCGCGTCACGCTTAGACCCCAATGAGACCCACTTTCGTGTAGATATTGTTATATGTTAAACTATAATGAAAGGTTAAATGTTTATTCAGTGCTGGGACTATTATACTAACTATAATAAGTAAAATCGTGACCGTCCCATTTCAATGTTTGTTTTTATATTGTAATAAAATGTGAAAACAAATCTATGATTCTTTTACCTTATTTGAATATGAATACAGAACAAGAAAACCAATTTAAACTTTAAATAGAATAAACTTTACTTTAAACGAAAAGTTCATAATCTGAAATCAAAATATTTGTCTAGCCAATTTAAATACGAATAGTTGAAAAATTGTCATCATAGCATTTCTCTTTACAATAACTTAAAGAACGCCAAAGGCATTACATTTAATTTTTTTTATTTCTATGAAGTTTAAATAAAACTATGCGAGAATACTTACGTTTGGACATAATACATCAAATCGTAAGTACATTTTTAGTCTCTTTTATTTAAAATTAGTGTTAAATACCATATATATGAAAAAAGAAAATGTGGTCTGATTGCCATTTCGACACCTCTTCACAAGAGACCAAATGGCATTTGGCACTCATATTGTATCTTCTATTATATTTATTTAAAAATGAATATCAAAGAGTTTATTTAACTACACAAAACTTTTATCCTATTTACAAAATATTTTTCGTATATAGAAAGTGTGGACACAGATCAGTGTGGATAGTATGTTTGGATTTTTTACAGTGTGACAGTGTTTTCTGACGAAAGGACTTCTCTTTTTTTTCATAGGGTTCTATACTAAACTGTGTTGCACACTGACAGCCAACCGTAAACATAAGCAATTTTGTGTATTTAAGGAGGTAGAATTAGGTTAAGGGAAATAACTTTTAAAATCATCAGTACGTTTGTGTCAACCAAGTATATATTCTAAGCTTCTAGGTTACGAAGATTATTTCCAATCTGTTTCAGGTTAATACTTAAAAAATATTGATGATACTTGACTTTTACAAACGCATAATTGATTTATAAAGAGTTATATCCCTGAACCAAGGTCTACCCCCTTAATATTTAGTTTTCATATTCAAGACTGTCATGCAGGAGACACTAATTACAATGATAACCAAATGATTATGAAAAAATATGTTTCACATCTTTGACCTTTAGATACATTTGTAGCTAGGAGAGGAACACATTAGGTTCATTTCAGCTTAATGATGTGATTTTTTATATGGGAGACAATGTACACCGTTAAATAAAACATATATGTTAGCTATACATTATATAAGTTTTTATTAAGTAATTTTTAATCAGAAAAGTGATGTATCATTACAGACCATTCCAAATAATATACATTAACTCGACACTGAACCTATGAAAAAGAATATTATTTGAGATCTCTAACACGGTAAAATTTTAACCAATTTGACGCTTATAACGGTAGCCGAAAATGACCGTTTGACGACTGACGGTAAATGACATTGCTGCCCATATATATGAAATAAGGAGATTCGGTATGATTCCCCAGAAACAAATACATTCAAAGTCCAAATGTTATCAATAATAAGACACTGTAGGGGCTTCAACAATGAGCTAAAACCATACCGTATAGTCGGATATAAAAGTTTCCCGAAATAACAAAATGTCAAACATTTCAAACCCCACAACTGAGAAAATTGGGAAAATCAAGTTGTTCCTCGCCACTCAACGGACAATAATAAGGTAGTTTAATAGAAAAGGGAAATATTCCAACGGAATATTCAAATTCATAAGCAGAAAACAAAGTATTCAAATCAGTTGTTGCTATCTTTTGAATTTGAATTTGTTCATTATTTTTTTTACATAGATCTCGTTTGAATTAGTTTACAGTTGTCATTTCGAGGTGCTGTACAGCTGACTACGCGGTATGACAATGTCATGTAACAAAAACCAAAACAAGAATGTGTCCTCAGTACACGAATGCCCCACTCGCACTATCATTTTCTATGTTCATTGGACCGTGAAATTGGAGTAAAATCTCTAATTTGATATTTAAATTAGAAAGATCATATCATAGGGAACATGTGTACCAAGTTTGAAGTCGATTGGACTTCAACTTCATCAAAAACTACCTTGACCAAAAACTTTAACCTGAAGCGGGACAGACGGACGAACGGGCGGACGCACAGACCAGAAAACATAATGCCCCTCTACTATCGTAGGTGGTGCATAAAAACCTGTCATCATGGTCATTGTTTTCCTCGTTCTAGCCATTACTTCTAATAAAAATTGTAACTATTTTTCAGAATAAAGACTGGCAGTAATGGTGCAAAAGGATGTCATTTTAAAAACAGTATGTTTAGTGGTTTTCATGTTACAAGTGACATTTATCTATGTAAAATTCAAACCTGAAATCCAAATGAAAATCGTATCAAACTATTATTACAATGCAAGAAATAATACCAAGAAACCATTGCTGACTCTTTTTACTTCCTGGTCTGAAGACAAGGAGAAATATATTTGTCGAAATAATACAATTAACAACTGGAATCTTTTAAACGAAAATGTCGTAAGAATTTTATTCACAAATGATTCTGCGTTGTCTGATCGAGTTAGGTCAATGGGTTGGAAAGTGCTTCCAATAACAAAAATAGGAACAACAGGAGTGCCTGTTTTAAAAGATATGTATTATGCAACAATGGCTGCCGAAGATTCATCATTTTACGCCTACACGAATGGTGACATTCTCTTCACTGATGGTTTGATCAAAAGTATAAAAGCTGTGAAGAAATCAAAACTCGGAGGTGCGCGAGACTTGCTTATGATTGGTCAACGCTATGATGTACGTAATGTCACTAAAAACGAGGCAACAAATTATTATAAACTTATAACTGCAGTAAAATCTAGAGGAGTTCTTCATCGTCCCGAAGGAATCGATTACTTCATCATAAAAAAAACTTATCCACTTCATGATTTTCCTGATCTTGTCATTGGACGAAAACAAATTGACACCTACCTCGTTTCGATAGCTGTTAGCTCCTCCCATAGTCACGTGGTCGACATCAGCAAGACATCAATTGCTGTTCACCAGGTAACACTACCTGGAAAGAGAGGCGTTAGCGAAGGACATTCTAAACAAGACTCATCATATAATGTCAAATTGTTAAAATCAATGTCAAAGAAATGGTATACAAGACGGGGTTCAACAATGTGTACTCCATTTTACACAAAGAGGAGTAACGATATGAAGATTAAAATAAAAGACAGAAAGACAGACATGCACATAAAATGCACAGAAAAGGATAAAAATAAAAACAAAGCTAACGATTGATAACAACAACAAAAAATAAATGAAAAGGGTATCAATAATGATCAATATGCATTTCGCTATTGCCTTTTCTTCTTTGTTACATATTTGTTTGTGTTTATAGTGATAACGATTATAACACAGTGTTAACGGCTGTACCCCTATCTTTGATATTTTTACCTATTACATGTATGTCTGTTTGTTTCGTTCACACATCGTTGTCAATATAATGGAATTTGATGCGACCGTCATACAAGTGACAGGTTTAGCTAGCTATAAAACCAGATTCAACCCACATTTCTACATAAGATAATGCATGTACTAAGCAGGAATATGACAGTTGTTATCCAATCGTTTGATGTATTAAAATTTGAGCTTTTGATATTATCATTTGATTAGGGACTTTCCTTTTTGAATTTTCCTCGGAGTTCAGTATTTTTGTGATTTTACTTATTCAACAATGCTAGAATAAAACAAACATTTATAAAATACAACTGTGACAAAGTTTTTCAACATAACTTAAAGTTGTTTCAGGGACGAAAATTTGATTTTCACCATTGGCAGGATATTTTGAACAATGTTTTCAACTGTTACAGGGACATTCATTAATTCATTCATTCGTTCTTTGATTCCATTCATTCCGTCTCTTCATTCGTTCGTTCGTTCGTTCGTTTATTTTTTTACAAAAACCTTTACTTCCTTCATTTTATGTGGAATATTATGCATTTAACCAGGTCTCAAGAAATACTTTAAATGTCAATTTCTGACCAAACTTAAATATTCAAAAAAATCCAATAATTTGATTTTTTGTTTCAACAATTTTCAGTCAAATTACGGACCAACCATTTCAGTGCCGTCATTTGCAATCCAACATAGTGGCATACATATTTGCCTAGCTTTCAGCAGTATTTTAAGCAGAATAAAAGGTATTACGGAGTTATTTCACCATCTTCGTTCGATAACTTTATAAGCAGGAAACACAAGAAATTTTACACGATTGAGTGAACACAGTCTTACACTTTACCGTAGTTTACATAACCTGAACTTAACATTCCAATCGTAACTACTCGGCCATTCTCGCTACGCAGTACAATAGCTTCGTGCAACCAGAAAGGCCGAGTTGTTCCGATTGCTTAACATTCGTCTCAACTCGACAGATTCCGTATCCTCATCTAAGATAGAAGGAGAGTAGCGGATTATACCGAGGATTGCCGAATGCTGAACTTAACCTTCAAAAGGGAAAATGTTGTTATAATTGTTTGTTCAGTGTTTTATTATCCCTTTTATATCTGTTTAAATTTCTGATCAAAAGCTATTTGCCTGCAGTGGAAACTTCTTTGTTATAGATATGAGTACATTGTCCCATTTGGTACTCACAAGTATGAACATTATATTTTTTTTTTACCAACAACGTAAACGTTAATTCACTACAAAAACGATTATTTGAAGTCTTTTATTACAAGCTCTTTTTAGTGACACCATTTACTATTCAGAGGGAATAATTTGTTTTCCCTTTCCATTAACGTATTGGCACTTTTTGCACACAAAAGGTATCTAGCAACATATAAGGTGTATATCATGACAACAAAAGAGGTACTGTGGATTCATTTATTTTCGTGGATACCAATTTTCGTGGATTGAGGAAAACTTATATGTTCGTGGATATTTAATTTCGTGGTTTGGGAGAAATCTGAGTACAAGCCTATATAAAATTTGGTATTCGTTGAATATTTAATATTGTGATTCGTCTGTTCCCACGAAATCCACGAAAATTGGTATCCAACGAATAATAATGAATCCCCAGTATGCATAATTAGAGCTAATAATTCAGGCTTATCTCGTTTATGGTAACAACCAAAGTATGCAATCAAGCTACAAACAAGGTATGAACTATGACAACAATGTTTACCTCATGACAACAAGCAAAGTATGCAATAAGACAACAATCAATGTATATATGTCATATATTATGACAACACAAAAATTGTATACCTTATGACAACAAGCATAGTAAACATTATGACAACAAATAATATAAAGATTATGACAACAAACAAAGCATTCATTATGACAACAAACAATGTAAAGATTATGACAACAAACAATGTAAAGACTATGACAACAAACAATATAAAGATTATGACAACAAACAATGTAAAGATTATGACAACAAACAAAGCATTCATTATGACAACAAACAATGTAAAGATTATGACAACAAACAAAGCATTCATTATGACAACAACCAATGTAAAGATTATGACAACAAACAATATAAAGATTATGACAACAAACAATGAAAACAATATGACAACAACACAATGTAAGGATTATGACAACAAACAAAGTAAACATTATGACAACAAAAAATGTAAACATAATGACAACAAACAATGTAAGGATTATGACAACAAACAATGTTTGCAGTATTACAACAAATAAGGTATTCGTTATGACCACAGGGAAAGAATGCTTATAAACAACAGCCAATGAATGCATTGTTTTCCCCAAAAAAACATCAAACATCAAACATTGTATCATATGCATTTTGACATCAAATAATATATGAATTATGACGTTAACAATGTTTGCAATATGACATTAATCAATGTATGTATTATGACGTAAAATAATATATGCATCATAACATCAAACAATGTATATCAGGGATGGGATAATCGTAATATGTAATCGTAATCGATCGTTATTGCTTACATTTTATCCAGTAATTGACAGTAATTTGTAATCGAAGACATTTTCGATTATATGTAATCGTAATTTAATCGATTAAAGCAAAAATTATGATGTAATCATCGATTACTTTTCAATTACATTTCGAATACTATTTAGTAAAATAATTAAATATTAAAATAAGAAAATAGATTAAGAATAAAAATGTGTTCTGTACTACATTAAAGTAGTAAGCTTATTTGTATTAACATTTCCTAAAGCATAATTTTCAATAAGAGTCGGAATTTAAACTTAGAATAGATAAACAGTTGATTATTTATTATAATGTTATGATATACATGTATATAAAAATTAAGAAAGAACACAAAATCCTTTCAACAATGGCTATGCATTAAATTCTTTTCAGAAATAGATATGTGTTTCCCTCTTTGACACATCCATATATATATTGTTTATAATTTGATTAGAGAATAAAAAAATCTTCACAAACATCTTGTCTTTACTAATCACTAGAAAACACCCGCGAAATCGCGGGTATATACAGCTTGTGAACTGTTGTAGGATGATTTTTTGTTAAAGATATTATGTATTGAGAATTACATAAAAGGTATCTCCCTTTTTCCAAAGTCCGATATTTGTTTCCTTTCTGTTAAATTCAATTATAATCGTGTTTCTGGTTTACGACCACAATTATTCTTCTCCTTTGCTACAATGCTTCTTTTGGTGAAAGTCAAAGCAAATTAAAAATTTGTACCGTTTCAAACATGAAATAAATGTATCTGCTTATATATAGACCATTATTAGTCTAAAAAATATGCTTTTATGACAATCAATCAGTGCTTTTTTTTAGAGCCTTATTTATATGCCAATGGTAGGATTTGAATCATGTATAAATGACTAATACCGACTAAGGCTAATTTGAGGGGTTGTCGATCGGAGGGGTCCTGATCCCGAAATCCCGGGCTTATAACCATGAAATCCCGAGATGCAGAATTTAAAGGAATTCATATCCCGAAATCGAAAAATATATTCCCGGATCACGCAAGGATCAATCCCCAAATCCCGAGCTTAAAAACACCCGATCCTGACGTCCCGAAAAAGGTCCTGCCTTCTTCTAATCTCTACCTTTACTTTCATTTTTGCCAAATCACTATTTTCCCTTTTAACAATAAATTATATATAGAAATTCTCTGACAGAATACAGAGTCTCTATATATTAAAGTAGTATAATCGTACACGCGAAAAATATTTGTCCTCTCTAAAGGATATAATAGTTTTGATTGTTGCGATCTAAACACCGTGATATGGAGAACGCTCTACAATTGAATGTACTTGTGTCACATGTTTTACTTATTTTAATATAAATGCAACTGGTATGACCCCCTGAATAGTAAACATTTAAATAAAACAGTAGACAGAATACAGAGATTCTCTATATATTAAAGAAGTATAATAGTAGTTTACATGTAGATAAACGCGAACAATAATTGTCCTCTCCAAGGATTTGTATAGTCTAACTATACAAATCATTGTCTTCTCTAAGGAGGTATAATAGTTGTGGTTCTTGCAATGTAAACACCATGAAATAGAGAACGCTCTGATTGGCTTATCTATTTTCTTTTTTGTTATCTATCATACGATTGGTTGTATTTGTGCATGTTTCAAACAGGAAGTCTTATCTATGACTAAAAGTCAGTCTGATGACGGAATCATTTCCGGACTCCTTTTTTGTCCTTTTTCTCCCAAAATAACTCAATCTGAATAATCATAAGAATGGATGACAAATGCGACTATGCATGTTACCTATAGGACACAGAGGCATGAGGATTGATTTATTGTGGAAGGAAGAGAAGCGACACCAAAAATGAGGTCTTCTCGTTTAATAGTATAGATATGTATGATCAAAATCTTCTAATCTATATGATACAGACATTGTTTTAATCTTAATTACTGTACATTATTGGAGACGATGTTTTAAATGAGGTTTTTGGTAAAGTTCTAAATTTCCACTAAACAAATGCTGAGGATGAACATAATAGACCACTTTCGAGTTCATCCGTCACCGGAAAAAACTCGTCAATAATGCGAGCCTTTGTGACGTCATTTACCAGATAGAGGGCATCGCCTGTATCCATGCACTATTAACGTTCATCAAGCGTCTTAGTGATCGTCATTGTGCAGGATAAACTAGAAATAATAGGTGTTTTTTAGGTACTTAATCACAATTCCCTAATGACGACAGTGCTGGCTATCAATTATGAGAAATCAATTTGCCGCATAATTCGTACAATATAGATCTATAGTTTTCCAACCACTCGCTCAACATTGGAACAGAAGGGACGACGCACCTAAACGCACGAATGATGTTAACAAAACCGTTTTTGACGGAAATGCATCGAACTCGAAAGTTGTCTTTTGTGTTTAACTTACTTTATTTTTTATTTGAAATTTTGATCCATATAGCAATTGATTACATACAAAAATCCGTCATGTAATCGAAATCGATTATCAATCGATTACATTTTTCAGTAATCGGGAACATTCCTGGTACTAAGGTATTATGAGTGACATCAAATAATGTATGTTTTACTAGTATATGACTTCAAACAATGTATGCATTTTGTCAACAAACAATACATTACTCCAGAAAAAAAATATTTGCATTTTGACAAAATAAAGGTCGGGACAATGTCAAGGTCTCTGCTTTATGGCATCTTCGCTAGCCAAGGGTTATCCACTCCAATCCTCCCCACCCATGACGGATTGAGAGATTATTTCGGATCCATGAGTTAATGATTTTCAATGGTTGCAGTCGTAACTGACTGAGTCCAATTAAAAAGTGCCAAAACTTGATCACGTGTAAATGTAAAAACAAATGTAGGTAAAAGAGGGACGAAAGATACCAAAGGGACAGTCAAACTCATAAATCTAAAACAAACTGACAACACCATGGCTAAAAATGAAAAAGACAACAGACATGCAATTGGTACACATGACACAACATAGAAAACTTAAGAATAAACAATTGCCACGTGCTGATTGTGGAACACATCTTAAATCCCGAAAACATACGACGATAATTAGGGACAATTTAAATTTAAGGTTGATGAACCCTTCTGTAGCCATTTTTGTACGAATTTTTCAAACATCAATTGTATCAAAAACAGATATAATGAATAAACTCATCATAGATACAAGGACTAAGTCGAGTACACCCTAAAAGATTTGGTCCATATTTTTATTTTTTTTAATCAGTAACTACATACATAAACTTGTTTAAAGGAAATCAATGCTAGCACTGCATACAGTTATCCTATATTTATCAGTCATCAAATTGCCAAATATGATAGTACAAGGATAAAAGTTGTGGACTTTCCATAAAATTATCATATATTTTAATAGCATTGAATCAACAGAGAGTACATAATCCTCAAGGTTTATGCATCAAGTTTTTCCTTGGAATATGTACAAAATGGCCTATCTCTATTATTTATCATATCTGTAGTTTTGATACAATTGAAGTCTGAAAACTTCGTACAAAAATGGCTACAGAAGGGTACATAAACCTTAATCAAATATTAGAAGTTCATGTCCATGTTTCTTGCACAAATGTTGTAATGTCAACGTATACTTTCGTATCTTAACCCTTGGCTAGCGAATATAAAAAAAGAAGATGTGTTATGATTGCCAATAAGACAACTGTCCACAAGAGACTAACCAAAATGACACAGACATTAACAACTGTAGGTCATCGTACGGCCTTCAACAATGAGCAAACCCATACCGCATAGTCAGCTATAAAAGGCCCCAATATGAAAATGTAAAACAATTCAAACGAGAAAACTAACGGCCTTATTTAAATAAACTAGAGGCTCTCAAGAGCCTGTATCGCTCACCTGATTCTACCTGGGTTTTTGAAATCATATAAAAAAAAAGACAAAATTTGGCTACAAAGTAACAACACTTGGCCAGCACGTCATTAAGAAAGAAACATTCATGCTATGTTTGGTTTCATTCCATTCAGTGGTTCTCTAAAAGAAGTCATTTGTATGCATTTCCCATAGGGTCCTATGTTAGACTAAGTCTCCCGCTGGCGGCCATCTTGAATGATGGATCGGCTACAAAGTAACAACACTTGGTCAGTACCTCATAAGGAACATTCATGCCATGTTTGGTTGCATTCCATTCGGTGGTTCTCTAAAAGAAGTCATTTGTATGCATTTCCCATAGGGTTCTATGTTAAACTAAGTCCCCCGCTGGCGACCATCTTGAATGATGGATCGGCTACAAAGAAACAACATTTGGTCAGCAACTCATAAGGAACATTGATGCCATGTTTGGTTTCATTCCATTCAATGGTTCTCTAAAAGAAGTCATTTGTATGCATTTCCCGTAGGGTTCTATGTTAAACTAAGTCCCCCGCTGGCGACCATCTTGAATGATGGATCGGCTACAAAGTAACAACACTTGGTCAGCACCTCATAAGGAACATTCATGCCATGTTTGGTTTCATTCCATTCAGTGGTTCTCTAAAAGAAGTCATTTGTATGCATTTTCCATAGGGTCCTATGTTAAACTAAGTCCCCCGCTGGCGACCATCTTGAATGATGGATCGGCTACAAAGAATCAACATTTGTTCAGCACCTGATAAGGAACATTGATGCCATTTTTTGGTTTCATTCCATTCAATGGTTCTCTAAAAGAAGTCATTTGTATGCATTTCCCTTAGGGTCCTATGTTAAACTAAGTCCCCCGCTGGCGACCATCTTGAATGATGGATCGGCTACAAAGTAACAACACTTGGTCAGCACCTCATAAGGAACATTCATGCCATGTTTGGTTTCATTCCATTCAGTGGTTCTCTAAAAGAAGTCATTTGTATGCATTTCCCTTAGGGTCTTATGTTAAACTAAGTCCCCTGCTGGCGGCCATCTTGAATGATGGATCGGCTACAAAGTAACAACACTTGGTTAGCACCTCATAAGGAACATGCATGCCATGTTTGAATTCATTCCATTCAGTGGTTCTCTAAAAGAAGTCATTTGTATGCATTTCCTATAGGGTCTTATGTTAAACTAAGTCCCCCCCCTGGCGGCCATTTTGAATGATGGATCGGCTACAAAGTAACAACACTTGGTCAGCACCTCATCAGGAACATTCATGCCATGTTTTTTATATAAGCATTACAATCATTTCGTACATCAAATATATTTGTATGCCTTTCAATATTCGAGGAAATGATAGTATAACCATGAAAAGGTACTCACAAATGAACCATGTATGTAAGGTAAAGGTAAGATGAAACTTGCTAAACGGACATGTACAACTTGCAATCATACCATTCACCAAATATAGTTGAACTGCCTTTTTTTACACATATAAACGTTTTATTCCTAAATATTTCCTGTATATACATAAGTCGTCCAGGCAGCATGCTTTTAGTGCACGAGAAACAAGCCTGTGCATTAAAACATAAAAGTTGACTAAGGATTATGTACCCATGTGTTGATTCAAGGGGGGGGGGGGGGGGGGGATGGGCAATACCTTTTAATGTTAACCTGTTTTCAAGGTGTTGTTAACTGTTATCGGAGATAAATTAAAGCTGTTAACTGCATCCCAGTCAATTGAATATAAAATAGAACACATGCCTTCTGGAAGAGGAGAAAAAGATATCAGAGGGACATTCAAATGCAAAGATTAAAAATTAGACTGACACCATGGCCAAAAAAAGAAAAAGACAAACAAATAAAATTACTCAAGATTAAAAACTAAGCAATACAAATCCACCATAATCTGGGTGTGATCTCAGGTGCTCTGGAAGGGTTAAAGCAGATCCTGCTCAACATGTGGCACCTGTAATGTTGCTTATATTATTACAAAGAAAGGGGTTCAAACTCACAACCTCAGTGTTGACAGGCTAGTGATACACTAGACCATTCAGCCACCAATGCCAACCATTAAATATGAACACAAGCTTTGATTTATCACCAATTTATTCTTGACATTACAAAATAATGTACAATAATTAAAATTTCTATAATAAAATCGTAACTTGATTATGGCTGAAAATATTCAGCTGTGAACATAAAATTAAAAATAAATATAGAACATTCAATTAATGTACAATTGTTCAATAAGTTTGACGGCAAGTCTTTGTTCTACATATCTCTGTATTAAGAACCTTAATTTATCACTTACATTACAGCTAATTTCCTAAAGCATGTAGAGTAAAACTTTGGTAGGCTGCTTGCTTTGTTCATACAAACTTTTACCCAAGTTTTGTACTTATGATTGACATCTTAAAACAATAAATACAGACAAACTTATATCTGTAAATATTATAATTAAATTCAATTGAACGTTATCTAAATTACTATTGTACAATATACATACAAAGCAAGCAAGCTAACCAAAGTATTGCTCTACATGCATTAAGAAATTAGCTGTAAAATTATGTCTAGTAATATTGGCCAATCTATAAAATTGTACATTTGATCAAGGGGAGGCAATTTGGAAGTTGCCACTATGGATGGGTGTGACCACATACTTTTAAATGTATGCAGGTCTCTTTTTTCAAATTGTCTTCTCTGAGTGCCATGTATGTTTAAATGAAACAGCGCTATAGTCTTTTCTGCCATTTACAACAGAACAAATGTATATAGCAAAAGAAAGCAAAACACATTTAGATTTTTTTTTAAAAACATATTGTAAATGTATTATGTGTACTTGTTTATTTCATTTAAAATTTTGTTAAACTCTTGACCTGTGTTGATCTTGTGCTTGTACTTATCTTGATTAATTTAAAATGTTTTCTACTGAAAAAAATGAATTACCTCCCTTTGAAATAATGTATTTTTTACTTTCTGTAAAATCCCATAAATTGGTGCCCATATCTAAATTTTTAGAATTGTTAGACAAATAAAACCAAAATGATGGTTTATTTCAAATCACATCATTTCTATTAAGTATCATTTTTATATAAATTTCTGTTACATGTGACTATTAACCCAAACATTGTTTGATTAAAAAATATACCAGGTCAGAACTTCAAATATTCAAAAATAAAGCTATAAAATAACATATTATGACATTTCACAAAACATAAATGCTTTCTATTGAAAAAAGTTAAGACATAGTTCTCCCATTCATATAAGATGCACCAAGCACAGTTACCAGACAGATCAATTCAAAACTGATATTGAATTTGTTACTCAATGAAAGGCAGTTTCATGAAGTTAGATAATATTGCAGTTTGAGATTACTGAAGAGTATGATTAGTGGTCAAATCTTTAATGTAATTTTCTTTGAAATGTAACTATATAATACGAATTAACAATTATGCAAGCACTTATTGTTGTGAATCTTTATTAATAGCCAAAAGTTAGGCAAGATTACTTAAGTTAGTGGTATAAATCATGATAAGCATGATTAATGTAGCTTGTGCTAATCATGATATGCGTGATTACAGACGTTAGTGCTTATCATGTTGTAAGAGAAAATAAACAGCAGATATAAAATTCCAATTCTCTTCTTTTAGATCATAATTCAGTCCTGTTTTCTTTTATAATAAAATAAAAATCTGTGAGTCTTCCAAGAATTTTGTCACGCAAGCCTTTCATCTTGTAATAACTATAAAATGGCATTGCAAAATTACAAATTCACCACAGATCAAAAATTATATGAGCAGGTGCACAATTTCATGTCCTATAGAAAAATCTACAATAAGTTGGATAAAATCTTTTTCAGAGTTGTAAATAAAAAAGTATGATGTGGATGATGAATGAAGTCGACATAAGTGACCACTACATGTCATGTGACCCCTAGATGTCCTGTGACACAAAAATCACTTTCATTTGGATTTTATTGAGACATTTATACATTTTTACCCCAAAAAACTTATCATTGCATTGCTAAATATTATCTCTCATAATCAAACAAAACATGGCTGATTTTTCCATACAGGGTAACAGAAATTTGTTTGGATAATTCATATTTAAAAAAAAACATTCATGCCACTTTACTATGTAAAATATACTTTCTTATTCTTGGCTACAGGATTATCAGTTATTACTGAAATTAAGATATTTATTATGCATTAAGGAATTAAAATCTTGAACAGAAAACTTAAAGGAACTTACAGATGAATACTTCAAAAATAAGACATTTTTTTTAAATCTACATGTATTAAAGACCAGATACCATTTACTATGAACAAGGTGCATTCAATACAAATTTTATAGGTTTGAAATAAGAGATTTCATTTCATTTGTATTTTTACTTAAATAAATCAAACCCTGATAGACAAAATTATATCTCATGTTTCTTATCATAGACATGAAAATATAGGAACTACAACCATTCGAAAAACACTTTCTCTCAAAATTTTCAATAAACTGTCAGTTAAAAATACTATCTATATATATACTGATAACAAATGCATCTCACATTCCACTAAAAACAAAAATAATGGTCCCATTTCAAAATATCAATTTATGTATGTCAATGTCAACATACCACTGGGACTATATTTATAAAGTCAACAATTTAAAACAAGGAAAGCATAACTCATTGAACAAGATGAGTGATAGAAAAAGTTCAATTATTTAACATTTAAGCCTCCTTCAACATATTAAATAATCTTCTACCATCTGTGAATGAGTTAAACTTGTGATCTTTTTTTGTTACAAACACTGTCATGACTGTAAACAAGGAAAATATTTACAGAAGAAACACTAAGTTTTGAAAATCAAAGTACTTGTGAGCGCTGCAGGATATAAAGATTGCTTCCATAATCATGATGATTAAATTTTACAATTTGAATTTGAAGTTATTTTCCTTTATTTAATAATATAATTGAAATTCAAAACTTATTTTTACAAAATATTTGTCCCAATAAGTTATTTTTTTTGAAATATTTTCTTCATTTTGTAACTTCAGAGTTTTAATTGTACTAAATGCAATCTTTATCCCTAAAAAAAGTAAAGCATGTTCCTTGTTTACCATGTTTACAGAAATAAAGCAATAAACTCT
The DNA here is from genome assembly GCA_037788925.1 of Mytilus galloprovincialis. Taxonomy (NCBI): domain Eukaryota; kingdom Metazoa; phylum Mollusca; class Bivalvia; order Mytilida; family Mytilidae; genus Mytilus; species Mytilus galloprovincialis. The sequence goes on along the minus strand of CM075339.1, from coordinate 81,415,839 downwards.
ATTGTGTTTTATATCTATCAGTTAGTCACAAATATTGAAAGATTTAAATTTGTCAATGAACAGAAATGATACAATGAAAATCAGATATAAAACTATCCATATCAGCTCTCAGCATCACTTCCTCAAGTAATATCACTAGTTTCTCTCAATAATCTGTGTTTATGAACACTTATATTATTATCTTCAATCATTTGAAAATTCTTATTCAAATCACAAATGTTTACGGATAAAAAAACAAATGATATGAACGTTCTGTGAGGCACTTTAAGGGTAATGACGAAATGGAGATTCATAACTGCTTGGAGACGGAGTAATCTGTACCCAAGGTAACTCCTCTCTTCTTTCTGTAGAGGAGGATTGCCGATTTGTATTTTTAGATTTATTACTCGCTTTACTTCGTGTGCTGCGCGTACTTCGTACACTACGAACACTACGAACACTCTGTCTATCGGCACCATACGTATAATCATTGCTGACAGCATTATTACGATTAGCTTGATTACGCATGCTAGTTTCATAGCTCGGTGGCCGATCAAGGGTCGGATATTCATTTGTCTCTTGTTCAGTTTGAAATGTCTGATTTTCAATCTCATATCCCGGACGTGATGGGGTCTGATACATTTTCACAAATTCCAATTCGTCATTAGCATTTGAAGCTGGAAAAGAAAAAGAGTCTTATTATTTACATATAACAGGTTATAAACCCTTTTATAATATACAGTATAAGGGAATCTGTTTAAAATTGCATTTATTCAGATTTTTCAAATCAAATGCATACAATGGTGGATAAATTTTTCTGAAAAGAAAAAAAATATTTATGAAGTAGTTCTAGTATACATGGTATATATCACAGTGCTACAGAAAATAATTTATTCTTTATTATTTTCTGAAATTATTGTCAATTGTAACATTTAAAACATGTTAAACAAGGAACATTTGGGATAGCATTAATGTTTTGGAATACACATGTCTAGAACACTGTTCATTCAGTAATTTTTTGCTTACATGTATTGATAATCTCAAAAGTTTTTTTTTTCGTTCTGTCAAATCTTTCCATCACAATCCTCAGGCTTTATAAATATAACAGCAATTATAATGATATTCCAAATACTTCTACACTAACAGTGGCGTGTCACGGTACTTGTCTATCCCAAATTCATGTATTTGGTTTTGATGTTATATTTGTTATTTTCGTGGGATTTTGTCTGATGCTTGGTCCGTTTTTGTGAGTGTTACATGTTAGTGTTGTGTCGTTGTTCTCCTCTTATATTTAATGCGTTTCCCTCAGTTTTAGTTTGTTACCCCGATTTTGTTTTTTGTCCATAGATTTATGAGTTTTCAACAGCGGTATACTACTGTTGCCTTTATTCTAAACCTGGTTACACTGATTTTTTTTTCATAAGTAGAAAAACATATATAAATCATCATCACATAATAATGTGTTTATAATTTCAAGTATTGACAAACATCAACATATATATACATGCAATGAATTTACTTTCAAATGACAATAAACATAACAAAAACAATAACAATAACTTTTGAACATGATATGCCAAAGAAATTTATGCTCAATAATGTTGCAGCAATAATAATGCAGGAAGTTGTGTACATAAAGCATTTCATGAACACAGAAAAATACTATTCATTTGATATATGTACATTTCTTGATGAATTTCAATTAAATTTCGGCAAACGATTAATACTACATTATTTCATAAACGTTTTCTAAAATGTTTTTTAATTGTCAATTTTACACTCTAAAATAAATAAAATCTTCACTTTTCAGTTCAATTTCAAAATATCTTTTCAGAGCTTACAAATGTAAATGTGAAATTCACAAGAGGGAAACAATTTAGCTTCTGGTAACCATGGTAACAATATACAAATGTAATAGAAAAGACAGGATATGGGGTATATACACAGATTTATAATGTTTCATTTCACAAACATCTGTTTATAATTAATCATTCTTTCAAATCATTCTATCATTCTATCATTTGAAAAATTATCTCCCTTACCAAACTTTTACATTAAGAACATAGGAATGCCAAAAGTGACTCAACCAAACTTAATTTTTTTTTGTAGTAACAAGTATTATGTATAAGTTTCATAACATTTGGTTGAGGCAAACTAAAGTTAGAGAATGGATTTTTTTTTTGAAATATTCAGACAGAGGCTCAAGTGGATTTCATGGATTTCCTTTTTAAAAAAGTCATTCAGAGTAAATTTTGCACACAAGGAAAAAAATCCATGAGACATGAAACTTAAGAGAATTTGCAAAAATAATAACTTTAAATTTACCTCTCTAGAAGGACTTCAATTACAATTTTTTTTTTGAAAACATGAAATTTTGAAAATTTGCAAGATGTTATGAATACTTTTAAATAAAATGATTTGCAAATAGGTAGCATGGGAAAACTGGGACATTACTGTTGAGTGAATAACAATGGTGTGTACACATATATAAGTTCTGACATTAATTCTGTATAATTTTTATTATTATAAGCTGGACAAAACTACATCCATTCTTTTCAGTTTTGAATAAGCTGTAATAATTTATACGACATATGCATTCTCAATAATACAACCATGCTAGTACTGTTTACTGATGAACAGACAATAAAATAGTACCTTTAAAAGAAAACCGTGTGCCAAAAATAAATGCTGAAATAAATAAAGACCAATTGAATAGGTATGGCTATATGGTCAGTATATATTAATACAAAATGGTGTTACAAATGTGATGTCAACACGTGGAACTTGTGTGGTCAATAAAGAAACTGCATGCAAAATGAAAATTCAGAAATTAGGTAAGATTCATATACAATCTATGTACATTGTCTTAAAATATGAAATTTCTTTGTACCTGCTTTAGAATCAGGACTAAAAGCTAGGCTTGTCAAGCTAAATTTCTCCTGTTTTGTAGCAAGTACAAATACATTTGTATTTCCAACAATGCAAGCACATTGCTTTAATCCTGCAATTTTACACCTGTCATTTTAAGGTTTAGTTGTTTAATTCCAAATAATTCATTTATGATTTTTTGAAGAAATCAAACATAGCTTTGGTTGTTGACTGCAAAGAGGACACAAGAATGAACTGTCACATACTGTGGATTCATTAATTTTCGTGGGTACCAATTTTCGTGGATTGAAGAAAACTTGCATTTTCGTGGATATTAAATTTCGTTGTTTTGGCAAAGTTTGCAAACATTCCTTTTGAAAATTTGTAATTTGTTGGACATTTAAATTCGTGGTTCATCTGTTCCCACGAAATCCTTGAAAATTGGTATCCAACGAATATTAATGAATCCACAGTATATGGAAATATTCACTTTTCCATTTCATCAACAATTAAGCCATGTGACAGGAAACTTTACTTGTAGGAGTACAAATATAGCAAACAAATATTTGTGTACCTATTATTTGTGCAATACTTGGCTGATTGCAGGATAATAAAATGTTAACACAATTAATACACCTTAACTATGGATACATATGATTTTTTTGGGTAATAAATGATAAGATTCAGAAAAAAATTAAATGTTTCTTTAATAATGAGTTATTTGAATTCTAATTAAAAGATTTCATGCATTAATAAATATATCAACATAAAATATATTTGAGCAGGAGTCAGCACAAACACGACTTATTTAAATATTATACCTATAACTATTTGCTTATCTTTTAACAATGCGATAATTAAACACAAATATTGTAAAACCATTTAGGTATCATGTCTCTTACCATGCTAATATGTCCGGCATGTACTTATTAATAGTTTTTTTTCCATATAATATTTGTACATGTATGAACTTATCAACCCATAAGAAGTTGGATATGATCGAAGTTAAAATGGGTTAACAATATCATGCCATGGCTAAAAACAGTGTAAAAATAAACCAACTGTAACGTAACAATTAACTGAGAACAGAGAACCTCTTACTTCTATAAACAGGCAGGCTACACATCTTCATCATTTTATCTAATAAAACAATTTATACAAATCTTTAATGAATTTTTGGAAGTGACTGTATATAAAACATTTTTCTTAAATTTCATAAAGCAAAGATACATAACAGAAAGTACCTTTGTATATTGAAAGATAGCTTTTCAACTCAAGTGTTTTCCCTAGAAACTTTGAAGAATGGGGCTTAAAAAGACTCTCATAGAGTAACAGGTCATTTCAAATTATAGGAGTCTCAAATTGATGCATTGACATCACCATGACGTACAATTCCTCTGAGGAAAACACTGCTATACATGTGCTTCTTTAAAAACAATCATCAATTCACTTTTATGCTTAAAGAATAAATATTGTTTCTAACAAGAGAACAAGCTATTAGAAAGTTCAAAACATGTTAACAGTTTGTATTTATTTCTAATCAATTGAAAATTAAATAAACTTTATAATCACTATATACTTAAATTTTCCCCTTGATCTTTCTGTGTGCTAGATTTTCATCTCAAGTGACTTTATAGATAGTTTCTCACTTTAGTCAAAAGAGAATATGATGAAGGCATTTTGCAACCATAGATAAACTTTGATTCTTAATCAAATAATGATTGTTAGTGGTGTTTTGAAATAAAGTATTTACATGTTTACCAAACTGGTTTGAGGTTTTATTAAGAAATTATCAAAATTTGTTACAATAAATCTGGTTGGATGTGAAGTGCTGATATCAAATCAAACTATGTACATTGTGTACAATCTACCACTTTCCCATTCCCACAAAACTTCAAACAATTTTTCCAATTTTCTTTTTCTATTTCCTACATGTATGTTAACGTTGTGCCCTAACTAGCCACCCCTTCTATAGAGTGAAGTTAGTCAATCAACAGTATCACACAATATTTACATTTTTTCCTGTGTGAAGTGTCACCTAGAGATGAAATATTTTTAATTTATAAAACAGTTTTAAAGGTAACATGACAAACTATTTGCTATAATCAGGGTTCTCATAAAGGATGTTTGAAGGTGTGCCAAGGGACTTACTGTAAACCAAATTATTTTCGCGAATACTTAATTTCGCGTTTTACCCTTCCTAGACCACTTTGCAGCTATTTTATTTCGTAATTTTCTGAAGTTCAATAAGGAATGATCCAAGTACTACATGTTTGCGATGATTAATATTCGCGTTATTTTTCTACTTGCAAAATTCGTGAAAATAAATCACTGGGGAAAATAAGTTGGTTTACAGTATCTTTTCTGACCATTGCGAGGCCAACAGTGAGATGACTCTTTATTGTTATATCATTTATTACTGTGGCTTCATTAATATTTGTTCGATACCAATTTTCATGGATTTTGTGAGTCAGGAGAACCACAAATTTAAACATGTGAAATGTTCAACAAATTACAAATGTTCTTAAAAATGAGTGCATACTTTGCCAAAGTCACGAAATTATATATCCACGATTATGTAAGTTTTCCTCAAACAACGAAAGTTGGTTCCCACGAAAATTGTGAATCTTCAGTATTTGACTCCCAATGACCAAAAAAAAGCAAGTAAATGAAATTAATGGAGATTTTTTTTAACTTTTGCTAAAAAATAACAATATATGTACTCAGTTGATACAACATTTTACAATCTTGATAAATCTTCAGTTTTTCATGAGTTCAGGACTCATGGACTTGCTTTAGTGAGAACCCTTATAATCAAGCATATCGTAACTTATTGTCAAATACAAAATGTTGAACCAGATCCAATAACATTTTAATGAATAATCAATATATATATAAAACAGCAACAAACAAATTTCTTCAAGTCTAATTGCAAACTGCAATGTCTTACATTAGAAAATAGTCTCTAACTAAAAAATGTGCGATGACATCACCTGAAACTTTACTAACAGAAACACTAACAAAATATTTGTAAAAGAATGATAATAACAGTAACTTGAACAAACAGTTCTACATACATAAATACAGGCTGCATTCGATAGCGAGAGTGACGGACTGAATCGTCATCGTAAGACGACAAAGACCATGACTCATAGTCTCCTATGTAACTAACTGAAAACAAAATACATGTATATATAACCTTAACCTTCGATAACGAGATTGTCGGACTGAATCGTCATCGTAAGACGACCAAGACCATGACTCATAGTCTCCATTGTATCTAACTGAAAACAAAATACATGTATATATAACCGTAACATTGCTAGGTCTGTTCGATCCTTCGTTATGCTTTTACTTGAATTTTAAAGTTTCATAAAAAAAAATGTAGGAGTGTGTAGTTGTTTGTGAGTATTTGTTAAGAGTTTGTTAGTTTGTGTTAGTTGATATAGGAAGATGGGCAGGGATCTCCATGGATGAGAATTGAAAGATGGAGGAACTTTCACCATCACAAACCGTGTCTATGCCGTACAGTGTAGCATGATTGAAAGTATTTCATCCCTCCATGTAAGGAATGGTGAACATGCCAATTCATTGCTTATTTAATTTTTATTTATTTGAATTTTCATTAATATAGAAGTATAAAAAAAAAATTAAAACAATTTAACATTGGCGCAGGTCATGTGTTCTTGTTTGTTTGTATGGGACTATCTTACTTTTGCCCACTCTGTGACAGGTGGAAATTACAAAATTGCCCTGAGCTACTGTCACTAATTATAATACATGTGTTAGTTAAAGGGAGATAACAAAGAGAAAGTTTACAGAACTTATGAAGAGAATGAAGTTAAGCATATAAATAAGAAAAATATCAGAATAGATTATAGAATAATGAAGAAGACTGTTCATGCATATCACTGACTTGAAAGGTAACTATTATTTATAAAAGAGTCAAATTTTATAACTGATTTAGAAATAAAACCTAAAAATATTGCCAATTATAAAATTTGAATGTATGAAAAACACATTGTACTACAAATATGTAACAACAGATTTTATTATCAAATGCATGCATAAACGGCCTTGTTTCTGAAACAATTGATACACTTTAGTAAATGGTATGGCTTCTTTTCATAATATCCTAATAAGGACTTTTCCAGAAAATACTGTATCCCCCAAGGGAAGGCAATTTAAAAAAAAATGTGTGGGAGGTTGTAGTTGAAATACCAAAATGCAAATGACGTGTTGTTCTCACTTTAAGCTTTTAATGGGGAGATAATTCTTATATAAGACTGCAGAATTTTTTTACTTGATTTTAGTTTTTTAATATTGAAGACAAATTTTGCTATTCTTTAATTCTAGAGATTACAAATCAGAAGCAAAATTTTAAACAACATAAAAATAGTAATGTAAAATTTATGGAACACACATGCACAATCCTACTTAAAAGAAGCCATAAACAACAAACAGTGTATCATATAGAGAGAAAACTACACAGAAACTAACATATATATCACACACCTGTAAGTTATGTTAATGAGTTAGACAAGTGAGAGAATGACGTCCTGCGAGTTAGTAAAGCCTTGTAGTGACCGTGTACGTGTTACAGTTGACCACTCCTGACTCTCAGCGTATGAGACGTAGGTTGGGAGACACCAGGTGTCAGGATGATTAACAAGTTTACGGGTGTCCAAGTTGTCTATGACTTGTACAGGTATATCTGGACTGTCTATGTTTGGGACAGGTGTGTATGTCATAGTTGGACGATAATACGTGCTACGTGACAAGTACTTACAACTTTCCTCCTCTTCAACGAATATGTACGCATTCACACACGAAATCACAAAACCAATTAACTGTAAAACAAAAATATAATAAATTAACCTTTATAAAACACACACAAGAGGTATAATGAACACATAAATTTAAAAAAAAATCTTTAATTGGAAAAAAGAACATGTAAAACATTTTCTCTAAAGCTGATTTATCCTTAAACTGACTTGTTAATAATTTTATTAGTTTGTTTGATCTTAGAACTAGAACTTCATTGGTTTAAATTCTTAGAACTAGTACTTCATTGGTTTAAAATTATGAAAATCTTAGAACTAGTACTTCATTGGTTTAAAATCTTAGAACTAGTACTTCATTGGCTTAAAAATTCAAATAGTCTTGCTCTCCTCTTAAAGTTTTATCAGAACCTCCCAAAAGATAAAATTTAACCAAAGGGAAGTTTTAAATGATTTTATTGTGAATTTAAGGATTATAAACCTCCAAAAACAATCAATATTAATGTAAAATATAACTGCTAGTTTTGGAATAGACAAAATTTGTTAATGTAAAATTTATTTTACTTAGAAAATTTAAGCAGAAGTTTGAGACTCACTAACCAATCATGAATCCTATTTAACCTTATAATAGCTCTAGATAATGAACTTACAGCTAACAAAACCTGTACTCCTGCATGTATGACTTCTACATAGTAATAATCAAGCAGACACCCTTCTACCACATCTTCTGGTGGAATTGGTCGGCTGGAATCTGTCGGTGAATTATCTATCCAGGATGTGTTGGTTATCCGACAACCAATACCATGTTCTAGCCACCAGCTTTTGTTCTTAGTACCAATATTTAGTATGTACAGATCTTTGTTCTGAAAAAAAGGTGGAAAATTTCAAACAATGTAAATTTTAAGAAGTTCACATCATAATTAACATATATGTAGTAATGTTCACATTGATCATGTATATAACTTAATGACAAACTATAAACTGATAGATGTAAAGGAATGGGGAATAAACAGATGCACCTGCATGTATACAGACAGAGAAATTAACATTTTGCCTTCTATCTAGAATAAGCCATACAACAAAATCAAATCAGTTTCTCGAGAATGTGGGACACTTGTACATCATTTATATTATAATCAATGATAATAATTCTGAAAGCAGGGTTTTTATTTGATAAAATAAACCCCATGATCTTTAAATTTCATGCTAAGTTAAAAAGTATCTCATACTAAAATTGAGAATGGAAATGGGGAATGTATCAAAGAGACAACAACTCGACCATAGAAAAAACAACAGCAGAAGGTCACCAACAGGTCTTCAATGTAACGAGAAATTCCGGCACCTGGAGGCGTCCTTACATGTATTTACAGAGATTAACTTCTACCATGTCTAGTCATAATTATCATATTTTCATCTTAACTACATGTATTCACATCCTCATGATTATAAATAAAGGGTGAACATCTTCAGTTGAAACTTGATTCCTCTATATTTTTTTTATATCTCACTATCTAATTATAATCACGACAGGTCGGAAAATATTCAATTAATTCTACACTCAGCTGATAAACAAAATATATAAACACACAAAGTGTAAACAAAATAAAATCAATCACTGTTATTATTTTTAGACCTAAAAAATTAATTATATTATGCAGTAACTTGAGCATACAGAATAAAATAATCTATTGTTATAATTAACTCTCTCCATTATCCATGTAATCACGATAATAGGTTTTGTGCAAATTAATTATAGAATATGATACCAATAGCCATGATAGCTGAATATGGAGATTCTATACTTTAATTTCAACTAAAATATTGATAAATAATTTGCATACACATGGTTAATACTATTACAGATATAAAATCACTTTGACTTTGCTTGAAATTTTCCTTCATATATATCACGCTATATAGGTAATAAATCGGACTAGACCACAATCATCTATAAATTATAGACTTTAGTGACATGTAATTTACAATGTATAACATGTGTATCCAGTATCATAAGTATATGTGCAAGTTTTCATTTTTACTTACCCGACTAAGAACCCCAACTTCTAAATATAGACATATCACGAACACATTCCATCCGAGCCATATCAATGACCATGTTGAGTACTGAAACATAAAACAAATAGTTTACATACATGTACAATGGTACTGGGGTTACTGCATGCACATAGTAAGTCAATACATCATTCTAACATGACGTCCTTCAAACGCTTTGAGTACACACCCGTGGTAAAATATGAATATATTGCATTGGCTGTTCCGATCGTACTCCCACGTCATATGTTTTTTTATGAATGAAGTACCCGACGTCATAGAATGATGACGTTATAATTTAAGCATTTTACGGGAAAATACATGCTTCTGATACTGAAAATCATCACAACAAGGAAACGTCAACAAACTATGCTAAAATGTGGTATAAGCCCATTTTTTTATACATAGAAGACATATAAGTTAATTATCATTAAAATTCATCCAAATCTATCTAAATAAGTTTTGTGAATAGTTTGAGCATGTCACTTTTTCTGTTTGCTCGGTTCTTTTACGCCAATCTAAAAGTGCGTTAATTTATGAGAACGGCAAATAATGGCCTCCACCTAGAGCGCTTCGATCCAAAACAATTGCCGTATTTGTCCTATTAGAATCGAAATAATTCATGGGGGCTTGAATATATCTAGATTTTACCACGGGTTGTCCCTTTATGCCGATATTTTACCCCTCGCTATCGCTCAGGGTAAAATATTTGTCATAAAGGGCCAACCCGTGGTAAAATAACGATATATTCAAGCCCCCATGAATTATTTCTTAATTCTTACATGCTTAATTAGTGCTTTTTTAATAGTCCATACCCATTACTAACATGACCACAATTAACCGATTCTTTAATTGACAATTTTGTTATACATTGACTGTCAATACACATATGAAACTTGACACAAATAAAGTTTCATATTTTCAGTCATTAAAGCTGTTCGCTAGTCTGTTACAAAATAACAAGCTTTTGAAGACTGTTATAAATTGATAGTATATAAATAAAGGAACTAAAAAAGCAGAAAAAAATAAAGAGTTCGTGTGCTTGTTTTCGAGATATAAGCCATTGAAATTTTGGCGGGAAATATTTCTCTCTAGACTTTTCGTACATTTAACATTGGCACCCTTTTTCTTTAAAAAAATATGAAAAAATAACAAGGATTTTATAGTATTTTCAAATATGGCTTTTAAAACTATATGTAATAAAATAATGAAAAGAAAAATAGGGGTTAGTGGGGAAATTATTTTAATGGCACTACATGGATAAGACCAGAGGATTCCAAACATCTGGCAAAAATTCAAAAACAAGAGGAGCGAACATCCTTAAAGCTGTTCAATTGACAGCAGTACCACTTTTTTTGGGGCATATTTACCTATTAGCATGATTATGTCTGTTTGTTTTGGTCGAACATTGTTTTCAATATATGATTTGCATCGGATAGAAATCTACCTAAATGCAAGTGCCCGTATACATGTACATTGACAATACTTTGATTGATTTTGTGACATTCAAATGCGGAATTAAAGATGGATGTTGGTTTGATTTGTGGCGTTCATTATCACTGAACTAGTATATATTTGTTTAGGGGCCAGCTGAAGGACGCCTCCGGGTGCGGGAATTTCTTGCTACATTGAAGACCTGTTGGTGACCTTCTGCTGTTGTTTTTTTATTTGGTCGGGTTGTTGTCTCTTTGACACATTCCCCATTTCCATTCTCAATTTTATTTGTATATCGCGTCAATTTACAAACAGTTACAGACTTTGCATAGAATTTTTTGTCAACCAAAAATTAGTTAAAAGATGTTTGGATCTTTATTTGCATAAGGTCGATTTCTATCCGAAGCAGCTCATATGATAGAATTGTATGTGACTGTCAATCCATCCATGACATTAACAGTGATTAGGATGTTGAAAGAATTAATTGTATATATCTGTGATAGAAAAATTTCCAATTCTGTTTTTGCTACACATTGCCCAAGCTGCACATTGCATATATATAATTATGATGGATGGGCCTCCATCTCTCATAAGCCCGTATAACCACAGACTACTGATGAGACGCAGCTCCTGACAATAAGATGAGGTTATCTAAATACAATGTATGATTTACCTTTTTTTTTTAATCCAAATGACTTCAAATATTTGAAGTGAGATATTAGAGGTTTTATCAATAATTCACAGCAACAGAAACACATCTGACGATCTGAGCTTTAAAATGCATATTTTCATCATCTTCATTAATCAACTTACCAATGTGATGAACTTTGACCTGAACTGGTAAGTACCAAATCCACCAATGATAACACAGATAAGTTGAAAGAAGTTGGCAATGATGGGTGCCCACATGTATCCCAAGAAATCAAATACTTGTCTTTCCAATGTACTTAACTGAAATTAAAAGTAAAAAAATATATCATTAAATCAAAGTACAAAATGTATATGAACTGCTTCATATTTTTAAAATATTCAAATAAATTAAGACCAAAGGGTCTTCAATGCAACAGGAAAGTCCCTCACCAGGAGGCTTGCTTCAGCTGGCCCCTAAACAAAATATATACTAGTTCAGTAAATAATGGATGTCATACTAAACTCAGAAATACATTGTATATATATATATACAAGAATGTGTCCATAGTACACGGATGCCCCACTCCCACTATCATTTTCTATGATCAGTGGACCGTGAAAATGAGGTCAAAACTTTAATTTAGCATAAAAATTAGAAAGATCATATCATAGGGAACATGTGTACTAAGTTTCAAGTTGATGTAACTTTAACTTCATGAAAAACTACCTTGACCAAAAACTTTAACCTGAACTTTGCACTATCATTTTCTATGTTTCATGATCAGTGGACCATGAAATTGGGGTCAAAAGTCTAATTTGGCTTTAAAATCAGAAAGATCATATCATAAGCAACAAGTGTACTGAGTTTCAAGTTGATTGGACTTTCGCTTCATCAAAAACTTCCTTGACCAAAAACTTTAACCTGAACGGACGCACAGAAGGATGAATGAACAGAGGCACAGACCAGAAAACATAATGCCCCTCTACTATCGTAGGTGGTATCGTAGGTGGGGCATAAAAAAATCAACTAATTTTTATGAATCACGTTAACATTTTCTCCACAATGGCGGTAACAATAATACACCTTATCGCTATTTGTCCGCCATTACTGGATATCACAAAGGTTCCCGTAAAATTTTGACGCCATAAAACAAAATATCTGATGTCACAATGGAAAAGTGATTATTGTATGCGTCAAAAGTTCAAGCGGCCGGGTCGGCTGGCCGATAAGGCAAATAGCGATAAGGTGTATAATTTGATACCTCTGACGATTCACAATAAGGATATTTCGAACATTCACAATAAAAAAATACCAATTTGATGCCAACAGTAGCTGAAAATGACCGTTGGTCGACAGAGTATTGTGCGCATTACTACCCTCTAAATAGTTTTTCTAATACACCTTATCGCTATTTGTCCGCCATTCCTGGATATCACACAGGTTCCCGTAAAATTTTGACATCATAAAACAAAATATCTAACCCCACAATGGAAAATTAATTGTTGTATGCGTCAAAAGGTCAAGCGGCCAGCCGAGTAGGCTAATAGCGATAAGGTGTATTAATAATATGTACAATTTATATGACATAAACAAATTTCATTTGATACAAATTTTCTTGACCGCCATCATGTCATTCCTTTTAATTACAAATGTATTTAAATTCGTTTTTATTGATCTTCTTCGATCACTTGGCTGTAAGGATGATATTGCAAGCAAATTTTACAAAATTTTGAGGAATAAAACGGTTCTTCCATAAAAAAAATGGGCTTGGCTCTGCTTGACAAAATTATTTTAACTTACAAATTGCAAGAGAATTACGACCATCATGGCCGTATACATAGCCGTATTGGCACATTTCCCTTGAAACGCCATGGCTACTATGCTTAATTGTTTGTATTTCATCAAGATATTTCACATTTTTATAGACATTTTCTGTTGGTGACACATTATTTTGGCTAAACAATGACTGGATTACTCAAATCAGAGGATATGTTCACATTAAAAAGTAATTCGTAATTATATGTTCAATATGTTCATCAATTTTCATTGTAAGTCGGTGTAAATATTATCAACAGACAATCATCTATTTTTGATATAAGATATTATTTCATTAATTGTTAAATGATGAATTTTAATTAACTCGTTTTAAGACGGGAAAAGTTTTGCGGAGCAATTTAACATAATCGAACTTTTTTATGTTGACCTGGAAATGCATTGCAAATATCACTTCCGGGGGGCACACTATTCCACGTTGTAAACAGAAAGTCGACCCGGTATAAAAATGTCAAAAACTGGAAAGAAGTCTGTGTATACAAATAGTTCAAAGAAACATAGTCAAGTAAAAAACGGTAATACCCTTCAGACTATAAATAGATTGTAATAATACACTGACAGTGACATAAAAGTTGAAAGACACTTGAGACAGTTGAAACTTGAGTTGGATCATGACTGAGCTGGCCAGTGCCAGTGAATTGCATTGTCTGAACACTTTCATCTGATATTTTTTTTAAGCGTTCAAGTGTAGTGTCCGATGTTCAGAGGGGGTCTCATTTTTCGACAGTAAACCCCACATTGACAGAAACAAGTGCCTGTGGTTTGTTTTTTTTGGGGGGGGGGGGGGGGGGGGGGTGTACTGATCCATAATCCCCCTTACTGTTTTGTCAGATTCCTGTATCCCGCTTACAGCAATTCTCTTTTTTTGTTGTTTCCAGTATCCTGCGAGACTTCATTTCGTGTTTTCACAGAACAATAATTTCACTTTCACATATCATGCTTACAAAAAATTGGTAGTCCCGCGTCACGCTTAGACCCCAATGAGACCCACTTCAGACCCCACATACAATGTATTTCACTTATTTGTGTTTTATGTTGTTCTACCGTTGTGCTACACATGCTGCAAGTATAAATACAGTGGTCCGCTGGTTGCTGGCAGACTGGATACTGACGTCAAGAAACCTGACAATTTAGCTTTTGCACAGACATGCAGACTTTTATTGCAGAAATTATTGCGTTCAGTTATTATTGTAATTTTTGAAAATAATTTTTGAAAAATAGACAAAAATGCTAGATTAATTATTGCGATGTCAGGAAAATTGGGGGTGAGATATGAATGTTTAATTGTTGGAAAGATTGGAACTTGTTCTAAATCTTTCCTAAGGCACTAGCCTCCCTAGCAACAAGTACAGGTTTGCTATTAAATCTATGAAATCTATACACACTGAAATAGTTCCCTATGAATCTCATGTCTGTGCATATATGCACATTTAAACTGAACAATTTTGCTATATTTTTGGAGCAATTCATTCCAGAATGTTTATCTTTATGTTTTGTTGATGACTTGATGTGCAGGCTTTTTTACCATTTTGTTTAGGTAATTGAGTAATGATACAATACTAGCATGATTGACAATTGTCATGATCACCAAACAATCAGAGACAAAGGTGGGTACTTACAAACAATGTCCCATGTCCTTAAATGCCAATCATATTGACCACATAACTAATCAACCCCAGTCTTACATAATTATACAGACCCTTTCATATACATCTCAATACACACATATTTGACCTCATAATCATGATAATTGAATGTACAAATTTATATATTAATAGATATGTGATACCTAGAGATGATATATTTATTAATTGCTTACTTGTTTTGATCTACAACTCATAAAGTGATTCTGTAAATTGTGTCTGAAAGATCATGAAGATAGATGATTATTAAAATTGAGGATTAATAAGATTTTTTTTTCTCCAAATTTTTAGAAATTTTAGAAAAAAAAATTTGAAATCTGTATATAAATATATAAAAGAAAGGCCAATAATCTACTTAAGGATGTATTCTTCTGACATTTCAGTCTCGTTGAAATCTCGTTCTGGAATTATGTCTAAAACATGTGGTACAAGTGGAAAATATGAATGAATTTAAAAAATGTTATAATCAAACTCAACTATGTGAAAAAATTGGGTATTTCCAATGAGTAGTTTTTGAGTAATCAATTTTTCAAATTTTATTACCAATCATGTCAGTATTTTTAGCCAAAATTTCGAGAAAATGGGTGAGGGATACAAAAAATTATTTTACCGGAAACATGTACATCCCACATCCCTTTTTTCTTTTCAAATTTCTTAGATATGTATGTTTTCAAACATTTATAACAAAGAAGTTGAAAAAATATGCAATTTGTACTTAAAACGGAGAAAAATCACAAATTTACTAAATTGACAACATGGTAAATTTGGCACAAAAAAGCATCAAAATATGATAAAACTTTCTTATATTAACACCTACCTATAGTTTTTGTAATTCAAATTTATTCAGATTGGTCCCCTTTATCTTTATTGAAAGTATGACAAAAAGTTTAATTGTGGAAATGTGATTTTTTTCATGATTATAGCCCAAAAATAGGTAAAAACTGATGAAAAATGAGAAAATCATCAAAATTGGGTACTTTTAAAGGGCCGTAGCAAAGAAAGAAGTGCACCACCATATGATTTTTTCTTCACCAATTGTTTTTCTTCAGTCATATGAACCCAAAAAACAGGGTTAGAAAAAAAGTTTAATTCTAGAAATTTTTGGCTCCTCAGAGGTGTACATCCTTAATACATCTACAATACTCATCTGTAATTAGTCAACCATTTAGGTTAATTGTCACATACTACATGTACTATAAGTGATTGGCTTGAAACAGAAAAATTTCAAAACTCTTCATTAGCATGATTAGAACAAACCAATTTTTTTTTAGGGTACATTGTTTGGTTATAAACTGCAATTTAATTGAATTTGTTGTACAAATTAAGGGATTCCATATAATTCAATTTGATTCACATTTAGCTAATTTTACCTGCTGGAAAAGTGCTTTTCCTCATAAACATGATAAAGATCTGCAGATTATGCAATTGTCAGCAATAGCGCTTTAATTTTTTTTACAACATCATACCCATGATAGTGGGTCTCATTGGGTTTTAAGTGTGACGCGGGATTGCAGATTTTTCATAAGTGTGAAACGTGAAAGTCAAATTATTGTGTCGTGAAAACTGGAAATGAGGTCTTGCGGGACCCGGGAAATGACAAAAAAATGAGAATTGCTTACGTACATAGTGTAAGAGGGATATCGGAATCTGACAAAACAGTAAGCGGGATCCGGGACCGAACCCCCCCAATGAGACCCCCATAATACCTTAAGATGATATGTAATTATTCAAACTACTCTTCCAATCTTTTCTTGAGTGATTTCCATCACTTTGATGTTATTTTAAGTAGACTATGAAGCTGTTTTTAGTGAAATTTTATTGTAATAGCATTTATCAATTTTTTAAATAACTTATACTTGTATACCATGTTATAATACAATGTATTTAATGTATGAAAATTATGCAAATTAATACACACATGGTGGTACAAAAAATCAATCTTTCTGGTGTTAAGTAATAATTTTTTTTCATGTGTAACATAAAATTTACATAAACATTTTTAAATACTTCCTTTTTGATCAGTTAACAGATTACTAGAGTTTAATGACTAAAAAAAGAAGATTGAATCTTCTTTTTTCAGTCATTGAACTCTACCAATTTGCTGATTGTAGGTGATTATTGGCAGATCCAGTATCTAGTTAGAATACCCATTTTTTCTATTATGTAAATGTATCCACGCTTGGTATTATAGACTATAGAGTGATAACAGTCCTATTTTCAACCTTGTGGAAATACTATAAGATATATATTTTTCAGAGTGTGTCCACTGATATAAATTGACACCTGGATTAATTTCTTTTCTATATTTTATCATGTTTATAGGAAGCACAAAGACAGAAGGAAAAAATGCACAGAAACCAAAAAAGAGTGGTGTATGCTGTAAAATGTTTTCATTCCTGTTTTTTACCGTGATGGTTGCTGGTGTTGCTGTCTTGTATAGCAATGATGAATACAGAGACAAAAGCTTACAGTTTGGTAAGATAATAGGGTAGTGTTATCATAGAAATAAATTGATGTGGTATGGTTGTCAACGAGATTCCTAACAAAGTGTGGATTCATTGTTAATCATGGGATACCAATTTTGTGGATTTTGTCAGTAAATGAGCAGCAATCTTATTGTTCAACGAAGAACACATATTCTATAGGCATGATAGGCTTTATGCAGACTGGCATATTATAGTTCATGAAATAATGATTTTTTTTTTCCTCCACTTAATATGGCATCCACAAAAATAAATGAATTTACAATTTTTAAGGGGGTATAGACCTGTGTTCAGGGAGATAACGCTTTAAATCAGTTATGTGTTTGTAAAAGTCAAGTATCATCAATGTATTTTAAGCATTTACCTGAAACAGATTGGAAAT
This sequence comes from Mytilus galloprovincialis, assembly GCA_037788925.1. Classification (NCBI taxonomy): domain Eukaryota; kingdom Metazoa; phylum Mollusca; class Bivalvia; order Mytilida; family Mytilidae; genus Mytilus; species Mytilus galloprovincialis. The sequence continues at coordinate 81,397,753 of CM075339.1, read as the reverse complement.
AATCTATGTAACCTAGAAGCTAAGAATATATTTATGAAAATGGTTGACACAAACGTAAGGGAAACTGCGCCAAAAAATCAAAAATTGATATTATGTCCATTCTGTATAAAAATGCTTAAATTCATAGATATTAAAGTTTTATTCTGCTAGATAAGAGATCACTATCGATTTTAAATTTAGAGTATCAATTCTCTGCGGTCAGCCATTTTGTCACCTTCTCCGATTTGAACCACGATATGTCTAAGGACCAAAACTACAGTAACCCAATGTAGTCGTAATTGCGTGTCGATATCTTGTCAATTGTACGGTTGTTTTATTCGACTAGTTACTAACTTGATATGGAGAATGTTCTTAATTTTTTTTAAATAACCATGATCAGTCAAATTTCAAATCATAAATAGGTGTTCAGTGAAAATTAAATTGTTTTCGAAAATCTAATTCCTTAATAATTCTTTTATGTAATAAACTTGATTCAAATAAATTAGGATCTTCGCTCCACTGATCACCCACATGGTTAAGGGTATTGTAAAGGGTGAGTTGACACGTCCAGGTATTCAAGCGATTTCCTGTCGAGCTTGCAAATTCATGCACCGTTTCACTTCTTAGGGTATTGATCAGTGTACACGGCCGATAACTTATAACTTTCCATTTTGAACCATTAGGTGTATAAAATACATCTCTATCTCGTCTCCGAAAGTGATATATTATATAGTCATTACTAAACTCATACGCTTGTTTATGAATAACATTTCTGGTGTAAAGTAAATCATTTATAAAAATATAAATAATACAAAAAAAAAAAAAAACAGATTTGATGAAAAAAAAATCTATATATATATATATATATATATACATATTTTTATCAAGAATAAATTTGGTAAAATGTAATTTATACCCGTTGTCAATAGTCAGGGACATCTATATAAGTTCATGCAATGGTGAAGGACAAATCGGAAAATACCAGAAATATGGATTTAAAAAATTGTACGCACTTGTCGACCATTCGTATATATGCCTGGATAATAAGATACAGAACTATAGCGCAAATTAAAATATGTACATGTTTACATTGAACGTAAGAAAGAAACATACATTTTGCGTAAATTGGGGTAAAAGTTTTGTAAAAAGACTAGTCCACGTATGCCAACAGTAAGTAATCATCAAATGTCAATCTATAGACTATTGTATACCAAAAGAAGAAGAGATTTAAATGCAGGTCGATATATAACTTTAGTTGTCTGATTGAAGTTATGGACATTTATATATCAATTTGATTGTTCCCGAAAAAAGGAAGAAATTTGTCATCATCACAATTGTTTCGACATGCATGTAATATATATGCAACTGGAAGTACACTAATAATCCCTGAGGGATGTGAATATTTTCCAGGAAAACTATAGAGTATCAAAGTTTCAAATCAATTTTGGGATTTATTTTCTCTCTTGATATTCAATAAAAGCAATTTAAAGAATAAACTGCTTGTCCGCTTTAGGGATATTCTTGCCAGTTGAAACAAACTAATAATAACATTAAAAAATAGGAGATGACACTAAATTCGTTAATTTTTTTATACATCGTTGGTCAAATAGCTAAAGTATTATATATATAGTTACGGTGTGAGATGAAGAGTATTTTAAGAAGGACATTCCGGATAATGTATTTATTTAGTTGATGTTTTTCACACTTGAAAAGCATATCTGTTCGTAATTTTTCTTAAGTTTTTAAAAAGAATATGGTTTAAACAAAAATAAGTTTAGCAGACACTAATAATAACAGCTATTTGAATATATGCGAGAAAGCTAATTTGGCAGCCAAAGTTTATCTGACAATTAAGCCAATAAAAAGGAAGATAATAATTGCTATAAGTTGTAGAACAAAATTCTACACAGTAACCAAAAGAAAAATAAAGACCAGCAATAGTCATGGTTGTCCTGTAAATATACAGAACTAAAAGAATTATGACATGAACCTTGCCCAAGGTTTGGAGCTCTTTTGTATGTCCATGAATTTATTCCAGCATTTAGATGAAGAATAGTTATCTCTTTGGCAATCAGATACTACTCCTCCTTATTGTGCTTCATTTATGGACATTATGTTTTCTGGTCTGTGCGTCCATCAGTCTGTACCTTTTCCATCTGTCCTGCTTCAGGTTAAAGTTTTTGGTCAAAGTAGTTTGTGATGAAGTTGAAGTCCAATGAACTTTTAAAACTTAGTACACATGACATGATCTTTCTAATTAATTTTAACGCCAAGTTAGAGATTTCACCCCAGTTTCACGATCCACTGAACATAGAAAATTATAGTGCGGATGGGGCATCTGTGTACTGGGGACACATTCTTGTTTTTATATATATTTGAGTTTGATCTTTGTTTCAGTTGAGGTCGTAAAGAGAAGTGTGTTAGAACAGTATGAACAGCACATTAAACCTTTGATTGACAGCCAAATGTCACCTGAACAACAAAAACAAAATGAGGGTTCACGAGGCGGAGGGAAAGAGGCATTTGGCAAAAATGAAAAAGAGCTGGAGTTAGAGAAAAAGAAAAAGGCTGAGGAGAAGAGAAAACATAAGGAGGAAAAGAGAAGAATTGCAGAATTAAATAGAAAACTAGAGGAAGATAGGAATAGAGAGAAGGAAGAAAGTAAAAGGAAAGAACAAGAAAAAAAGAAACAGGAGGAAGAAAAGAAAAGGAAGGAAGAACTGAAGAAACAAGAAGAGGCAAATAAACGACTTCAAGAGGAGAAAGCAAAACAAGAGGAAGAGATCAAAAAAAAGAAAGAGGAAAAGAAAATACATGAAGCAGAAAAGAAAAGAATTGAAGAATTAAATAGAAAACTAGCGGCAGATAGGAAAAGAGAAGAGGAAGAAAAAAAACAACAGGAAGAGGAGAAAAAAAGAAAGGAGGAAGAACAGAAAAATGAAGAAGAAAGAAAAAGGAAACGGGAAGAGGAAAAGAAAATACATAAAGCAGAAAAGAAAAGAATTGCAGAGTTAAATAGACAACTAGAGGAAGATAGGAAAAAAGAGGAGGAAGAAAAAAGACAACAGGAAGAGGAGAAAAAAATAAAGGAGGAAGAGCAGAAAAATGAAGAAGAAAGAAAGAGGAAACGAGATGAGGAAAAGAAAATACATGAAGCAGAAAAGAAAAGAATTGAAGAATTAAATAGAAAACTAGAGGCAGATAGGAAAAGAGAGGAGGAAGAAAAAAGACTACAGGAAGAGGAGAAAAAAAGAAAGCAGGAAGAACAGAAAAATGAAGAAGAAAGAAAGAGGAAACGAGATGAGGAAAAGAAAATACATGAAGCAGAAAAGAAAAGAATTGAAGAATTAAATAGAAAACTAGAGGCAGATAGGAAAAGAGAGGAGGAAGAAAAAAGACTACAGGAAGAGGAGAAAAAAAGAAAGCAGGAAGAACAGAAAAATGAAGTAGAAAGAAAAAGGAAACGGGATGAGGAAAAGAAAATACATGAAGCAGAAAAGAAAAGAATCGAAGAATTAAATAGAAAACTGGAGGCAGATAGGAAAAGAGAGGAGGAAGAAAGAAGACAACAGGAAGAGGAGAAAAAAATAAAGGAGGAAGAGCAGAAAAATGAAGAAGAAAGAAAAAGGAAACACAAGGAGGAAAAGAAAAGAATTGAAGAGTTAAATAGAAAACTGGAGGCAGATAGGAAAAGAGAAGAGGAAGAGAAGATAAAACAAGAAGAAGAAAAGAGAAAACAGGAGGAAGAACAAAAGAGAAAGGAAGAAGAAAGGAAAAAGAAAGAAGATGAAATCAGAAAACAAGAAGAGGATAAATTAAGAAAGGAACAAGAAAAGAAAAGATTAGAGGAGGAAAAGAGGAAAAATGAAGAGGAAAGAAAAAGAAAGGAGGAAGAAAAAAGAAAAATTGAAGAAGAAAAAAGAAGATTGGAGGATGAAAAGAGGATGAAAGAAGAAGAGAACAAATCAAAGGAATTAGAAAGAATGAAGGAACAGGAAAATGAAAGAATCAACCAAGAGGTACAAAAACAGCAACAGAAGGAAGAAGAAAAGAAACTCCAAAAAGAAAAAGAAAATACATCATATGAATTCAACTCTTTATCAAACCCTGCTGATTTTGCCATTAGAGATCTTCTGGATAATGCAGAAAACTCCTTATACATAGTAAGTAGTATTTATTTCAAAACATAACTAATAAGATTAGATGTATGTTTCATTATGATATGTGATTCTGATTGGCTACTCGGCAATCTCGCGTTATTCCTTGAGCAATTTCATTACACAATAAAATTTATCATTCATGATATCATGACACAAGGTCACACAGTAAAGTGCACAGGTGAATTAAATAAAAACTTAATAAAAAATTGTGTTTTCATGATCCTAGCTAAAAAATGTAATTATAAGTATTGAATGCTTCTTTTTGTACCTTCATAGGGTTGTATAAGCGTTGACTGTGTGCACATTTTTAGAATGAAGTGCTTCCAAGCTTCATACAATAGAACTTCGGTCAACGCTTTTACACCCCAATGAAGTTACAAAAATAAGCATTCAATTATTAACCTAACTAGTTAGTTGAAGGGCTGTTCAAGATTTTATTGAGGGGCCATTTGAGTGGTTCAATACTGCATCACTAGCCAGTCAACACTGAGGGGGGTCTCATTGGGGGGTTCCGTTCCCGGATCCTGCTTACTGTTTTGTCAAATTTCCGTATCCCGCTTACACTATATACATAAGCAATTCTATTTTTTTTGTCATTTCCCGGGTCCCGCAAGACTTCATTTCTCATTTTTACGTCACAATTATTTGATTTTCACGTGTCACGCTTGCAAAAAATTGGCAATCCTGTGTCACGCTGAGACCCCAATGAGACCCACACTGAGGTTGTGAGTTGATCTCCGTCACAGGTAGGTGCACTCAACTCCAATCTTAATTGACTCAGATTGTACTTTTTCCTACCAAAAGTTGAGGTTCTATCTGAGCTCTCAAGTTTCTTCCACCAATAAAAACTGACCAGCACAAAATAGCACAATAGTGTTGAAACTACCATTAATCACCAATAAATCAATCAAATAAGGTTTAAGATTTAAATGATTTGGATATGATATAGATACTTTGAAAATAATAAACTCTGGGGTGGTTAAATTTTTGTTAGAAGTATTTAAGAGGGGGGATAGGATCTTTATCGGGACTCCGGGATCGGGTGTTTTTAAGTTTTGAATTTTGGGATTGACTCTTTCAGGATCTGGAATTCTTTTTTTAATATTTTGGATGTCGTGATTTACTTTATTTAAATTCAGGACCTTGGGATTTCATGTTTTTAGGTACAGGATTTCGGGATCAGGACCTCTCCTATCCCCCCTCATTTAAGAATTGTAAGTAAAACGATTCATTGACTTTTGTTAAATGTCACTTTCAATACTATCTAACTACCAGTATTGTGATATTTTGTTGCTTCCAGTTTTTTTATTGGTTTGGTGACGCAATAGTACCCTGATTGCACCAGAGACCATTAGATTGGAAAACTAACAATCCATGAAGTGAATTTAAACTGGAGTCAAATGTACCTTGCAGGTGCACGAACCTGGATTCAAATTCACAACCTCAGTGTTGACAGGCTTGTAATACAGTAGTTTAACTACTTATAAAAAAGAAGATGTGGTATGATCATGATGATTGCCAATGAGACAACTTTCCACAAGAGACCAAAATGACATAGACATCAAATTAACAACTATAGGTCACCCTATGGCCTCCAACAATGAGCAAAGCCCATACCGCATAGTCAGCTATAAAAGGCCCCGATAATACAACTTAGTAAAAGACAACTCGGCTAACGAGGGCTTTAGGTTAATTAAATGAAATTCTTATGATATAAGTGGTTGGAATACATAAAAAGGCCTCATGACATTATATATAAAATAAGACAAGATAGACATCTTGATCTAGAATTTACTGTGGATTCATGAAAAATTGTACTCTCTTGGGTATTTCATTTCTTGGTTTAACAGAAGTCTGTATACCAGCTTATAGAAAATTTATACTTTGTTAAACATTTAAATTTTGTGGTTAACGTGTATCAAAGAAATCGATGAGAATTGGTATATATGACGAATAATGATTAATCCACATAAATACACTCTTGGTTTTTCAAAAGCTATGATATACCAAAAATGTATGATTAGCTTTTAATGTTCTAAAAATCAAACTGATTTGCAATGGTATTTCAATGAAAAATTAAAATTAAAAATATTTCTTAAGATTCGAAAACGTTAAATTGATAGAAACAATATATTTAATTCCAGTTAAGTGATGAAGAAGTTCTAAAAATGTGTGAAGAGATTCTGAAAAAGTATCCAAAAAGTCCGAGAGCAAACTTCTTGAAAGCTGAGATACTTATTAAAATGGCAGAAGAGAAGCAAAGTAATACCATCCTAGAGCAAGGTATAACACAATACCAAAAAGTCTTGGACCTTCCAGATGTTCCTTATGCTCTGTTGGTAGATGCTGGAACAAAACTTGCTGAAAAACAAGTTTTTAGAGGTAAGATTTGAAATAGATTAGTCTCCCTTGAAGACTTATTACCCAGGATGCATTAGATTCTGACAATTTGTAAAAGATAAAATTTGTGATTAAGGTGGTATCCAACACTTTCACTAAAATTAATTTGGCTCGTTTAATTTTCATAAAATTTTGACAAAGTATTTACTTTGACCCTTTAAACAAAATAAATAAATTTCAAAAATTTTGAACCAACCAGTTTATCAGAAAAATTACACTGGTTATATAGCAGTTTGACAAACATCAATTTTGGTCATTGAGAAGCTTAATATTCCCTTTACAACACAACGTAATTAAAACGTTTAGCTGATTTTACAGAGTTATCTCCCTGTAGTGTTAGGTACCACCTTAAGTCAGATTAAGGCAAATTATTAGTAAAAAATATTTGGTATGCAGTTGTGTTATAACCTTGGCACATCTAATAACCATTAAAATAGTATGACCCATTCCTTTTAGTATTGGTACATTTGTATTATGATTTTTTTGCAAAATTTACATGTTAGATATAAAAATGAAGATGTGGTATGATTGCCAATGAGACAACTATCCACAAAAGACCAAAATGACACAGACATTAACAACTATAGGTCACTGTACGGCCTTCAACAATGAGCAAAACCCATACCGCATAGTTAAAAGTTTGTTTTTCGTAAGTTTTAAAAATGAACCACCAAAGTATGTTTAAGGGCTAGTCAGTGATTTCCTTTTGATAATAATGCAGTTATGTTAGCACTGGCATATTTTATTTCATTGATATTATTTGGGCCAGTACCTTCAGTCATGGTTCATTGACTTTAAATGTTTTGCAAAAGTTGAAACATTGCCATTTTAATTGCCTCATTTGCATAAAAGTATCAAAATTGCATATACAGAAACAAAATATCTCTCGTTCAATAATTTAGGAATGAATAGTAATTCCGATTCCAAACTTTAGTTTTTAATCTAATATTTAAAGCACAATGATGATGCTGATGATGGGTGTTTTTAATGACCTTGTAATACCCATGATGGTCTTGCACAGTAGGGAGCACCATCCATTCCCTACTTCTAACCTACTTTATTCATTGAACTGGCATAAAATAATCTATACCTAGTTGCATTGCATATAAATATATGTTGTACACTTTCATCTTTAGATCCAAATAAATTTGGGGTTTCCAAAAGCCAAAAATGGGCAATTTTTATATCAAAACAAAAAAGGTGAGGGAACTGGGATACATTTTCTATAGCCTAGCTCATAGATATTTTAATTACAATTTAATGTTTTAAGGTTGGAATGGAAAGGCAACAAAGACCTGGAGATTTTTATCAGACAAATATCCAAATGATGTTAAATTAAAGAATAAGTTAGGTGTCAGCTATTTAATGGCTAATCATAACGAAGAAGCTAGAAAAACGTTCGAAAAGGTAAGTTGGAATTTGTCCTTTCAGAATCTAAAGGACTATGGGGAGTCTCATTGTTCGTACACCAAAATGAAAATAACAATACGTCATTGGTTGAATCTCCATTGTTTAGAACGTTTTAAACCAATCACAGTGTTTTGGTGTACAATTTTGGAAATATTACCCAGGATGCATTAGATTCTGTAAAGGCAAATTGCATTCAGCTTTACATGTTTAGTACTGTAGCTGCAAAATAGTTTTTTTTTTACACTTTTTGGTATTTAGCTGACTCTTCTCTGAAACATCCTAGATCCGTCTGAAAATAATCTTCTGGCATCACACAACAATCATGTTTAAATTATAATGACGAAATTTATAAATTGTGATGCAAATTTTAAGGTAACTTGTATGACTTTAAGTAATGCGCTAAATTTCCATATAGGTGTAAATTGCACTTAATTTCCATACATGTGCAAATATACCTATACTTTCTGTGAAGAATTTAACAATTTACAATAAAAAAAATTAAGGATTACTAGAGGGGGATGTGATATTGTCTCGATAAGACAGCAACCCATGGACATGGATATTTGGCAGGGGGGGATTTTCTCAATAAGAAACTTGTCAATAGTGACATGCTCTAGTATTATTTGAACACAGAGTTTGAAGTGTTATGTTCTTATCAATGAAAAATCACACAAGATAATTTTTTAAGGATTTGAGTTTACAAAAATGAATGAAAAAAGAGGTTTGATTATGTTAATGAGACATTAAACCAACAGTTTAGTAATATATAGTGGCTCCCATTGGGGTCTAAGCGTGATGCGGGAATGCCGATTTTTCGTAAGCGTGAAACGTGAAAGTCAAATTATAGTGTTGTGAAAACGGGTAATGAGGTCTTGCGGGACCCAGGAAATGAAAAAAAAATGAGAATTACTTACACACATAGTGTAAGCGGGGTACGGGAATCTAACAAAACAGTAAGCGGGATCCGGGAGCAGAACCCCCCTATGAGACCCCCTATATATGATAATGAAATCCTCCACCAGGCACATCTAAATTAAATCATCCATTACAGGTTTTAGAGATGGACCATGGAGATGGATTGGCCAAAGTGCATCTTGGATTTATAATCAAAACAATCGACAATGATCCTGAGAAGGCTCTACCATTTTTGATTGAAGGGGTGGCAAGTGAAGCTGAAGGCACAAAAGATGGAAGATTCTATTTTCATCTAGGGGATGCATTCCAAAGACTGAATCTACTCAAAGAAGTAATTTAAGCAAAAAGACATTTTATTATACTGTGGATTCATATATTTTTCGTGGGTATAAATTTTCGTGGAAAGAAGAAAACTGGCATATTTGTGGATATTTAAATTTGTGGTTTTGGAATAGTCTGCATACATTTCTTTAGAAAAGTTGTATATTGTTGAACATTTTTATTTGGGGTTTCCCATATCCCCACGAAATCCATGAAAACTGGTATCCAATGAATATTAATGAATCCACAGTAACTAAGATTAGGAAATATTTAAGGATGTTTAGAGCTAACTTCCTGATGCATGTAGAGTAAGACTTTGGTTAGTTGCTTTCTTTGTTTACATATAGTGCAATTGTGATTAGGATGATGTCCAATCAAGTTTGCATATAATTAACTATCCCTGTAAATATCAGTTGAAGATGTCAATTTCATTTACAAAGCTTGAGTAAACATTTATACAAACAAAGCATGCAAGCAAACCAAATTCTTACTTTAGAAGCAGTAGGAAATTAGCTCTGATATGATACTGAAAAATTCATAAACTAGTCCTAGTTTTATTAAATATGCTAAATGCCAAAATTGCAATACCTTAGGATCGCAAAAAAAACCTCACATTTATATTTTCTGGAGTGATAGTTCAGTGATCACATTATTTAAATTTCACATTTTGCAAATTGTCAAGGATTTGTAATAATGCACACATTTATTTATGAATTTACATTAATTTAATATACCACAACTACCTGAGTGGGTCATAACACTGGTGTCCTTTTCTGTCCATTTGTCTGTTCAAAGTTTATGTTTTGAAATATGTTCAGCAGTCACTTCCTGTTTGACAGGTGTCAGATTAGATAGGTTACCAGGGGCGGATCCAGCCATTTTAGAGGGTTTCCAACCCAGGACAAAAGGGGGGGGGGGTTGTTCCAACTTTATGTCCCCATTCAAATGCATTGATCGGCCATAAAAAAGGGATGGTTCCAACCCCCAGGATCCGCCAATGGTTACACTGTGTTACCACAAAACACAGAACAAGTTTGAATTTTGGTAGGGTCACATTTAACGTTGTTGAGTTATGCCCCTTTACAAATGACAAAAATGCTGAATATTTTGTTTCTCTTAACTTAAGTTTGCCTCAAAGAAATATATTACACTTATACACAATGCAGATCAAGTTAGAATTTTGGAAAAATAGGAATCTAATATCTGTTCTAAAAATATAAATGATGTAATTGTTAAATTTTTTTATTTATTTTTTATAATGGAAGCCATTGTTTTATAATATGATGGTAAATTTGTAGGCTTACAAAGTATACAAAGCAGGAGCTGAGAATGGGTTGTTCCTGTCCTCTATACAGAAGTCACTGCATGTATAATGTAAATACATTATCATTGTAGGCTTATAAAGTATACAAAACAGGAGCTGAGAATGGGTTGTTCCTGTCCACTATACAGAGGTCACTGTATAATGTAAACACACTTACTGGTAGACCCTGGTGGACTGCTGAAGAAACAGGATACACAGAGGATTTAAAGGTACATTGAAACCTGTGGCACTTGTTTCTATCCATAGGAAGGTCGACTATCCAAATATATCCTATGGATAGAAACAAGTGCCTGTGAGTGAAACCAGGGATGAGTTCAATATCGTAGCAGCTACGTAGCTGCTATCAATATCTATGTAACATCTAGTGTATAGCTACACGTTCAATAGTCAAAATCTACGTAGCACTACATAGCTGCTACGATATTGAACTCAACCCTGTTTTAGGAGACTACTTGTGGAAATGCAAAACAGCTGTCTCTTTACGGACAGGTTGTCTTTAATACAGGTTCAATCTACATGTCTTTTAACAGAGGGACCAAAAAACAGTCTTATGTTCTAATGAATAGGTTTATAAAGAGAAAAAACGATTTTTTCTGTTCTCTAATTTTAGTTTGCCTCAATTAAATATTATGAAACTCATACACAATGCTTATTAACACAAATCACAGATCAATTTTAATTTTGGAGGTGTCACTTTTACTGTTCTTGAGTTATGACGAATTACAAATGGAAAAACATTGCTGAATTTTGTGTTTGTGTTTTATATTTTATATTATCCTCAACCAAATGTTATGCGACACAATACTTATTACCCTGAAACTCAGATCAAGTACAAATTTAGATAGCATTACTTTCACCATTCTTCAGTTATGTCTCTTTGTAACTTTATATGATATACAAGCAGGGGCATCATCTGTGTCCCATGGACACATCCCCTATTTGTTTTTTACTAGCAGTTTGTTTACCTTTCAACTTATATTGTTGAACATGCTATTAAAGAAAACAAAAACACAGAGATTTTTTTTTAAATACTATTGAAAAATTAGCAGTTATAGCAAACCAGTTATTTTTCAGCTTTTTGAACAAAGTTGGAAAACCATCAGAGATGAAGGAATGGCACAGCTTGATGCAAATACTGGAGGATTTACACCAGAATCAGAAAATCTTAGAGAAAAAGGAGAATGGAAGCAGTTTATTCTTTATCAGAGAGGTTAGATATAATTATTCCACTGCATGTTGATTTTAATAGCAAAATCAACATTTGATTGGTTGAAGCTATCACATGTGATGTTGAACAAAACTTCATATTCCCCTCTGAGTAGCATATTCCCCTCTGAATGTCAGTGAAATATGAAGATTTCTCCACCCTCGAAAAGTCATTTTTCCTTAGGGCAATGCCCTCGTGAAATATAATTTTCTTGGGTGAACAAATCTTCATATTTCCCTCAGGCACGGGAAGTAAATGTATATTATTGAATGATCCAAGAAGGGATTAGACATAAGGCTTAAAAACTATACGTGTTCTGACTAACCCAACTGACTCTTATTTTTACTGATTACCATAATTTTATTTTACCCCCACAGTATGGGAGGGGGTATTAGATGTTTAGGCAAAAAAAAAATATATGTCTGTTCCCTGTTTCCCGACCGACCTTGACTCAAAGCCCACAACCCTAGATCTTTTTATTCAATTCTGGAAAAAAATCGTTTCCGATCCAGAAAAATTCATTTCAGGTTCGATCCAGATCCAAATTTTACTATACCCAAACAATCAAAATGGCTGCTCCCAGCACAAATGAGCTACAATTAAGGTTTAAAAAATGTCGGCACTGGGAGAATTATTCAATTAAAGCTTCTTTAGGCCACACCAAATTAATTAGTAGTTCTTTGGAAAACCCGCATCTAAATTGCCGAAATTGAAATAAAAAAATAAAAATAAATTTCCCGCACCTCACCTGCCAAAACCAAAAAATTAAAATAAAAATAAAATTCCCGCACGTCGAAAATAAATCCGCATTTTCGACGAACTTGATTCCGGTATTAAAAAAAAAATCTTTATCAATTATGCGTTTGAAAATATGCAGTGTTTGTCATTTGTCAAGCATATTTTTGATTCTGATCAAAAAAGTTGCAAAGATGGAAAACGTGCTGATTGTTTCTGTGGTGAAACATTCAGACAAAAATAACAATTGTTGTACATGGAGTAGAAATAAAGCCTTTTGTTGGCCCTGTAAATACCCCTACTAATATTTCATTGATACATTTCTTTTGATATGAAAAGATAGACACCAAAACAGTTGTTGACGGCCTTGTGGAGACCTCTGCATTTGTTATTTTTCCTGGTGGATGTTGTGCAGTTCTCAAACTTTAAAATACCCCATATTGTTCCATTTTTATATGTACCTTTTTATAATAATACAAGGTACTGACAAAATGATAAAATTTGATATTTTATACCATTTTTAAAGATGGGTGAAATTGAAAGTTAACTTGTTTAACACAGGATGTTTAGTAAATGAAAAAAAATGCATTTCTATTTAAGGATTATAGACTCCATGATGCATCTGGTTGAAATCTTAGTTATAACATAGGCTTATAAATGTAGGTTATGTAGGTATTTCCATGTTGGTATCATATGTTTTTGTGTAATTTATTTTCTGATATTTAATTGTAAAGTAGCACTATGTAGCTAGAACCCCCAGTTTCCACTGTGCTTGGATTGACTGGTTAGTGATCCATATGCATAAACACAAAACACACACCATGCAGTTATGTTACAAGAAGCTAGCTAGCATACTACAGAGGGTGTCTAAGGACCAGAAGGTGCATATACTACAGATGAAAGCAGTGCATATTAAAAGCAGATAGCCATATAAAGTTCATGCATAAAAAAATATGTTCAAAAGTGTATATTTGTGCAGTGTTAATTATACAAACAACAAAACAAAATGAAAAAGAATGCAGAAAGTTGAAATACATATAAAAAGGGAGATAATTTAATTATATCAAATTATGTCCCCTTTCAATTAAGTGAGTTGAAAATTCAGTTGCTTCTTTTAGGTAAAAGATATAAAAATTGAGAGAAAAAAAATATCGCTCGCTCCATATTTCTTCAAAATTTGAGGCGAAGAATTTAAAAATATAAATTTAAATTTCGCTCGCTCGCCCCATTTTTTTTGGGTAAAATCTCAAAGAACTATTAATTAATTTGGTGTGGCCTTAAAGAGATTAAATGATTTTAGGGTACAGGACCCTTACCAAACATGACATTTAACCATCTGCAGATCTGACAGGGAGTGCAAAAATAATAAAAAAATAAATTAAAATAATTAAAAAATCCCGACCTACCAACCCTGAATTTTTTGCCTTGGCAGCAGGAAACAGACATATTTTTTTTGGCCTTAGCTTTGGCCATCTGTACTTCTGTCTGTCTGTACGCAAGTACCTTCCAAAATTATATACCGTTCTCTAATTTTAGTTTGCCTGAACAATGAAACTTATACACAATGCTTATTATGAACATATGCCCCACTTTTTATTTTTCTTAATGATGGTGTTATCAACTTAGTTTTTATATATTCTGATAAAAACAGCATTAAGCATAAGAATACAGATTAAAGAATAAAAACAACACGCTGTAAATTTCATGCGTACGAAATATAGAGCACTTGATTATACAGCTAAAACATATTAGAACAGAAATGTTACCAAACAGTATCCAGGGATAAGACAGTCAGTTACAAAGAAAATAATGGTGCATTGAAGAGTTGTAAGGGTGGAGGGCATTTTTAAATATGGTTTAAAAATTAAGAGGGGCTCAATTAAAACAAAAAATAAATATGTTTTTTTTCCCTCCAGGACAGAAAAATAAGAAAAATTGTGAAAAAGCACCAAAGACTTGTGAGTTGATAGATAGAATGGAAGCAGTAAAGACAAATAAGCGAGGGCAGGTAGGAATTAGGGATATGATTTAAATAAGGTACAGAGAATATGTGTATTTCAAAAGGGGGGACATATAGAGCAGTATTGTGAAAATACTTTTATTTGTGGTTTACCAATTTTTTTATGATTTTCATAGATGGCCTTATCCAGGAATTAAAGTATTCAATAAAATATAAACAATTTTTGTTCAAATCAAGATTCAAGACAGAAAGATCCCTGTGTACAATGGTTTTAGTTTGACTTCATTGATACCAGCATATCTATAGTACATCATATATAAGCAAACACAATATGAATTTAAGACAGGATTTTATTCATTTAATCTTTTAAAAACCTAACTTGTCATGAAAAGTTAGTTTCAATAAGGACAAGTCAATAAGGGAAAGTCAGACTTAAGGTGATGATATTTGATAATGAAGTGCTGAATTTTTCGCCTCATTATTCTCATACAAATTTTTTTATTTGTCAGAAAAGTAAAATCAACAAATTTCAGAACCCATGAACATGTATCTTTTGTTGAAACCAAGAAAATTGATACCAAAGAATTAAAGTACTTTTACAAAAACATGAAGGAAAATGATTGAAAAAAGTTTTCCTTGGTGGTAATGAAGGGGAGGATTTTAATGAACATCACTAAATAAAATACCAAGATTATTCCCCTTTTTACTAAGACTTTTGGAATGGTCACATTGTCCATTGTTATAAAAGAGACAGCTATTTTTTTACCTTGGAAATATTCTTGCCTTCTGTACCATGTAATAGGGGCAACTGGAAATGCTGTACACCATATCAAAAACAATAAATTTTGATTGCAATCATTCACACAAAAACTACTGTATTTTCCATTACCAATAGCCTATTTTAGTGAGTGAGGATAGCAAACACAAATCAACTAGATTGTCACTAGAGAGAGTACATGCTTGGTTGGTTATGTAATAATTTTTTGTCTCCCCTGCAATAAAAGTCGTGAAAAGCGAGACATAGGTATTGCATTTCTGGTGATGACTTCTCGGCACAGGCTTCAACTTCAACAATAATTTTTGCTTAGTTTTCTGCTTTAGTTAGCTTGATAGGATCTATTTGTGATAGATCAATGATATTTTGTATGAAGTTGCATTACTATCAGTACAAATCAGACCTTTAGATTTTTATACCCCCGCTTTAAAAAAGGGGGGGTATACTGTTTTACCTCTGTCTGTCAGTCCGTCCGTCAGTCAGTCCGTCCCATGAAAATTTCGTCACATTTTTCTCAGGAACTACACATCCACCCTTTCTGTAATTTGGTATCAACATTTATATATGTTAGCGATACCGTGTGATGCGTTTTCAGATTGATCACTTGACAACTTCCTGTTTACCGAACATTTGTATGATTTTACACATGATAGCCAAGTTGAAAATTTTTTTGTCACATTTTTCTCAGAAAATACAATACAAGGATTTCTGAAATTTGGTTTCAGGATTTATATAAGTCAGCTATACCGTGTGATGCGTTTTCCGATTCATCACTCGGCAACTTCCTGTTTACTGAACACTTGCATATTTTTACACTATTAATATTATCCACTTGCAGCGGGGGTATCATCAGTGAGCAGTAGCTCGCAGTTTCACTTGTTTTTTCTTCTGAATTTTATGATAATAGGCGAGACATATCTCTGTGTCAACAGTAAGTTATTGTTTTTCTGAATTTTATGCTGTTAGGCGAGACATATCTCTGTGTCGACAGTTTGTTATTATTTTCTGAATTTTATGCTGTTAGGTGAGATATATCTCTGTGTCGACAGTTTGTTATTTTTTTTCTGAATTTTATGCTGTTAGGTGAGACATTTCTCTGTGTCGACAGTTTGTTATTATTTTCTGAATTTTATGCTGTTAGGCGAGACATATCTCTGTGTCGACAGTTTGTTATTTTTTTTCTGAATTTTATGCTGTTAGGTGAGATATATCTCTGTGTCGACAGTTTGTTATTTTTTTCTGAATTTTATGCTGTTAGGTGAGACATATCTCTGTGTCGACAGTAAGTTATTGTTTTTCTGAATTTTATGCTGTTAGGCGAGACATATCTCTGTGTCGACAGTTTGTTATTATTTTCTGAATTTTATGCTGTTAGGCGAGACATATCTCTGTGTCGACAGTTTGTTATTATTTTCTGAATTTTATGCTGTTAGGTGAGACATATCTCTGTTTTGACAGTTTGTTCATTTTTTTTCTGAATTTTATGCTGTTAGGTGAGACATATCTCTGTGTCGACAGTTTGTTATTATTTTCTGAATTTTATGCTGTTAGGTGAGACATATCTCTGTTTTGACAGTTTGTTCATTTTTTTTCTGAATTTTATGCTGTTAGGCGAGACATATCTCTGTGTCGACAGTTTGTTATTATTTTCTGAATTTTATGCTGTTAGGTGAGACATATCTCTGTTTTGACAGTTTGTTCATTTTTTTTCTGAATTTTATGCTGTTAGGCGAGACATATCTCTGTGTCGACAGTTTGTTATTATTTTCTGAATTTTATGCTGTTAGGTGAGACATATCTCTGTTTTGACAGTTTGTTCATTTTTTTTCTGAATTTTATGCTGTTAGGCGAGACATATCTCTGTGTCGACAGTTTGTTATTATTTTCTGAATTTTATGCTGTTAGGTGAGACATATCTCTGTTTTGACAGTTTGTTCATTTTTTTTCTGAATTTTATGCTGTTAGGCGAGACATATCTCTGTGTCGACAGTTTGTTATTATTTTCTGAATTTTATGCTGTTAGGAGAGACATATCTCTGTTTTGACAGTTTGTTCATTTTTTTTCTGAATTTTATGCTGTTAGGCGAGACATATCTCTGTGTCGACAGTTTGTTATTATTTTCTGAATTTTATGCTGTTAGGTGAGACATATCTCTGTTTTGACAGGTTGTTCATTTTTAGCTCACCTGGCCCGAAGGGCCAAGTGAGCTTTTCTCATCACTTGGCGTCTGTCGTCCGTCGTCGTCGTCCGTCATCGTCCGTCGTCGTCCGTCGTCGTTAACTTTTACAAAAATCTTCTCCTCTGAAACTACTGGGCCAAATCAAACCAAACTTGGCCACAATCATCATTGGGGTATCTAGTTTAAAAAATGTGTGGCGTGACCCGGTCAACCAACCAAAATGGCCGCCACGGCTAAAAATAGAACATAGGGGTAAAATGCAGTTTTTGGCTTATAACTAAAAAACCAAAGCATTTAGAGCAAATCTGACATGGGGTAAAAATGTTTATCAGGTCAAGATCTATCTGCCCTGAAATTTTCAGATGCATCGGTCAATCGGTTGTTGGGTTGCTGCCCCTGAATTGGTAATTTTGAAGAAATTTTGCTGTTTTTGGTTATTATCTTGAATATTATTATAGTTAGAGATAAACTGTAAACAGCAATAATGTTCAGCAAAGTAAGATCTACAAATAAGTCAACATGACCAAAATGGTCAGTTGACCCGTTTAGGAGTTATTGCCCTTTATAGTCAATTTTTAACCATTTTTCGTAAATTAAAGTAATCTTTTACAAAAATCTTCTCCTCTGAAACTACTTGGCCAAATTAATCCAAACTTGGCCACAATCATCTTTGGGGTATCTAGTTTAAAAAATGTGTGGCGTGACCTGGTCAACCAACCAAGATGGCCGCCACTGCTAAAAATAGAACATAGGGGTAAAATGCAGTTTTTGGCTTATAACTCAAAAACCAAAGCATTTTGAGGAAATTTGACATGGGATAAAAATGTTTATCAGGTCAAGAACTATCTGCCCTGAAATTTTCAGATGAATCGGTCAATCGGTTGTTGGGTTGCTGCCCCTGAATTGGTAATTTTGAGGAAATTTTGCTGTTTTTGGTTATTATCTTGAATATTATTATAGATAGAGATAAATTGTAAACAGCAATAATGTTCAGCAAAGTAAGATCTACAAATAAGTCAACATGACCAAAATGGTCAGTTGACCCCTTTAGGAGTTATTGCCCTTTATAGTCAATCTTTAACCATTTTTCATAAATCTAAGTAATCTTTTACAAAATCTCCACTGAAACTACTAGGCCACAATCATCTTTGGGGTATCTAGTTTGAAAAATGTGTCCGATGACCTGGCCATTCAACCAAGATGGCCGCCACGGCTAAAAATAGAACATAGGGGTAAAATGCAGTTTTTTGCTTATAACTATGAAACCAAAGCATCTAGAGCAAATCTGACAAGAAGTTAAATTGTTAATCAAGTCAATATCTATCTGCCCTGAATTTTTCAGATGAATTGGACAACTGGTTGTTGGGTTGCTGCCCTCCAATTGGTAATTTTTAAAGAAATTTTGCTGTTTTTGGTTATCTTGAATACTATTATAGATAGCGATAAACTGTAAACAGCAATAATGTTCAGCAAAGTAAGATCTACAAATAAGTCAACATGACCTAAATGGTCAATTGACCCCTTAAGGAGTTATTGCCCTTTATAGTCAATTTTTAACAATTTTCATTAATTTGGTAAATTTATGTAAATTTTTACCAAATATAGTTCTCTGTTACTAATGGGCAAAGTTCATGATAGATATAATTGTAAGAAGCAAAATCGTTCAGTAAAGGAAGAACTTCAAACACATCACCATCACCAAAATACAATTTTGTCATGAATCCATTTGTGTCCTTTGTTTAATATGCACATAGACCAAGGTGAGCGACACAGGCTCTTTAGAGCCTCTAGTTTTTCTGAATTTTATGCTGTTAGGTGAGACATATCTCTGTGTCAACAGGTTGTTATTATTTATTTCAGGTAAAATTTTCTGTTATCCATCCAGGAACTCATATATGGCCTCATTGTGGTCCTACAAATTGTAGATTGAGGGCACATCTAGGACTGAAAGTCCCTACTGGAATTAACATCAGGGTCGGCCAGGAGAAAAGGTCAGTAGTAACTTTGAAATACCATATAGCGGGTTATTTTCGCTGGGTGTAAATTTTTGCTGAGTTTCGCGGATAGAACAAACTCGCCAATTTAAAATTGTACATGCAAAGGTATTGATAAAAGTTTAGAATCCGCTCAAATAATAACTGCCAAAATATTTCGTATACCTTATTCAATGAAAATGGCTAAATTTTACACCCGCAAACATAACCACTATACAGTACTTCTTGCTGTTAATTCAGAAATTATTGACATGTTTGTGTTTTTATTATTGCAAAAAATGCAACAGGATTATAATCACAATAAGAAAAACTCTCCTTTTGAATTTTTTTATATTAATTAAACAGGATTTTACTCAATATTGCAAAAATTACATCCCATTTTAGTGTTAAATGACAAAATCATAATAATTTCTGAATTTACAATTGTGTAAAAATATTTTGAAAATAATTGAAAGATATCACCATAGTAGCAAAGAAGGATCTTCATTTTTGTGAATTGAGCTCTTATTCTCTTGTAATTGAAGCAACAAAATATAGAGTATAGAGAAATATAGACCTTAAAATTAAGGAAAAAAATGTTAATCTTGACAATAACAATAAAATGGACAGAGAATTATAAGCATGGAAACAACTATGTGGCAGGATCAATTTTTAAATGAAGAGAATTGGTATTTAATAACAAATTGGGAATTCATAAACTTAAAAGTTTTCTATCTTTACATTTCAGAACCTGGAAAGAAGGAAAGTTTATCATATTTGATGATTCATTTGAACATGAAGTTTGGCATAATGGAAATGAGTTAAGATTGGTGTTAATAGTTGACTTTTGGCATCCTGACTTGACAGAGGAACAAAAAAAGACATTGTCACCTATTTAACTGAAGGAGACCAGGAATAAAATTCAAAATGGCAGCCATATCTAAAAATAAAACTTTCAGCAAGGGAGGAAAAGATCTGTGTGGAAAAAAAGTTGTTTGAATTTGATTTCTTAAGTTTTTTGCATTGAGAAAATTAAAAGGGACCAAAATTGTAATAATTGTATATTTCCTATACTTAATCATCACAAGAGCTTTATCAACGTTTTATAAAATGACATTGGGATAAAGTTTTTTGCATTGAATATAGGGGCCAAAATTGTAATATTATATATAAATTGTGATATCATATATTAAGTATTAAGTGAGATTTTTTTTTAAAGTATTAAAAGATTATTAATATGTCAACAAATGAAAGGTTATTTTTCACCCTCAATTTTATTCTGACATCGAACAGCGCTGTGTTGAGATGTGGCTGAGAAACATTCTTAAATTTTTAGCCTATGACGTCATTGATGTCACATGTGTATTAATTTTCTGATGATATTTTCTATCTCAAGAGATTATCATGACATGAAATATATAAAAAAGATAAAAGGAAAAATACAAAGAAATGGCAATATTGAAATATTATCAGAAAAATAAAGATATGGCAAATGAAATAAACATATATTTAAGATACCATAGTCTTTTTTTCAATGATATGATTTAATCATTTATGTTTTGTGAATATCATCTTTGGTGCTTTTTGTTCATATCTACAAAATGTTATTTTTTGGTTGTAAATTTATATTTTATTTCTTGCAGTATTTTGTACTATTTATTGTTATGTTTATTTTCAATCTCATTAAAATCCGATGTTAGTTTTTGCTTTGGTATTCTCCATCATAACTATGAGCAACCATAGTGTTCAACAACATAGGATTTTGATAAAAATTGTTTATTTTTTAATTATAAAGAAAATTGCAAACCAAAGTATTCAGTCATGATTTTTCAGATTAGAAAATAATTTTTCATCTGAAAATATTAAAACATTTACATTTATAAGATAGCATAATTTCTTAAGAACAAATAGTGCTGTGTAAGCAGTGTAAAGTGCTTAGTATTTTTTCTGAGTTTTTCTTGTTGATTTTTACTAGAAACTTGATTTCAATTTTAGTTTTTAGTACCAGGTATTATCAATTTCTACATGTATCATTTGTTTATCACGCATGTTTATTATATATATTATTACAGTATAAATCATAAGATTTTTTATTGTAGAAAATTTATGAATCTCTATAAAAAATAGAAAAATAAAAGGAAGAAGGTTTTGGGTGTTCTAAAATTGGTTGTTCGTTGAATAATATTGTAGGAAAATTTCACAATTAATTTTGTGCTGAAACTATATGTCATGTAAAGTGTGTTGAGGGCGAGTCCAAAAAATAGTTGTATTTGGAAGCGAAAGCAACATGTTTTAATCCTAAAGCACATGTTCATCACTATAAGCAAAAAGTATGTATAAAATTTCCTGCCTAGTATAGTGCCTTTTATCATATAATTGTCAATAAATTCCTTCATTTA
This sequence comes from Mytilus galloprovincialis, assembly GCA_037788925.1. Lineage (NCBI taxonomy): Eukaryota > Metazoa > Mollusca > Bivalvia > Mytilida > Mytilidae > Mytilus > Mytilus galloprovincialis. The sequence continues at coordinate 81,376,015 of CM075339.1, read as the reverse complement.
CTAACATAACTGAACATTTATATTTCTTGATACTTTTCATACATTTTTCATGATTTTTTTTATAAAGAAATGGGGTAATATTTTGAAATATATTTAGGTCACATTCCAAAAAACATTTATTTTTATAAAAAGGGTGATTGCATTTTCTGTTTATAAGGATATATGAGATTATTTTTGTATACTACAGAAAAGTGCATTTCTCTTGGGGAAATAAAAAAAAAATGATATTTCAAAGGCAAAGCCTGTTTGCTGGGTTATATTTTCATGTTTTTATTTTTTGGTACCTTGATTCTTCTTTTCCTTGTATAAAAAAAACATAGCAAGTTTACATTTTCATAACTTTATCTTCATATTTTGGGGAAAAATATCCACCACCCTCCAAATTTGGGGAAAAATATCCCCCCTCCCTTTCAATTTTACAATATAGTTTTCTCAATAAACAAAAATGAATTCCCATAAAAAAAAAGGCAACTCTTCAGCATTTTTAAAGATGTGGATTTTAACTGAATCTTTCTTCCTTCCAAATCAGTGCAGCCCACTCAAATGAAAAACCTGACCATTGCTGACCACCTTCTTATCCAGTCACTGATTCTTTAATTCTTGATGAGCTGTCATTTGTGTTTAAGGTGATGAAAATCTGATAAAGTTGAGTTATATTTGTTGTAAGATACTAACCTTATCATAATGTGAAACTAATTTTGTGTTTAAAATATATTATAGTATATAAAAAATAAATTGTTCTATTCCAATTAAGATTTTTATTTCTGTTTTGTAAAAATATAATATTTATTAATTGATGGTTGAATAAAATTATGGAATATAGATACATCTTATTGGGATAAATGAACCAAGTTATTAGTTTTTTTATAATTGATTGCAAACATCAATCAGAGAATTGACTGCTGCAAATTTGTGTGTGTGTGTCTGAAAAATCATATTGAAAACAAATTATTTATTCAAATTTTATTACTATGGTGAAACCAAATTTGTTTTATATATCTATTGTTTGTTTGACACAATTTGTTTTATTTCAACATTTTGTTTATGATTTTGAACCCCAAATTGAAGTACATATTGTCTAAAGGCCTGTCAAACTGAAATCAGAATTACTGTGTATCAGTGTTTAAATCTACTGTTCCTTCTTTAAACAAGGCAGTAAATCTGTTACTTTCATGGGATACCAGTGTGTGTAACTGTTAACATGATATAAATATGGAAAATATATTTTCATTGCATGCATGTACATTCATAATAGTCAATTTGTTGTAAATATTCATGTTCTCTGCTTTTTGTTATTTTACAAGTTATAGTTGGCACAAAGTTTTTCTTCTCGGGAACATTTACTTAGTATACTTAAGGTGAAGGTCTTTTTTGGAGCTTCTTTTTTCTCAGCTTATTGCTTGGTCATTTTCTGCCCTTTGTTTTTGCATTGTTTTTATGTTCAGATTTAAGGGTTTTAAATATTTAAGTTATATAATAAAAATAAAAAGTCATCTTCATTAATAACAGAATCATTGTTGATATGTTTAAAAGATATTGGGTAATTTTTAATAAAGTATAAAAGCTTAGAAAAAACATAAACATTGCTTTCATCATAAATGTTTGTGCACCCATGTCCATGTAAAATCCCACTTAAAATAAGTTTTATATTGGAACTTCTGATTTTTTACAACAAAGAGGGCTAATTAAGTTTTCTGGTTTATTATTAATAGGACATCATGCAACATTAGATTTTTATCATTTATTCATTGTGGGTCTCATTGAGGTCTAAGGGTGATGGGGGATTGCTGATTTTTTGTAAGCGTGATGTGTGAAAGTCAAATTATTGTGTCGTGAAAACCGGAAATGAGGTCTAGCGGGACCTGGGAAATGACAAAAATATGAGAATTGCTTACGTACATAGTGTATAAGGGATACGGCTATCTGACAAAACAGTAAGCGGGATCCGGGATCGGAACCCCCCAATGAGACCCCCTTCATTGGTAAGATAATTTTTTGGTTGAAAGATATATGGGAAGAGTATATGGATGAATGTTTAATATAACAGTTTTGTCAAATGTAAAACTAATCATTCATATTTACAAAGACTGGTAAAATGATAATGGTGTGTAGAATGTATAGCCTAGTTAAAGAAAACAAATGGTATTTTGTGAGTAAATATGTGGATTGAATGATCAAGAATTATAATAATGCATTTTTTTTCATTCCGGCATGATTCCAAGACTGTGTCACAGTTGCATGTGTAAATTGTAAAAACACACAACAAGTAGAAAACTCTGCATATAAGAGTAGAATATTTTATAGGTTGAAAATTAGAAGGTTAATTCTGATTGGTTGTAAATTCAAGTGCATGTGATTATCCCACCATTAACATGTGATGCTATTAGGACTATTCCATTATTATGAATGTTGGAGTAAAGGAAGGGAAATTCCATTTTTAGACATATGTCTTGGGTAATTTAGTTGAATGTCCATTTGGTGGATGCAACAATAACTATTATAACATTATTATGAGATAGATACAAAATTAAAATTAAAACCTATGGAAGTAATTTTCTTGCCAGGAGAATTGGGAAATCCCTTCCAACCCTCCCATGTTCATTCAAATGAAATAGTCCTAATGTTGTTTGCAATAGTAGTCTGTAGTATTTATACTGATTAGTTATGATTTATAATTTATACAGCAATGTCAAGTTTATCAACCATTGAAGGAAATGAAATGTTTTTCCCATAATATTTAGTGTCACAAAGGAAAATATTTCACAACACATCCAAAGTGATTTTCTGCAATGTCATTTGGTTCATCTACGCAAAATGTAATGGCTAGTTGGAGGGGAGTCCTGAATAAATAAAGGCAACAGTAGTATACCGCTGTTCAAAACTCATAAATCCATGGACAAAAAACAAAATTTAATTATAAAAACGACTGTACGTATTTATTTTTTCGAATTGTGCAGTTTTGTAACACTATGATAAAAAAAAAATAATAGAACAATGATTTACAAAAGTCTCAAAACAATAATTTCCATATTGATTTTGTGAACATAATATGTATATATATATATTTCTTTTGTATCTAAAAACCTGACTTGATTCTTATGGTATTTTTTGTGAATGATATTAACTGTATAACCAAAAGCATGACAAAACATATTTGACTGTGATTGATACATATTTATTAGAAGTAGTATAGAAAATTTTATAGTCTAGGTATTTAATAAGATAGTGTGCACTATAGGAAAGAATTGGAAAATCTAGTCAGGAACAGAAACTATTTTGCAAGGACTACCTTTTTTGTTTGATGTTACCTTTGCCTTGTATGGTTGATTTAGGTAGATAGGATTTTTGATGTAGCCAATACCATAAGTTAAATGTTTTTGGCAAGAAAACGTTTTAAAAGCAGGAAAAAATCTAAAAAAAAAACCAAATTTGAAACAGTTGTGTCTCACATATTTGATTTTAGGGTAGACTGTTGTTTTAGGGGAGAAATTAAAAAAAATCCAACAATTTAAAAAAAAAATGACATTGAGATTTTCACAACCAAATCTCATTTTAAGGCTTTTTAAACTTCTTAAATTAATGTTAAAAATAATCAACTCTGTCTCAGATTACAAATTGCATTCATATTAGTGAGAAAAAGAATCAATTTGTCTCATGTTTAAATGGTTTCATTTGTATGAAAATGTGACATGTATAGTTCATAATCTTAGTTTTAAGCATTTTTACAACAGTTTAAATTCACTAGAGTTCACTAGAATATAAACAGTAGTGAAATGTAAAATACAGAATTGGAAGTGTATAGTTTATAAAAAATATAAAACTTTAGAGAGAAAGTACAATGTAATTGAATATAGCGTCTTTTAATTATAGTTTTTAAAGTGAATAGAGTTAGAAAATAAATTAAGAAACATGTCTAGTCAAAGCATCTTAAGATGATTACTTGCTTCCAATAAATTGTATTTAGAAATTCCTTGAATATGCAAGAGAAATGGAATACACATGTTAACACAAACATTAGATGAAATAGAATTTATAATGTACAAACGAAAGGTATAAATGTATGTGTGAATATTTGTAAATATATATATAACCAAGTCACAGTAACCTTGTTTTCAAGTCTAGGTTCCCAATATTATGAACAAAAAATGCAAATAAATGCAGTTAAAAGAACTTACTTATTCAAAAAAGTACAAAAAAACATTTCATCTAAATTTTGATAAGTATTATAGACAACATATTTCAAACAAAAAGACTATTATAGAATTGAAATGGGTTTTTTTAAGTTCCTAAAAAACGTAAGAGTTCAAAATTAAAGCTATATTGCTAAATATATCTAGTCTTAAGAATTAAAGGAGAAGGTACAAAACTGGTTATTTTTTAATTTATCTCGAATGTTTAGAACAAATGTTAAATCTGTTTATTTTAAGAAAACATTGAATTTTAAGGTTAGATTAAACCCTTTTCATGGGTAAACAGGAATAAAAAAAAACAATATTCTACAAAAAATGTATTTCTATATGAATTTTACATTCTTAGAAATGATAAAGAGAATAACCAAAAAACATATTCAGTCTATTTGTTGAAAATCTTGCTAATGATGTCACAGAATGATTTATTATCAGTGCTTGGTAGTTGGTCTGACCAAATTCAAACTACATGTACTCTAAAATTCAGAAATTATTGCGTGCATTTATTATTGCGATTTTGTCATTTAAGACTTAAATGTGATTTTAATTTTTACAATTTTGAGAAAATACTGTTTTTTCATATAGAATATTTCAAAATGCGAGTTTAAATTATTGCGTTTACAACTCTGTCGCATTTTTCCCAATAATAAAAACCTCACATTAATTTCTGAATTTATAATATTTGATACTTAATAATTATTTTGCCAACTGCTAGTTTTTGAAATGGTGTGGTGCTTAAATAGTTAGTAAAATTCTTCTGAATTGTAAACACATAGTTTCAATTCTGGAAACATTAAAAAAGAGTATTCTTTCATTCATAACTACATATTTAATTACCTAAGCTTGTATTGACAATTAAGGTATAGTGTAATAGGATTATTTGCACCAACTTGCTCTTCATTACAATGAATCGGTTAATGTTGAAGTCAATCTGAGGCCACAAGTTAGTATTTTTTTCATTCAAACCTTCAGAAGATATTGGCAACACAAATCTTTTAATCGGTGATTTTTTTTTGTGAATCCCACTTGCAACAAAAAAAGAGTTTTTACAAAATTTTAAATATAAGAAATGATAATTTTTTGCTTGCATGAAGTCTCAAGTTTTTTAAGAAAGCTTTTGTTAAGACAGGACATCTAAGAAACTCACTTCTCCTAAATTAATTGCCTATCAAAAATGTAATCTACTAAAAGATCAGTTGATGTGTCATTTCACAAAACTAAAATGTCCTCCATCAGATAACCAATACAAAATTGACAATTATGCAACTGAATTACAAGAGTATTGGATTACATGAGTATGTTTGTTAGATATATTTTCACAAGAATGGATGGAGTAAGTGCAATTATTATATTATGTGACATTTATTTTTAGATTTTACACATGCTAATGTTAACGATATTAAAATTGTTTATTTAACCAATATTTTGTGTTGATTTCTTTAAGCTGTATTTTACAAAACGTTTGTGGGTTCTCAATGCTCTCCAACTTGACTTTATTCGTCCCATGGCATTGCTGTCTCAATAATTCTTTGAAACGTTGTTTCTGCGTTGCACAATCCAAATGGCATCGTGACAAATTGGTATAAACCACCTCTGTGTGTAGAAAATACAGTTTTATCTTTATCTGCTGCATGCATAGGCACCTGGTGATAAGCTATTATCCGGTTTAAAACTGACATCCACTTAGCCTCACTGAGTGCGTCAATATTATCCTCTATTTTAGGGGTAGGATAGGCATTTTTGGCCGTCTTATCGTTCAATTGGTTGTAATCAACACACAACTGCATCGAAAGATCTTTCTTTTGCACTAATACTAAGCCTGAAGTCTAGAGGCTATTGGACTTCTCATATAATTACTTTTCCTCCAATTTCTTAATTTCATCTTCGATTGCCTGATGTATATAAAAGGGTATTCGTCTTGGAGGTTCCCTTCTTAAATTTTCGTCTTTCAATTTGATACTTTGCATATCAATTGTTGTCTTCCCATAATCTACTGTTGGATCATAGAATGCATCTCTTTACTTAAACCTCTCGTCTTCAATCTCTTCCAATGACTTATCCATACTTCTCCATGAAATTACTATCAGGCCACAAAATCCCATACACCTCTGAATTATCGTCAGCATAACATTTTGTAGTGAGCTTAGCTTTTATAATTACTTCATGTCTCGCATTAATGTCTATGGAAAAACATTGCTACAACACGACTAGATAGTACATTAACACTCTCTTGCTCAAGAGGAGCTGTAAATCCGTTTATAATTCGTGATCCCGAGTCGAAATTCCATTGACATCGATATTTTGAAATAAAATATTCACATAAATGATTAAGTTCCACACCTAAAAAATGAATTGGAAATGCACAGCACAAAATTCACCAAAATAGAATGTCCATTATAACCGTACCTAAATATTTAGTGTACTTCCATCTTCAGTTTTAATTTCTAAATATCTACACGGTTGGGCACAGGTCTACGTTCCGGCATTATACTATAGTAGCCCTTTTCTGTGTTAAATGTTCTGAGTCCGGCTTCAACTTTCCAACTTATAGCGGATCCCTCAATTATTCTATCTTTCATCAACCATTCTTGAATTTCCTTTCACACTAGCTATCATGGCTACATTAATTGCCTGTCGTTCATATTTGAATGTTCACTGTTCAGGCTGGCTGTCATGGTAGTCTTGAATGGCTTTGTATGCCCCACCTACGATAGTAGAGGGGCATTACGTTTTTTGGTATGTGCGTCCGTTCGTCCGTCCGTCCGTCTGTCCCGCTTCAGGTTAAAGTTTTTGGTCAAGGTAGTTTTTGATGAAGTTGAAGTCCAATCGACTTCAAACTTAGTACATATGTTCCCTATGATATGATCTTTCTAATTTTAATGCCAACTTAGAGTTTTTACCCTAATGTCACGGTCCACTGAACATAGAAAATAATATTGCGAGTGGGGCATTAGTGTACTGGGGACACATTCTTGTTTCCTTTTAGAATCGTCTAGTGAATATCCTGCACATTCACATATGTCCCCTCTAGACTAACTTTCCTTGCTGGAAATATCAATATTTACACCTGTGCTAGGCATCATATAAGCTGCGGTCGGAGCATGGCCTATGTCCGACCATGCTCTGTTTAACTTTAATTGTGATACTGTCTCTTTTCTGTGCGTTTTTACATGTGGAACAATAGTTCTCGTCTGAAATCGACAACACTGGCTTATGTTATGTCCAATTTCCTCACAATTGTAACATGCTACATCTTCCACCATTTAAGTTGCTTTGTGGTAATTTGTGGTATTTGAAACGTGTCGTCCTCTTTGTGCTGAGATTTCGTTCTTTCTCCTTGAATATTGATCCTTATTATTAGTTAAAACGAAATACAGTCTTTTTTTTTTATCGAATTCCTCTGCCTTTCACATAGACTGATGCATTATTCCTCCATGACACTCGTCACGGCATCTTGTAAAGTTTTGGGTCGAGAACGTCTACCTGATAGTCTAGACTCATCTGTTTCAACACGAGCGTCAATGAAAGTTTTGATACTATTTTCCTAAACTCAGTATGGATTAATAGGATAAGCGCGTCTGTTTGTGTCTTCAACGGACTGTCCTTGCTCCCTAAAAGTCTCCAAGTTTACGTTTTATAAATTGTCCTTCTACTCGATAAGAATCCTTCATATAAGAGTACCCAAAGCGAAGTTCTATTTTCTGCAAAAGAGAGTTCCAGTTCGTAATACCACTATCAAGTAATCCATGCACATAAAAGAGGGACGACAGAAACCAGAGGTATAGTCAAACTCGTAGATTGAAAATAAACAGACAACGCCATGGCTAAAAATAAAAGTAGTGACCTGTAATGGTTTCCTTTTTAAAATTTTTATTTTGATGGAGAGTTGTCTCATTGGCACTCATGCCACATCTTCCTATATCTAATGTCAACGGTTAATCGTCAGAAGGGCCGAATACAAAAAACGCTAACCGGTTAACCGTTTTTTTCAATTTTGCTAGATTTTATACAGATGTGTATTGAAATTATAAAATTATTTGGTTCTATTTAAAAAGGCAAATAGACAAATGATAGTACAGAAGACACAACATAGAAAACTACAGACTAAGCATCACGAACCCCACCAAAAACTGGGGGTGATCTTAGGTGCTCCATACGCTTCTGATTGACTTCTTAATGTAGATAGAAAAACCATCCATATTTTTTTTCCCGTCTGGTCAGCCAAACCAATGTTCTCGTTATACCGCAAAAAGTCAGACAAAACATCTTAGTTCCATCAAATGTTCTTCTCACATGTGTTTCCAACTGTTTAGCTGAATATTCTTTCCCGAAACGTTGTTATGATTCGATGGAACCTTCTGGCTCGAAGGATAATTTCTTCTGCACCTTTTGGTCTTTTTCCTGATCAGTCTTTCTATAGGAGTAAAATTGCTTCCATGCATAGGCTGTGCACACAGTGTACATGGTCCATACCATGTATTCCTACGTATTTTATTTAATTCCCTCTGATATTTTTACAATCCCTGTTAGCAAAAATAGAATAAAAACAGTTGTACAAATCACTCCACATTTTAATTCTAACCAGCAAACAAAATCGTGTCACGAATACACACCACTTATCAATACACTGGCAATTATGCAAACACAGCTCCCAAAATTAATTTTAGGCAAAATCCTTTTCATCCAATTGAATAATTTTCACCTGTTGAATTAACGCTATTGTCACTAACATGCTTAAACTGCTGAAGTACTGGTGTACTGGTGATAACCGGAAGCAAATATTGACCAACCACATATATGTGACATAAGGTATTTTACTAGGCGGAGTGATCTGATCCTGATCATGTGGGGAATGTATCGGCTCCATCTAACCAGAGACATAACTGAAGTGCGGAATATACGGATTTTGATAACTGTTCCACCCCGGATTTTTTTTTGTATGGGTACATTGATGATTATGATCCCTATTAACACAAGTGAACTCAATAGCACATGCAATAGGTGTTATAATTCATAGTCTCTGTTTGAATCGCACATTTCAATTTAAACATGATAATTCTTACACTAATTAGTAAATGTCATGCATTCTTTCATCTCCTGGAATCATTGACCCCACCGCTGCCACCATTTTGTAACGTAAACCGTTAAAAGCAAGGCAGAATACAAAAAAAAAAACAAAAAAGAAGCTTAACTGTTCTATTACAAATCAGATAAATCAAAATTTTACTTCACATCAAATGATTATAATGATAATTAGGCACTTATTGCCGACGAGAGTCTAGTATCAAAATTTCCTTCTAGATTCTAGCTTTTGATCATTCACAAGCTTCTGTGCAAGTTTGGAACACATCCAGGATAGTTTATGAAAGTAAGAATAATTGATTGTAGCGTATTTTTATTGGTCTACATCTAGTCGGAGACCAATTAAGTAATCTGCCGAATGATCCGCCAATGGATCAGACCAGGACTTATATATAAATCCTGGATTTTAAACAAAGAAAGAAAGAAATTCCAATGAAAATCACGTAGACAAATCTATTAGAAATATATAGAAGACTTTATAGCTCCAAACTGAGATAATGAGAATACCCGTCCACCGACAAAACGATTCTTGAACACAAGAAAAGTGGTAAAAAATAGAGTGGCACCACTTAAAGGAAATGGAAATTACAATATGATCCAATAAATAAGGCAAATACATCATGTACAATGTATACTAAATTACCAATACATATTTGCTTGTTTGCCGGATCTGACAAACCTTTACTTTTTAATACCTTTACGGTACCTATCATGTATTTGCCGCCTCTGTCAGATGAACCACTGGCACTGTTGTCCTTTGTCAGTGTGAATTAACTCTTTAAAATCCTATGAATTGACACTAGATACATACACGGCCACAATAACAACGGTGCACTAATAAAATCGGTTAGATAAAAACATATTGAACCAATACTTTATACACTGTACATATCCCACCAACACTTTATCTACACAGTTACAGTTCTCATTTCTATAATTATCACATATATTTCCATATCATAGGCATTTCTTTTCACTGTTATAACATTAAGGAACGCTTTTGATATAAGCTAAAGCATAGTCCAGCACTACTGATTTTCTCAATGTGTACATGTTGTTGATATGTTAAGAAATGAAACTTCGAGTAGTGCAATGATTAATTGTAGCAAATTGTTGTTACTCTGAAATAATCCACTTATAGTAATATCTTTAATATAACATTTTAGTTTGTCGATGAACAGAGACCTAACTTCCTCCAATACTTTGCACTTGATTATAAAGTGTTCACGATCTTCAGGTTCATGCTTACATAGTTGACAAATTGGACTCACAGATTGCCTACTAAATTTAGCTCTGTCTTGTTGAAGTGTGTAGGTTCCAAAAGCGAGTTTGGATTTTAAACGGCTCAGCTCCCCCACTAACCAAATGTTATGAGTTTTGCCAATAATTGTGTCCTCAATATTAAGTAATTTTAGAGTTGATTTTTCTTTGGCGTCGTCAGTTTTTAGTTTGCCCAGCCAGAATAAGTAAACAAACTTAGAGACCAGTTTTTTATCATTTATATTTACACGGAGGATTGACTGATAACTCGTGAGGAGATGGTAGTTCATATTTGTCAGCAAGCTCAACAATTCTTATAAACCAACTCTTAGAGTCCTTGTTTTTTTTTATAGCTAATTGTCTAAATGCAATATTACATTCAACAGATTCTTTGTTTGCTACAATGTTTCTAAAAGTACATAACATTCCCCTTATGAACAACAGCTTCAATTTGGATCTGACCTAGTAACAATAGAGTTCCAGTATTAGCTGTTCTTTCTGGTAGATTCTGGACTTGTTTCATAAGTTTAATGAAATAAGTACTAAGGTTTTCAATATCTTTTGCTGACAAACAAATCACATCCAATCTATACAACAACCTTGGGATTACATATAAACAGTTAGGCAGCAACCATTTGAATTTGTTTTAGACCCTGAGAAAAAAAATATGTTTGTTTCACCCTCAGCTGCCACTGTATGTAATGCTATAATTGAAAGAAAAAAATTGCTTTCAACTTGTTGCGAAAAAAAAATAGATTTGTCCGGGGGGAGAAATCCATAGAACCCACCCCCCCCCCCCCCAAAAAAAACAACAAAAAAACAACAGAAAATCAAATGGTTGCTGCCTTAATAAGATGAAGAGATACTTTTCGGATTAAGTCATGAAGGCATGCATATCTTAATTCAAGCCGGCAAAATTGTGTATTTCTATAGAACCGGAAGCCTGGTAAAAAAATGTTTTGTTTACACATATGCAATTGGAGTAAATGAAACTATACATTCTGCATGATCACGTCATATTTATCGTGATATTTATATCGATGTTCATCAGAGTAAACAGTACATCAGTACTTTGATATGACATATTTTGCTTGAAAATCAAGTCAGTGTCGCAGAAAAGTTAACCCTATCCGAATATAAGTTTTGGAATCGGGGGCAACCTGACGGTTAAGCTAAATATAATATAGAATGTTTTTATATATTAAATGCAACCCCCTTTTTTGTCTCCAGCGCATGCTCATACAGAAACCGGAAATAAACAGGTGCTTTACAAATCTCAAACTCACAGGTGATGGAAAAGATGAGAAGTCTATAATTAATTAACGTTGTAGTAGATTAACGTGTCAAACAGAAAAAAAGAAAGAAAACAACAAACGGTAAGCACTTCTCCAGTAATAATATGAATATAAGCAAGGAAATTATGCAAGGTTCATAACTGACAGATAAAATATATTATATATACAGTCATGCCAGTTCGTTTTCATCCTGGTTGTACTAAATATACATGTAGTTAAGGCTTTGATACACACTTATTATTTAGTGTATGGTAAACACAGCTCAGCTGCACATGTTCTGACAAAGAGGAACGCTTCATAGATGTTTTGGGAAATATATTAAGTCAGTCAACTGGTATGCACTATAGAGGGTGGTAATGGGGGTACCTTCATGAAGAATCACGGTAAAAATTCTTGCCAAATGAGGTTGACAGTAATTTTTTATGTATGATGATAAAATGTACTTTCTTTTAGACGAAAGGAAAATTGACTGATTTTGAAAAATCACATTAAATTTTCTCCAAAAACAACAAAAACAATACTTGTTTGAGACACCTCTGACGAATAAAGATAAGGATAGATTGAGGAATCACGGTAAAATTTTAACCAATCTGATGCTAACGGTAGCTGAAAATGACCATTTGATGCCTGACGATAAAGGGTATTACTTAACCCTCATTATACTTTGTGTAAATAGCGTCCAATTAAGCATACCAGTTGACTGGCAAATGTTTATGCCCCAAAACATCTATAATACGCCCTCCTTTGGTTCTTAGGGTATCAATGCTAGTCTGTTTGTTTCCCTAAGGCGTCAAACGGTAATTTTCAGTTACCATCAAATCGGTTAAAATTTTTATTGTGATTCATCATTGCACATGTATCATTATTGTAATTCGTCAGAGGTCACCAAAATAATCGTTTTTTTTCTTCAAAACTAATATAAGGTTCCACTAAACATGCTAAAGTCAAAATATATACATGTACACATGTACATGTATTATGTATTTAAAACACTTTCCAAACATCTAAACTTTGCCTGTATTTTTATTCAACTTATAATGAATAAAGTCCTATAAACTATGGGAACATATCTTCATATAAACATACTTAACATATACATGATATACACACTAAATTGTCAATAAACTTGAAATTGTTATGTTGTGGCCAAACTGGTTCTTGGGGTAAATTATTTTTTGACGAGAAGACTAATACATTGCATTATATTGTACATGTATAATTGTGCAACTAAAATGTAGATAAGATATGAAAAATTAAACATCTTTGAATTGTACTGTAATTCTTGTAAAAAACTTGGATCTTTCCTTATTTAAATACATCAAGTTAATTTTTAAATTAAATCGTAGTGAAATTGGCTAGAAAGGACTTCACATTAAATAAAGTATCCACGAAAAATAAGTTGGTTTACAGTATCTTAGAACCAACATTGTAATATTGATCATGATCATGATGATACATACATGTATATACTGTGGATTCATTATTATTCGTTTGATACCAATTTTCGTGGGTACAGGTGAACCACGAATTACACATTTTCTATAAGCTCTGTATGCAGACATTGACAAAACCACAAAATCAAATACCCACCAACATGCTGTGTTTCCTCAATTAACAAAAATTGATACCCACGAAAATAAATGAATCCACAATTCATAAATGTACATCAGTACAAATGATTGTTCAAATTGTCTGTATTTTTATGACCCACCTAGGGGCATTTTGTTTTCCCGTCTGGGTGTCAGTTTGTCTGTCTGTTGCTTCTGATTAAAGTTATTGGTAAAGATAGTTTTTGATGAAGTTAAAGTCTAACTAACCTGAAACTTATATAATATAATTAGTACACATAATTAGTACTTATGACATAATTAGTACACATAATTAGTACTTATGACATAATTAGTACACATAATTATTACTTATGACATAATTAGTACACATGTTACTTATGATATAATTAGTACACATGTTACTTATGATATACATGTAATTAGTACACATGTTACTTATGATATAATTAGTACACATGTTACTTAATACTTATGATATAATTTTCTAATTTCAATGTCAAATTAGACTTTTTACCCCATTTCACGGTCCACTGAACATTGAAAATGATAGTACAACACAAAAATGTATACCCATTGAACAGGTTAACGTTTTTGGTCAAGGTAGTTTTTATTATAGTTCACATATTACATACAAAATGTACTTTATTTTTCATTGACAATTTGCAAATTCTATATACATTTTCAGTTATTTTATAATAAAACTAAGTAGGGACTTTTACCATGTTTAATATCTGTTGCTGCTTACATATTTGCATAAGTGGGTTTACCACAGAAATCTCAAACGTATAGTATGATAATTCATATCATGTTTCATGCTTACACTTATAATTAGTCTGTCAACATTGGTCATTTAAACAGTTATTACTGATCATTGGTCATTGATTTCAAGTTCATTGTTGTTTGTCCAAGATTTAGATGATGACCATTTAATCATCATATATATAATTTGTTCGTGTGATTCATATGATAATGAAATTTAAGAAGATGATTGTAAACAAACGTGGTCATTTATTTAATCATCTTAAAAAAAATATAGTTTAACAGTGTCAAATGCTATTTATCCTATAATAACTGGTGAATAAAAATCTATTACAGCTAATTTCCTAATGCTTGTACATGTATAGTCTTGGTTAGATTACTTACTTTGTTTGTATATAATGTACAAATCATTGTCAAATGTAATTGGGATAATGTACAATAAAATTTAAATATAATATATATATATATACAAATATGCCTTATATATGTTTAAAATGGCAATATTAATGGCAAAACTTGAGCAAACCTTCATACAAACATGATCACAAACAAAGCAAGCAAGCCTACGAAAGTTGGACTAATCATGCATTAGGAAATTAGCTCTAATTTGCATACAATTGTAAGATGTTTGAGATACAATGTTTCCTTTTATATTCATGTATATAACTTGAAATGTATGTTTTATAAATGATGAAATGTAAATAAGATAAGAGATAACAACTAGATCAAAGAGTAGAAAACAACTCAGGCCACCAATGCATGGGTCTTCAACACAGCAAGAAAATCTACACAATGTATTAAAAAATCTCAGATTTTTTACTAAACCATGTAAACCTGAATTATGGAATGGTTAGCAAAATACTAGGCATGCTACATTCATGACATTGTACATGTACATTTGGGTCTGCTAATGTTTTAAACATTTATTAATTATTATGATTTCATTATAATTTTCATTCAAATTAATCATGTTTGAATCCAAATGACTAAATAAGTTTTAATATATATATCTTGACTTCAAATATCATTGCACTTCAGAACCGGAGGTATAATTACAACACGGCAAATGTTTGTATACAACAACTGTGTACACACGCAGAAACAAAATAAATAATGTATTAAGAAACCGTATTGTAATGTAAACAGTGGCATTTAAAGGATTTTTCAATGTTATTATGTCCATACATTGTCCACGTCAATTTTTAGATCGTAAGATTCTTTTACAATGTTTACAACAGATTTGTTAATTGACGGCTTAAGTCTAAAGTCAAATATGAATTGAATGTTTATCAATGTATACCATGTAGGTTTGTATATATGTAAAGGCCAGTATCATGACAAAGTGTTAAATTTATAGTTGTAAATGATGTCAGCTAGTGTATCATATTATCACATTTTCCTGTCGAAGTTTGGGGTTCTCTCTTGATATTTAGGCTTCTTCCACGTATAATGAGGGGGGCTAGGAGGGTTCTTGATTCCAAATTCCGAGCTTAAAAACATGAAATCCTGAAATCCTGGGCTTAAAAAATACGAAATCCTGAGGTCCGTAAATTTGAAAAAAGAATTCCTGAATCCCGTAAGGGTAAATCCAGAAATTCTAAGCTTAAAAACACCAGATCCCGGAGTCCCAATAAAGTTCCTATCCACCCGCTATAATAGCTGACCGTCACAAAATAAAGTTCCTATCCACCCGCTATAATAGCTGACCGTCACAAAATAACAAAATATTGCTGATAGTGGCATTTAACACTTATCAATCAATTATATTTTCACAAAAATGTTTGAAATATTATTATGGTGTCCAATGTTAACATTGTCCATGTCAAATTTTTAAATCATAACAACAACAACAATCTTTTATTTTTCACATTCTTTAACAGCTGCTGGGCTGTGATTTTTGAATTGAGGTGTTTATAATTAGAAGGCTTAACATCTATAAGTCAAAAGAGATAGATCAGTTTGTAAAAACATATTCCATATTGATGTGCAAAATTGTGTCGAGGCCTGTGTTCAATAGTGAATCTCATATTTTAACAAGATTGTTAAAATCATAAGTCTTGGTGTCCAACAATTTGTCCATGTTGAATTTATAAATATATTTACATTCTTTAAAAGCTGATTTGTTCGAGATGTATTAAAAACCTAGTGTCAAAAGAGAGTCAATGTAGGTAAAGATACTTGTGGGTGGGTAAGCATAAAGAATCATGATGGAGTGTTAAATTCATTCTGATATTGTATCATGTATATAGGCCAATGTATCATATATTTACAAGGATGTTTTGAATAACAATTGTTATTTGATATATACGTTTGTAAACAATCTGATTATTTAAAAGTAGATTATCATTTATCTAGATCTATTAATAGTATATATGTAAGTCAGACTATTTATCAACGAAAAAATGTAAACATTTACTTTATAGTTCATACATGTATTGATTTACGTTAAGAAATATTCACATCATTTTGGAGTTTATTGTGTCGGAATAATGTATTCATTAAAATGGTAAAGCAATTTATACTAATTAGTTTTATGGTACATGTATATATAGAAGTTTTAATGATATTGTTATGAAAATTAATTTTTTAGAATGTAATTTTAGAGTATATCATAAGTAACTCACAGCATTAACATTACAACTCTCTTGAAATCTTTACTCAATATTTGACATGTTTATGAGAGCTTTAGACAGGGCTTTGGTCTTCATACAACAAAGGAAAAATTGACTTCTGTAATCTTCTTTCTGATTCTGTCATGTCCGTGACAGATCCAGGGGGCGGGGGTCCGTGGGTTGGAACCCCCCCTTTTTTTTTAGACGATTAATACATTTGAATGGGGACATGTGGTTGGAACCACCCCCTTTATTCAAGGTAAGGTCCCCCTCTTTTAAAATGGCTCAATCCGCCCCTGCATGTAGAGTGATTCTGTGGATTCATTTATTTTCGTGGATTGAGGAAAACTTGCATTTTTGTGGATATTTGAATTTAGGGTTCTGCAAAAACCTGCATATAATTTTATAAAAAATATTAAATTATTGAATACTTAATTTTGTGATTCATCTGTAAGACTGTATAACCACTAAATCCACTAAAATTGGTATCCACAGAAAAAATAATTTTCCCATGAGATACATGCCCTTCCCTAGATCTTCCATCAATTTCTTTCATTTTCCATCAACACTTGGATCACCAAAAAAATCCATCAAAGGATGATGGAAATTAGGAATATATTTTCCATCAGCTATCTTTTTGACAGTAAATGATCAAAGTTAATTTAAAAAAGTTTCATTCTTTAATTTAAGTTAATATATTTAGAATTTTAGAGCAAGCAGGTATATTTTGTACTAAGTTTTAGAAAGCATATTGTAATAAATGTGGAGCAAATTGAATTCATTACAAAAATTAAAAGCTGATTTTAAGGTATGGTAAGAAAAGTTGACTTTTGTATAAGATTATAGGATTACAACAAATTTAAGGATCTAGCTTCTTAATATGAATTAGTCATTCTTAGTAGTATATAAATGTTCACTAAAAGTTTACAAATGTGTGGGAAATTATTCAGTATATATACTTTTGTACAGAGTTTTAAATGACATGTGCAAAACTACTTTATGTACATGAAATTTAAAATCAACTGGTCAGTGTCTTGGAAATCTAATATGGTCTGGTATGGCTGTCTCTTTTATGTGTGATTTTTACAGATACTTTGTATAAGGGAATTAGTATTTGAAAATGTATACATGTACCAACATTAGTTTTGCCGATTGAAAACTGATTCAATTTTGAAATAAGGATAAATTATTTTGCTCAGATAGATTTTTAAAATGGTTTATATTTATTTTTACATGTTTAGGAAAAGAATTTTGTTTAATATTTTAAGATGACTAACATTCATGAGAATATAGTATACATATTTGTAAATACATGTAGCATGATAGCAATAAGTTATTAACCTACAAATCTATAAAAGGGATAGCCATATCAAATCATCATATAAGATCAACTTAATAAAGCAGTTCAAAGACACTTTGATTAGTTTGATCAAGCTTAAAATGCTGACACAGGTTTATTCTTTATTTTCAGCTCTTATCATGTTAATTTTGCTAATAATAGCTAGAGTTTAATTACTGAAAGGTTAAAACAAAAAAGGGATTATTGTTTAAATCTGGATATATAGTACATATGGATTCATTTATTTTTGTTGGTATCAATTTTTTTTGAATGCTGAAAACTTGCATATTGGTGGATATTTGATTTTGTGGTTTTGCCTATCTCTGTTTATATACAAATCCTTTTGCAAATATGCTATTCGTTGAACATTTGAATTACGTGGTTCATCTGTACCCATGAAATCCATGTTAATTGGTATCCAACGAATGTATCCACAGTAATTAGAATTGAAAAAAAAATGGTATGATTGAGAAAACTCTCAGCCGAAGAGCAAATGACTGACAGCTTTCAACAATAAACAAATCCAGTTAGCAATAGAAGGCCTTGAAAGATCTTTCTGTCAAAAAATGTAGGGTAAACAGGGAGTCCTGGCTATTTTTCACCAGAGAACAAAAAAGCAATGAACAGGTTGAATTTTCAGTTTTGTTTGCAAAATTCTATTTATCCTTTATTAGAATGATATGAAATAGCAAACAATTTGTACATTTACGTATATATTAGTATGAAATATGGAATACGTTTAATTTTACATATGATTGAAATTGACATGCATGCATCAGTTATGCACATGATAAACATAACCGTAGCCAGGGGGTTCAGGGGGTTCAAACGAACCCCTCCTTGAAAACAAACAAGCACTGTTAAAGTCAATGTTCTGTTTCAAATTGTGACTGTTAAAGTCGAGTTTGTGAGTCAAACGAACCCCCCTTGGAAATTCCTGACTACAGGCCCTGATAAAAAATGTTTTTTCAGTAGTTTCCAACAAATCTCATGTAGATCTACCATCTTGCTTCAGATTTTATGGTATTACATCCATAACTTAATCTATGAGAAAATCATTTCTGATATTATATCAAATTCAAGTAAAGAGCATTGTGTTACCATTATGCTTAAAGGGCCCTGGGGGAGAACACTTGAAATTTATTATGGACAAAAGAACTATAATTCTAAGTTTCAAAGAGCCATCTTTTGATCGTGTAGAATGGAATGTAATAAAGTTTGTTATTATTACTTAAATGAAATATATCTAAATTGCCTTAAACTTCCATCTACAATTTGAATAAAAAACAAGATATGGTATGATTGTCAATAAGTCACTCTCCACAAGCATGACAAGAGACCTACAAAATGATGCAGAAATTATAAACTCAAGGTCACGTGTACAGCCATGAGCATGCATGCATTTATTATAGAGATAAATGTCATGTAAATTGCTTCTACTATTTTCACTTCATTTAAAAAAAAAAACATGCAACTTTTTACTACCAGTATCCCAAAATATTTGTTAAACCAAGATATACAAAAATTAGGAAGTGTGTTCCAATGTATGAGTGAGATATAAAACATGTATTATATTAGGGATTTTGCTGTTGCCAGACAATTATGTTATATTTTCAATATTTTAGGAATTTTAATTCATTCTAAACACTGAAGCTTTTATCTGAAATGAGTAATTAAAATAAACATTTAGGGTGGTAAAGGAAAGTAGATAAAATATATCAGGTATTAATTGGACGATATGTCAATGTTTATGTAGCTATAGGGATGTAATATATAGGGGGTGAAAGTTGGGGCATTGTTTTCCCCAGAATTATCAAATGTAATCTCAATCATTTATTATAGACAAATGCACATCACAACAATTAAAAGTATCTGCTTTTACAGTTAGTGAAGATGTCAAAGTCATTTTAGTTCATGTTAATTGGCAGAAGTTATTTATTTAGACGCAAAATGTGCATAAAGTCACTATCATGAGTCCATGACTATCTATACACCCCCTTTATATGAAAAAAAAACCGGATTTTCTACATGTTTAGAATGGCATATATATATAACTGATTTTCTTAAAATTAGAGCATCATAGACAAATGAGAAAACAGTAAACCAACTTTTTTTTCGTGAATATTGTATTGGTGTATTATCCCTGCATTTTTTTTAAGTTAGTTCAATGCTCTGCAATTTATTTTCATGTTAATACCCTAAGCTGAACTAAGTCATTATAATACCGCTGATGTTATGATTATAGGAATATCTATTATTAGACCAGAAAATGTAATTTGCAAATGGTCTATTGTTATATTGGTTCTATATTGTTAATCTAAACATTGTATCAAACAAGTATTAGGCCACGGTTTTTTAATTTGTTGGTTTACGGATTTTCTCCATGAAAAAGTCGGGTCGGTCGGTTGGAAAAAAAAAGAAAAAAAAGATCTTTCAAGACAGAAAACTGATATGTAAAATAAAAATTTATTTCACCTTTCTAATAATATGTTTGTCATACTATTTTTTCATCGTTTTTAAATTTTAGTTTGATGAAATATTATTGCTCAGCTGTAAACATCGCATGACATTGTCTAATTATTTCCCGTAAAAAAAGGTGGGTACACTGACAAAGACGAAATTAAATCGTCAGTTCACAAACAAGAAAAGCAGATTCACGTCAGTTATTTGACTTAGCTTTTAATCAAAACTTGGTGAAAAATAATAAGCACGAAAACTGATAAAGGAAAAAAAAAGTAAAAACGTTGTACGAAACAAGTTTAAACACAAGTGTTAAAAACGTAATAGACTCGTCCACTGGAAAAACGAGAATATCAGGTTAAATAATTAGTTGTCATGCATTCCTGTTTTTTATCCAAATGGACGATATTTTTATATCTATAAAGCAAGAAAATATCAAATGAATTGTTAAAATTCAGTATTTTAACTTGATGTCTTGAACTTCCACCTGTCCACATTTGGACAAGTCTATTTATGTGAGAACATGCATCTTACGGACTGGTAAAAAATAAGGAAAACGAACTTATTGTGTAATTGGTTTTAAACACGGGTTTCGTTCCTCAAAATTATTTGCGCAAACGACATTTCAAGGTCATTAATAATTGATTTGTCTATTTTTAGAAACGTAAACTGAAAGTTTCATTTTTCACAACAGAAAGTGTCTTCACTTCTGTTAGTGATTAATGCATTTCATTTCATAAAAAAGGATATTTTAATTATTTTTCAGGGATAATGCATTTGTTATGGTCGGCGAGAATAAAAAAAAGCCTGAAATTTCGATTTTATTTTTATTTTGGAAATCGGCAAAATCAGGTCGGCGGATCCGTAAACCAACAAATTAAAAAATCCTGGCCTTAGCCTATAGCATCATTTTATGAATGTTTGAAATTATAGATGTGGTATATGAATAATATGATACATATATATATATTGCTATAATGATTATAACAGTCTGCAAGAGAGGACAAAAATGGTACATTGTACAAGATACAGCAAACATGTATGATTTATATTACTGTGGATTCATTATTATTCGTTGGATACCAATTTTCGTGGCTTTTGTGGGTACAGGTGAACCACGAAATCAAATGTTCAACGAATAACAAAATTTATATAGGCTTATATGCAGCCTTTGGCAAAACCACGAAATTAAATATCCACGAATATGCAAGATTTCCGTAATCCACGAAAATTGGTACACACGAAAATAAATGAATCCACAGTATTCTTTTTAATTTGTTTTGATCACAGAATGCTATGGAGCTTTTGTTGATGTGATATGTGCCGTTCTTTAGTTGGTAAACATTTAAAGTCTTTTGTGACTTTTTTGCAAAGAATTCCCATCAAAATGGTGCTAGGGTTAGTCTCAAACTTGCAGTAAGATTAGAGTTTTTCAGTCTGTAACTTTCAGATGAAGAACAGTAATAAGAGTGCTGTTTCTTTGATTTTTGTGATTTTTTAGGTAACCATGAAGTAACTGTTGACATGATGTGTTACCATGGCAAGACAGAGTACACTGCTAATTTTGCATAGGTACTTTTTCTGTACAAAAAATCTGTAGTACTGGAAAATTACTTTTAAAATATAGTACTTTTTTAGTACTTTAAATTTATTGTAATATTTAAGTACTTGTTTTTTACAGTACTTGATTTGTACTTCAAATTTTAAGTACTCAATTTGTACTTTAATTGTGTAGTACTAAATGTGTACCTCAAATATTAGGTACAAATCAAGTACTGTAAAAAACAGGTACCTAAATATTACAATAAATTAAAAGTACTAAAAAAGTACCATATTTTAAAAGTAATTTTCCAGTACCACAGATTTTTTGTACAGAAAAAGTACCTATGCAAAAGTAGCAGTGTAGCAATCTTTAAATTATATTTATTTTCAGGTTACCATGGAGTAACTGTTGATCTGTGGTGTTACCATTCATTGCCATTGTAATATATTATTTAAGCCAAGTAGTATAATTTTTATTTATTTTTCAGGTTACCATGGAGTAACTGTTGACATGATGTGTTACCATGGCAAGACCGAGTAGTAATCTTTACGATGATTATTGGAAGGAGTTCCATGATATAGAGAACAATCAGGATGATGATGGTGAAGAAGATCTCCACTCAAAAACACCTGACGGTAAGTTCACTACTCAAAAACACCTGACGGTAAGTTCACTACTCAAAAACACCTGACGGTAAGTTCACTTCTCAAAAACACCTGACGGTAAGTTCACTTCTCAAAAACACCTGATGGTTAGTTCACTACTCAAAAACACCTGACGGTAAGTTTACTACTCAAAAACACCTGACGGTAAGTTTACTACTCAAAAACACCTGATGGTAAGTTCACTTCTCAAAAACACCTGTTGGTAAGTTCACTACTCAAAAACACCTGACGGTAAGTTCACTACTCAAAAACACCTGACGGTAAGTTTACTACTCAAAAACACCTGAAGGTAGGTTTACTACTCAAAAACACTAGTTCACTACTCAAAAACACCTGATGGTAAGTTTACTACTCAAAAAAACCTGACGGTAAGTTTACTACTCAAAAACACCTGACGATAAGTTCACTACTCAAAAACACCTGACGGTAAGTTCACTACTCAAAAACACCTGACGGTAAGTTCACTACTCAAAAACACCTAACAGTAAGTTCACTACTCAAAAACACCTGACGGTAAGTTTACTACTCAAAAACACCTGACGGTAAGTTCACTACTCAAAAACACCTGATGGTAAGTTTACTACTCAAAAACACCTGATGGTAAGTTTACTAAGTTCAAAGGGGGTCACATTCAATCCCAGATCCCTCTTACTGTTTTGTCAGATTACCGTATCACGCTTACACTATGTTCGTAAGCAATTCTCATTTTTTTGTCATTTCCCCGGGTCCCCCAAGACCTCATTTCCAGTTTTCACGCCACAATAATTTGCCTTTCACGTGTCACGCTTGCTAAAAATCGTCAATTCCGCGTCACACTTAGACCCCAGTGAGACCCACTTCAAATGGTGAAGTTAATGAAAAAGAGTTTTGTGACCCCAAACCTGTAAAAGAGGAACGCCATGGCTAAAAATGAAAAAGACAAACAGACAAACAATAGTACACATGACTCAACATAGAATACTAAAGAATAAGCAACACAAAGTCCCCACCAATAACTATAAAATGTTACTGTTTTAGATATGGAAGATCAAGGTCATCCCTGGTTCGGTCAGTTGAATTATTTTAGATTAAGTATTTGCTCATTATCTTCTGAACAGGTAGGATGAAAGTTTGGTTGGCTTTGATTTTTATGCCCCATTTATGGGCATTTTGTTTTCAGGTCTGCGTAGGTTCGTCCCGCTTCAGGTTAAAGTTTTAGGTTGAGGTAGTTTTTGATGATGTTGGTCTAATCAACTTGAAACTTAATACACAATGATTCCTATAATATGATCTTTCTAATTTTAATACCAAATTAGAGATTTTCACCCATTTTTACAGTCCACTGAACATAGAAAAATGATAGTGTGGATGGGGCATCCGTGTACTGGTGACACGTTCTTGTTAAATAAGTATCTGGTTGCAATATAAGACCTTCTGTATACTCCACCTAATCAGGTATTGGCTAAACCAATTATATTAGCTGTTTTAATATTATTTCAAAATATCAATTGCAATGCAACTTTTGAAGTAAATAAGTCCACATTGTATAATTTGTTTATTTAAAGAAGGCAACTTTTGTAGTATAATAAATGTACAATGTATTTGTTATTTTTCAGAAGGTGAACAGGAGGCAGCATGGCTGAATGAAGCTGGTTATGGTTTTGTTGTTAATGCCTTACATGGTCAGTACAAAAAATGGATACTTTTGATGAATTAACTTATGGGGTGCCCATTTTCATCGGTGAATATGACCAAAAAATACAGTATTTGTAGGGAGAATTTGTTAAAGCCATAAAAATCAAATTAAACTTTGAAAATGATTGAAAAAAGGGAATAATCGTAATAACACATTTAAAATAATAAACCTTCTGCCTGAAAGAACCTTAAGCTTATTTAGAATATTCTAAAGTTTAATATAAAGGTCAGTTTTGGCTGATTGAGTAAGAACCACAGCTTATAGATAAATTTTAAATACACCTTTGACCTATAATGGTTTACTTTTAACAAATTGATCTGTCACTTTGATTGAGAGTTGTCTCATTGGTACTCATACCACATCTTCTTATATCTACTTACCAACATTAAATGTATGTCTGCTAAGGCAAGTAATTCTGGTAACAGAACCCACAAGCTGATTGCACAAACAATACTCTAGTTGGTGTTAGTGAATCATCCTGTCAGTTACATAGTATTGCCTGTTGATTATACAGAAAGATATTTCACAGTGAATCACCCACAAATCACTAGCATCTTCATTTATTACATTTTGGACTTTTTTAATGGAAACCCTTTAATACAAAAATTAAATATCATATTAAAACAATCTTTACAGTGACATATACATGTAGTTGTTAATTTCTGTGTCATTTTGTCTCAGGTGAAGAGTTGTCTCATTAGCAATCATATCACATCTTATTATTCGTATTTAATTATTTTGATTACCTGTACTAAGTTATTATATATATAAAAAAGTAAAATCATAAAAATACTGAACTTAGAGGAAAATCAATTTGGAAAGTCCATAATTACATGGCAAAATCAAATATTAAAACGCATCAATAATGAATGGACAAGAACTGTCATATTCCTGACTTGGTACAGGTATTTTCCAATGTAGAAAATGGTGGATTAAACCTGGTTCTATAGTACTTGCTAATCCTCTCACTTAAATGACAGTCTCATCAAATTCTCTGTTTAAATGTTTTGTTTACAGATGGGAAGGATTTGTCGGAGGATGACATTGATGCCCTCACTGCGACCTTGACCTCCCATCAGGCTGCTGTTGTGAAAAGGAGGGTAGATACATTAAATGCAACGATTAGGAAGAAACAGAAACAGAGCAACAAGACTGATGTCAGAGATATCTTCAAAACTAAGTCTTGGGTAAGAAAATTGTGAAAAAAAGGTTCTGAATAAGAATAAGAAATTTTATATGATTACCAATGATTTTAAAAATAGTCCAAAAAGACTTAGTTTAAACATATTTATTTATAGTGGATTGGGAATCAAGTTTTAAAACTTATATTAATCCCTTTCCACTTTGCGGACTTAAAGTTGAATAATAGTACACATAGCACAACATACATGTATAGCGGTATCACCCCATATGTAGAAACCTTGATGCTGAGCAACATGAATACCTCCAATAAGACTCTAGTGATCTCAGGTGTTCTGGAAGAATAAGCAGATCCTGCTAAGAAGAAGATACTGATGGGGCAAGTTAAATGCTGGAACTAATTGTTTTAAGGAAATGATAACAAGTGCACCTCCTTATAATTGAAAAAGAATACTGTAAATTCAGAAATAATTGCGTGAATTTATTATTGCGATTTTGTCATTTTAAAACAAAATACGACTTTAATTTTTACGATTTTGAGAAAAATCCTGTTTAATTCATTTAAAATATTTCAAAATGCGAGTTTAAATTATTGCGATTACAACTCTGTCGTATTTTTTGCAATAATAAAAACCTCGTAATAATTTCTGAATTTACAGTATTTAGGCATATAAAAAAGTGAAAAAAAAGCAGTGCAGCCAGAAACAGTTCTTTGAGTTGCATTCCATTAACCTGAAGTCTTGTCATAAAACAAGCTGTTGATTTCTAATTAATTACACTGAATTTTATATCAGGAAGGTTATGGTGCCTCACCAAGACATGGCTCTGATGAAGTGGATGGTATCCGGGGGAAAAATCCTGAACGATACAGCTTTACTAAAAACAAGGGAGGCTACTCCATGTCAGGACGGAAAACTGAGAATGTTGCAGACAAGATGGCCACAGGTATGTAATCTTTCAAAATGTAGTGGGTCCTCAGTGGCCAAGTGGTAAAAGAAGTTCTACTACTATTATCATGAGCCAGTCAACACTGAGGTTGTGACTTTGAACATTACTCCTGTGTTTTGCCCTATACTCCAATCATAATTGTCAGTTTTCCTATTGAAGGTCAATGATTATCTATTGGCACTCTGGCTTCCTCCACCAATAACAACTGACTACCATGAAATAGCCAAAATTTGGCACTACAAAGTGATATTAAAACACCTACAATCAATCAACATTCAATCAAAAAGGTGTTTGATATCAAGTTCAAAGTAAAAAAAAATGTCAATTTAAAAAAGAAGATGTGGTATGATTGCCAATGAGACAACTATCCACAAAAGACCAAAATGACACAAACATTAACAACTATAGGTCACCATACGGCCTTCAACAATGAGCAAAGCCCATACCGCATAGTCAGCTTTAAAAGGCCCCGATAAGACAATGTAAAACAATTCAAACTAACGGCCTTATTTATGTAAAAAAATGAACGAAAAACAAATATGTAACACATGAACAAACGACAACCACTGAATTACAGGCTCCTGACTTGGGACAGGCACATACATAAATAATGTGGCGGAGTTAAACATGTTAGTGGGAGTTTACAATTTATGCTCCAAAAAGGCTGTTATGAAAATGTTGTTTTGTCAAAATGACTCATTATTGATTTTTGCTGACAGGTGTAGAAGTATTGAGCATGCAACCCAGAGGTACATTCCGTCAGACAAGTTTTACGAAGACGAGCCTGAGCCATCCCATGCCCAGCATATCAGATGAGGATGTATCATTGGATATCAAAATAAGTGAACCTGCAGTACCTAAAGAAAGGGTAAGAAATAATGCTTTCTCTAATTGCTATTTTCACATTTCCTGACCGTTGTGAGAAAAATATTTCTAATCTCTAGTGAAAAATTTGTTCTCAGCAAATGATTGGTTGAAATTGTTGAAATTGTATTGTGACGTTAAATTTTCTTTGTTTCTTCTGATTTTTCCTATTGTGACGTCATGAAAAAAGGCGACCATGTCTGATGACGTCACATAAAAAGTACACAACTTTCTTCAAATCTTTGAAAAAGAAGGATAAAGATCATTAGAGAAACAGATTCCACCACTTTAACTCATGTATTATGATATCTCTCCACTCTCGACAGTTAAATTTTAACTATTTAGAATGCTCTGCAAAGCCTTGCGCTTTGAATATTAAAATTTAACTGTCTCAAGTGGAGAAATATCGTAACACACTTGTTGCAGTTGTGAAATCTATATGTCATCTTTGAAAACTGTTCTTGTATATTTTGAGGCTTCTATTTTTAGGACAAGATGATGTAATTCTAGACTTTCTGTTAACATCTGATCGAATTTTATTGGTATCTCAGGCCAATCTTAAAAGACACTTTTGCAAGTTAAAATCAAGCTTTGAAAAAAAAATGAAAAGTTAAACTTATGCAAGAATATTAAGAGATGAGGTATGATTGCCAATGAGACAAATAATAACCAGTGTTAAAAATGAAGTGAGTTTCAGCAATAATAGGCAACCATATTGCCTTCAACAATGAGCAAAAAAACATATTGTGTGGTCAGTCTTATAAGGCCAAACACGAAAAATATGAAACAATTCAAACCAGAAGACTAATGTTCTTATGAAAAAAAAAAACTTAAAAAAACCAAATAAACATGATATATAGGCAAAAAAAGATTTTGGCAGGGTTAATTGTGTTTGTTGGCACTCGAAACTACCCTTAACCTGAGTTAGTGATGTTACAGTACAACATAATGACAAGATACAAAAAATTATGAATATTCTACTCATTTTAAAATAACAATTACAGTGAGTTTTCTTCTGATATTGAAACAAAAAGAGATCATGAAATTATGCGCAGTATAACAAAGAGCGGGTTTTTCACATTGAAAAAGATATACATCAGTTTAACTGTAATGGTATTAAGGTGGTTCCTAACACTACAGAGAGATAACTCTGTAAAATCAGCTAAACGTTTTAATTATGATGTGTTGTTAAGGGAATATATAAGCTTCTCAATGATCAAAATTAGTGTTTGTCAAACGCTTTATAACCAGTGTAATTTTTCTGATAAATTGGTTGGTGCAAATTATTTAAAATTTTCATATTTTTGTCAAAGGGTCAAAGTAAATATTTTGTCAAAAGTTTATGAAGATTAAACAAGCCAAATTAATTTCAGTTAATGTGTTGGGTACCACCTTAATTGAGTAAAATTGTTTGTTTTATGACAGCTGTTTTATCTAAGAGGAAGGTATATGTACCAGGTAAACATTCACAGCTACAGACAAATACTCATTAGGCTGATTATACATAATGCATATTCTTTTTAGCTGCATATTTATACAAAATAAAAAAGAAGATGTGGTATAATTGCTAATAAGACAACTGTTCACAAGAGACCAAAATGACACGGACATTAACAACTATAGGTTACCGTACGGCCTTCAACAATGAGCAAAGCCCATACCACATAGTCATCTATAAAAGGCCCCGATAAGACAATGTAAAACAATTCAATTGAGAAAACTAACAGCCTTATTTATATATTAAAAAACAAATGAACGAAAAACAAATATGTAACACATAAACAAACAACAACCACTGAATTACAGGCTCCTGACTTGGGACAGGCACATACATTAACAAACAATAACCACTGAATTACAGGCTCCTGACTTGGGACAGGCACATACATAGATAATGTGTAAAACATTTATAATATCAAACTATACTACAGAGCATAATTATTTTGATTTAACTGAAGGATATGGTTGTGTAATTTAATTAAAAGTATAAGCAAAACCCATAACAATACATAAAGTATATTTTTGTATGTTTTATACTGTTTATTCAAATTTTTTACCATAATAAACCATCCATCAATATTTGCCTAGCATAGTTTTTACTTTTAGAAAAATAAATATAAATGTTTTTAAATTTAAATTTTTCAGTAAAATCAAACAAATGTAAACTTGAAAGTTTTTTTTACAAATGCAGATATAAACAGCTAATGACTGATGACAGTCTAGAACTGAAAACATTAAAAAAATTTATTCATTAAATGGAGTTGACCTTTTACATACTTAGCTTTTTATTTATAATACTATACATGATATATATGTAGATTTTTGCAGTTGGTAGGAAATATAATATTAATTTGATCAAAGATGGAAATTTTTCAAAATTCTTTTTTTATTCCATTGCATTTTGAAAAAGGCAGATCAGTTAATATAATTATCAAGACATTTCAATATTATTAATAATCAAATGCATTTCCAATGTGGTTAACTGTTAATTTCGTGTTTTGATACTTACAAAGCTTTTTTCTGGATTATACACTATATTTAGATTATTGCATTGTGCAAAAAAAAATATACACATTTAAGTAAAGATATAATTTTCAATATATTTATTTTAATTCTTCACTCTTTGATTGAAAAGCAGTAAAATTGATGTTATCAAGAGAACTCAAAATAATTAGTTATAAATATAAAAAAGAAGATATGGTATGATTGCCAAGAGACAAAATGACACAGAAATTGATATGCTTACAGCTACAGGTTACTGTACAGCCTTCAACAATGAGCAAAGCCCATACTTAAGCTTTTTTCTTTATTACACTATATATATATTCAGATTATTGGGTAGAAAATATAAACATATATCTGAGCACCAAATAATTATATAAATTATTTTTTTACACAAGATGTATTTACAATTCTATTATGGATCATTGGAAGAATTTTTGTGGCGATTGTGACATCAAATTATTATGACGTCATAGTTGCTATTGTGACGTCATTATGTCTAGTTGTGACGTCACAACATTACCAAGGGTCTAAAATCATAACATCTATATGCATTGCGGAGAGTAACTTATGTACATGATGTAGGCTGTAGTTTAGAAAGATCAAAGAGAAATTTAAGGTCAGTACACGTGACAGGAAGTGAAATGTTTCTTTTAATTGTGTTTCACACAAATTCATATTTTATTTTGATTATTTCTGCTTACAAAGATGTTTTGTGATCGATGGAAAAGGTATGACCAGGTTTTGTAGAAACTTATTTTGCACATTTTGTATCAAATGCCACAGACTAATATTCTTTTTTTCTCATTCTTCTTATTTCAGGCACCAGTTCAAATAATGGAAAGAAAAGAACTCAGGGATAATTTACCAGTAAGTAATAAAAGTATTTACATTTTTGGTATTTAGCTGAATTTTGTCTTCTATTGACATAAGATCAGGGGTTGAAGTCATAAAACTTTGCTCAGTGCTTGGAGCACAAAAATCATGCTCGAAACACCAAATCGAGTATTTTGATTGGTTGATTCTCGAGTCTGAGCACAAAAATCTTGCTCAAGTCAGTCAGTCAGTTTTTTGTACTCATACTCCAAAATCAACCAATCAAAATGTTTAATTTTATGTTTCCAGCATGATTTTTGTGCTCTGAGCACTGAGCAAAGTTTTATGACTTCAACACCTGCTTAGTGTAATACCTTCTGACTTCAAGCAACAATTAATTTTAATTATGACTTAAAACTTAAAATTTTGATGTCAAATTATCCGAACTTGTGTGATTTTACATAACAGAAAAATTAGCATACAAGTGTAAATACCTCTATTGTAAAAACTTTTTTTTTTAGCTCACCTGGCATAAAGCTATTCCTATCACTTGGTGTCAGTTGTTGAATACATAAACTGTGTCAAAAGTTTTCTCTGAAACCACTGGAGTAATTTAAACAAAACTTTCACTGATTGATCTTTAGAGTATTTAGTATAAAGCTGGTGTTTCTAGTTCCTGTAAATAGAGAAACAAACCTGTCATGGCCAAATATTGAAGAGAAAAGAATAATTGTACTTGCATATAAGCACATAAACACAAATATATAAAAAAAAAATTGATAGGAAAAATACATTTGTAATTATTAACAATTAGGAGATAACTGTATTGTATTTTAAGCTCGGACGGCATCAATTGGGGATTTGATGGTCGCAAATTAAGTTTACTGGCGACGTGTTAGCGGAGACAGTAAACGGGTATTTGCGACCATCAAATCCCCAATTGATGCCGTCGGAGCTTAAAATACAATATTGTTATCTCCATTCTAATGAAACTGACAGAAAACAACGTTAAAACATGTATTTAAAATCTGTCATTTGCCGTCTGCGCTTGCGCTTACGTCCCATAGCATCTATTGTCAATTGATGCCATGTAAATAAGTGACGTTATCCAATCAAAATGAACGTTACAAACGTTGTTGCATTAGAATTCTGTATAACCAGGCATGTACCAGAATAATAATCATCAACAAGTTGATGTTTTTCTGTAAATAAAGAGGGAGAGAACATACAAGTAAAATGCATTCGTTGTGTTATATCTTGACAAACTAATACATTAAGATAAAGAAAATCTCATGTGAGATTCAAGCCCAGAATGTCAGGATCCACCTGCTTCCTATTTCAAATGAAGTGTAGAAAGAGGCAAATACTACAAATCCTACAAATTCATTCATATGATGGACACTTTATACTTTTACAGGACTTTGATATTCAGCCAGACCTTATGGGGAATACACACATAAGAGATCTGAGTCAAGTTGATCTAGATCACCTGAGGTCTTTAACATTAATAGAATTAACTGCATTATTTGATAATAACAACATACTGTGGTCACGGCGGAAAACCAAGAAAAAATTGAAAGGTAAAAATTGAAACTTAACAACATCTTATGGAAGATATCTCAGATCTTTAGCCAAATTAGCTTATTTAAAGAACTTTTATCCAAATGACCCTAAAGATTAATCCACAAGCTCTATAAATTCATGTTTATCAATAGATGAATATTGGAATATTTTTTAACATTCCTTGTCAGTTTATTTTCAACTTATGAGTTTGAAAGTCCCTTTGGTATCCTTTGTCTCTCTTCAAATTATATGAAAATAAAAGAATATGCTTAGTATATATGCCAACTAGACAGCAACTTACAACGCATAACCAAAAGACATGTACATCAAGTAGTATATAAAGTCCTGGCCTCACGGTCATAAAACTTTCGAGCATGATTTTTGTACTCAGACTTGAAAATCAACCAATCAAATTGCTGGATTTCATGTTTCGAGCATTATTTTTGTACTCCGAGCACTGAGCAAGGTTTCATGCCTTCAAGGCCTGACCATTGCAAAACAAATAAAAGATTAAATAAAAGTCATTTGTTAAAAGTTAGACTATAATAACTGTTGTGAAATAATGGATTGTTTTTTGCTATACTTTCAGATCATGGTCTGTTTGGAGTCCCACTGGAGACATTATTAGAGAATGATAAACAAATAGATTCCAAGTGTAGTATTCCTTTAGTCTTTCTTGATGTAAGTTATATTAGAAACAAGTTATACACTACCTGTAGATTAGCTGATATTTGTCATATCTATATGACTGTCTATAGTTTCATCATAGTATGCTAATAAAATTGAGAATGGAAATGGAGAATGTGTCAAAGAGACAACAACCTGACCATAGAAAAAAACAACAGCAGAAGGTCACCAACAGGTCTTAAATGTAGCAAGAAATTCCTGCACCCAGAGGCGTCCTTCAGCTGGCCCCTAAACAAATATATACTAGTTCAGTGATAATGAATACCAAGATGTTGAAATTCGATATTTGCTGATTCAGCCCTTAGCATGAAGCATTTATATAAGAAGTAAAGACTGGTTGGACCAGATTCAAGATAAAATGTCATGGAAGGGTAGTACTGTAACACTGAGCTAGCAAAATGAAAGTCAAGCTCAGCTTGTCAATCTTTTGCAATCCAGAGCTCATATCACATTAACATGTTCTTGTCATGTAAATATATGTATGAATTTGACAATTATACAACCATTTCTTATTTCTATATGTTTTGATATTTGATATTGCATCTTTACTGGTAAAGTTATTCTATCATTTTATATTGAACAAAATAATTTTTGTTTGTTTGTGTGTGTGTGTAAAACATTTTTGTGAATACATTTTAGAGAAAAATAGATGGTATGATTTGTAATATGATCAATGAAAAAATAGAAATTTAATTGGAATTCTATTATTTTATTTAATGAATCTCTTTCTACTGTTTTCCAGATTATACTGTTTTTAGAAAAACATTGTCTAGATATTGAAGGAATTCTTCGTGTTCCTGGGTCAACCTCTAGGGTCAAGGTAAGATATATATAAAATAATGTATGAGATAAGAAACGGTACCAGTCATCAAAAACAAAATAAAACAAGAAAACAATCTAGAAAAAAACAGTCAGATCATATTTGTATTTTAGTTTCTTGTGTATAATTAGGAGTTTAGTATGACGTCCATTATCACTGTACTATTATGCATATTTTTAGGGGCCAGCTGAAGGACACCTACGGGTGCGGGAATTCCCGCTACATTGAAGACCCATTGGTTGCCTTCGGCTGTTATCTGCTCTATTGTCGGGTGGTTGTCGCTTTGACATATTCACCATTTCCTTTCTCAATTTTATAGATCATATTTGTATAAGCAATCAAAAGGTATTCATTTAAGAAACATGTTTTGTGCAAGAAAATGGTAGCATATTTTTTCTGATATAAAAAATTAAAAAAATATTTTTATTCAACATTTTTCTCCCAACTTAATTAAAGGTTGAATTGTAGCTTTTTCAATATTTCACAGTTGCTTAGACAAGAGATAGAAGAGAAGTTTTATCAAGGTACATTTTCCTGGGTTGATGTTATGCCTAATGATGCTGCCGCGTTACTGAAACAGTTTCTACGAGAGTTACCTTCCCCTTTATTGACACCTCAGTACATTGAAGCTTTTGCTCAAGTTGAAAGTAAGTATACTGTATGGTTTAAGGTGGTACCCAACACTTTCACTAAAATTAATTTGGCTCGTTTAATTTTCATAAAAATTTGACAAAGTATTTACATTGACCCTTTAATAAAAATATAAAAATTTCAAAAGTTTTGAACCAACCATTTTATCAGAAAAATTACACTGGTTATATAGCAGTTTGACAAACACCAATTTTAATCATTGAGAAGCTTAATTTTCCCTTTACAACACAACGTAATTAAAACGTTTAACTGATTTTATAGAGTTATCTCCCTGTAGTGTTAGTTACCACCTTAAAATCATGTACAAGAATCACTAGATAATGGTACAATAGATACATTTTATATCACTGACCTTTGTATACAGAGTATATTATAAATAATTTTGTTTGCTACTGACCCCCCTATGAATCCATAGAGGGTTAGTAAAATCTATAGGTGGTGAGGCGGAAGGTGGATCTCCTATGGATTTTACTGACCCTTAATGGTCCCTAGGGGTCAGTAGTAGTTAAAAATAAACTTTTCATATTGAAAAATAAACAAATGTTACAACAACATCAACTTATGATATCAACATTAACAATTGACATGAACCCCCTATGAAATTAACAACCCCCCTAGGGATCCATAGGGTTCACCATGTGATGGCTTTAAACCAATTACAATGTCATGAATTACCAGCGTTGCTTAAATTTATTTCTACAGGTTACCATTTCTGTAGCAGGACATTTTGGTACATGGTCATGTAAGAGCAACTAAAAGAAGTAAAATGGGAAATTCTTGGGAAAAATCATTGTTTTTTTATTAATTTGTTGTGTATAAAAAAAAAATAAAGCAATTAAGTTTTGCCTTATTTGCACCAGTTTTAAGATTTATTGTACTTCTTTTAACTGCTTTTACTTGACTTAGTACCAAAATTTCTGACAAAAGAGTAGGTTATCTGTGTAAAATTCCTTCCTATATTAATTACATTACTTGATGCTTAAATTTCATTTTTCACTTTTTAACCTTTGCTATTTTAGCCTTTACAGAAAAGATATTTTATGCAGTTTTCAATCTAGTAAGAAAGAGTGTACTAACATTTGTATGAAAATAGTAGGTTGTTTGGGTTGCACACTTGTGTTAGAGAATGGTAGTGTTAAATTACATCATGTGCAGACATAATACTGATATTGATAAGTGTTAATTTTGTACTTTACACTTTAAGGCATTTTCTGGTTAAAATTTTTTAATGGAAAATTCCCTGATTTTTTTTCTCATTGTGGTCTATTGGTGAACCTATTAAAGAAAAAAACTCTCTGACATCAATATGTTTGACAATGCCAACCATTTTTAATATTTTTCCTAAGTTTTCTTCATTTTTCATCTATCCTTAACATAAAAAAAAATTTATCTGCTGTCAGTCGCTGATTTTATGGTTACAAATTTTGTTTTATAGCAAAATAGATATGGAAAATAGGTATTTAGCTTCTTTTGTATGTTTAGTGATTGAGGTTGTTAGTTCTTTTAGAGTACATTTTGAATAAAACATTTTAGGATTTTTTTTGTTTAAATATTCTTCGAACTAAGGAAACTATGTTTTAAGAGTAAATGACATTCCATTAGGTCAAACACATTAGCCAATCAAAATCAGTGTTACAAATGTATATATCTATATATCTAGTTATATATATAGTATTATGAATGTACATGATGTTTTAGTAAGTGGAGTTGCACAATTACAGAGAGTCACCAAATCTAAAAAAGCATATATTCATAAAATTAGTAAAAAGAATGTGGTTTTAATAATAATTATTTGCATGATATATAATATAAATCATAGATAAGCTTCAAAACATAATTATGTAATGCATTTTATACAATGGGATCAAATTTGAAATCACTCTTTCTAGTGTTTAACAAATTAATGTGAAACAGGGTGTTGCAGCCAGAGATAGAATATTGATATCAAAATTGAAATTCTGTGATTTAAATTCATTTAATATCTTGAAATTGTGTGTATGTTTTACTGATATGTACATGACTTGTAGTTTTTACATGTTCGCCACTATTTATATTTGCAACATTTTCCTACTCGTGAAAGTCGCGAAAAATAAATCAGATGTGAAAATTAGTTGGTTTACAGTATTCCAGAGCAATCATCATTTGTCATTGAAAAATAATCTTCAACAGAGATACTTAGCTATAGATGAGTGACTTTCCAAAAAAAATTGTCCTAACTTTCAATTATCTCCTTCCATGATACTACCTGAATTACTGGGCCAAATTGGTTCCAAATTTGGCCACAATTATCCATGGGTATTTGTCATTTTTATGCTCAATTTATGGGCACTATGTTTTCTGGTCTGTGTGTCCATCCATTCGTCCATCTGTCCCGCTTCAGGTTAAAGTTTTTGGTCGAGGTAGTGTTTGATGAAATTGAAGTCCAATCAACTTGAAAATTAGTACAATTTTAATGCCAAATTAGAGATTTTCCCCCATTTTAATGGTTCATTGAACATAGAAAATGTTAATGTGGATGGGGCATCGGTGTACTTGGGACACATTCTTGTTTAATTTATTTTCATTAGACAATACATTACACCTGAAATGAGTGAATGTTTATGGCTAACTTATTTCGATTTGTTTTTGTCTATTTTAAGATATTCCAGACCGGCAGCTACAGCTTCAGGCATTAAACCTTTTAATTATACTGTTACCAGATGTTAACAGAAATACTTTATGGGTAAGCTCTATACTTATATCAAATAAATATGCTGGTACCTGATTTTCATAAAAATTCTTTATTACCAGGTTCCAAAAGTCAGGTCAGTTGATAATACTGGTACCTGGTGTTCACAGAAATTTTTCATTGCTAAGCTCCATTCATGAAACCTGTTATGTATCCTGATCTTGATCATGATATTAACATTGATGTTTTGTGATATAAATATCAGGAGATGTGAGGTAAACATATATGAGACGGCAATTAATTGACATCTAGATACCACTGTATGTATTTAGTGTGGTATGGATGAAAATTGCAAGAATGACCCTTTATGATGGTACCTAACACTACAGGGAGATAACTCTGTAAAATCAGTTAAACATTTTAATTATGTTGTGTTGTAAAGGGAATATTAAGCTTCTCAATGATTAAAATTGGTGTTTGTCAAACTGCTATATAACCAGTGTATTTTTTCTGATAAAATGGTTGGTTCAAAACTTTTGAAATTTTGAAATTTTTATTAAAGGTTCAAAGTTAATACTTTGTCAAAATTTTATGAAAATTAAACAAGCCTAATTTATTTTAGGGAAAGTGTTGGGTACCACCTTAAACTTGCATAATAAAACATGACAAGACAATTTCTAAATTTACTGTATGAAATTCATGATTAAAATTTCCTTTTCTTCATTGAAATAGGCACCAAACCAAGTCAACAGTTCTTATTTAGTTGCTTTGATATACATTCAAATTTGTTGTTCAAAAACCTGCATGATTTTGAAAAAAAATGAATAAACATGGTGTCTCCTTGCATTTACAATGAGAAAAAAACAACTTTGCATTACAGCTAATTTCCTAAAGCATGTAGAGCAGGACTTTAGTTAGCTCTCTTGCTTTGTTTTTATATTGTACAATCATTAGGATAACACCCAATTAAATTCAAATATTATATATACAGGTTAAACTATGCCTAAATATATTGTTTATAAATGTCAATCTTATTTACAAATCTTGTATAAACAATTATACAAGCAAAGCAAGCAAGCCAACCAAAGTTCTGCTTTACATGCATTAGGAAATTAGCTGTAATTTAAAATAAAGCTAAAGGAGATTAGTCACATTGATTGTGGCAAATTTATGATTTAAGATTCTACAAATTTACATGATTTATTTTTCAGGTACTTCTTAAATTTCTGAACAAAATTGTGTCGCACAGAGATCAAAACTTAATGGGATTGAATAATGTAGCTATGATTATAGCACCAAATCTGTTCTTGTCACCTATTTCAAGGTCAAAAACAAAAACAGTTAATGACCTTGAAATCAATATGGCAGCAGGGACTTCAAATGTTGTCAGGATGTTTATTAAGTACCAGAAAATTATTTGGATGGTAAATATTTTTCACAAATAGTGCATTACAAGTTTAAAAAAATGATCAACCATACAAGCATTTTTGCCAAAAACATTGAAGATTTTGTTTAAATGACAGCAGGGCCATTGATACTATGAAATTCAATTTTTGAAAACTTTTTATTTTGAAATTTGATACTTAGGATAGTTAGATATTTTGCATTGCTCAGGCTTTACTGAGAGTTTTAAAAGAGGGACGAAAGATATCAGAGGGACGGTCAAACTCATAGATTGAAAATAAACTGACAGCGCCATGGCTAAAAAAAGACAAAGACAAACAGACAAATAATAGTACAGAAGACAACACATAGAAAACTAAAGACTAAGCAACATAAACTTAAGTTTATGTTTATAAATTTGATTAACGATTTTAAGAGAATAACATATTCAGATAGTGTGGAATTTTTAAGTTCTTTCAAAATGTTAAAAAAAAAATTTCACCATAAAATACACTTAAGTTGCAAAAACTTTTCCTTTGAGAGCTGGTAAAATGTTCAATTTGAAATTTATTTGAGCTAAAATTGCAAAGAAATTTATTATTGAGACCAAGAAAAATTAACCTCTTCATAGTAATTTGGAAAATAGTATGAGTATACAAAGTGAAATAGATTGGTAAATAAAAAAACACCAGATTCATTTTCGTTTGATATTTTAGGTGCCATCTTTTTTACTGCAGCAGATGAGACATAAAAATGAATTAGAACAACACAGAAAAGCCAGAGAAAAACATGTAAGAAAAATTCAAAGTATCAGATGAAAGATTGAAATTAGTGAAATATTGAAATTAGGTCAGAGTGATCTATTTTTATATGTCACTGTTAAGCCCCTCCCTTTTAGATGCATAGTTAGAGGAAATACAATAGCAAATAAAAATGTCAAGATCTTTTAAAATTGAGAATGGAAATTGGGAATGTGTCAAAGAGACAACAACCTTACCAAATCGCAAAAATCAACTGAACACCACCAATGAATGAGTCTTCAACACATTGAGAAAATCTGGCACCTGAAGGCATGCTCCATCTGTCCCATTAACTAAAGTATATGTATTTTAAGTGACCTGAAGTGATATTACAAATTGATGATGCATTTTTACAGATGTAGGGTATTGCTGGAAGATACATATTAGTTGACAATTATGTAATTTTATGTGCACATATATATGGGAACATGACCAATTTTGTTAGGTCAAACTTCATTGAATATTTGATCAGCGATTAGATTGAATATTGAACTTCTTATACAACGTTCAAAACTTGATGAATTTCACTCCACGAAACAGGATTTGTATTTTCCTTTGACACAAAATATATTAATGTTTTTAACTGACAGAAATAATCTTGAAAAGATCCATGATTAAAAATTGAGTTTAATTTTTTTTTTCTCCTACAGAAGATGAAATTTCTTGGTAAAAAAGATAAACATGACAGAGCAGAATTGTACAAAAAGCCCATTCTTCATGAGGTAAGTACTGTAAATTCAGAAATGAATGCGAGGTTTTTTATTATTATGAAAAATGCGACTGAGTTGTAAAGGCAATAATTTTAACTCGCATTTGGAACATTTTATATGTATTTAACAGGATTTTTCTCAAAATCGTCTAAAATGACAAAATCGCAATAATAAATTCACGCAATAATTTCTAATTTTACAGTAATCTTTTTGTAACAATCATTTATATAGATATAATTCTGCACAGTAAGTACCTTAATACTCTAAGCCTTAATGGGAAAGAATAAAGGAGTATACTTAGATCATGTAGATAAAGTGTCAAAAATGTAAAAAATCAATGTAATGTTGTTTTTTTCAACCATTCTTATTAAAATCTTCTAAATAGAGCCAAAAGATTACAAAGGGACTTTCAGGCTTAAGAGTAAAAAATAAACTTACTATGCGGTATGTGCTTTGCACATTGTTGAAGGCTGTAGGATGACCTATAGTTGTTAAATCGGTGTCATTTTGGTCTCTTGTGGAGAGTTGTATCATTGGCAATCATACCACATCTTCTTTTTTTTATACTGACAACGACATGGCTTAAAAAGAGACTAACATATACTAGTCAACAAAAGAAACGATACAAGACTTTTTTTCAAATTGAAGATAAAATTTTCCGTTCATTGGACCAATATTATAGGAAGTTATACTTAATCATTATGGAAATATAATTTCGTCAAAATTTTTTTTTTTGCTTTTGTGACGTTTTTTCGCGAACTTTTTTTTTTTACAAAATTTAAAATGAAACGAAAATTTTAAAAACAGAAGTTCCAACTAATGATGCCAACCTCTCATTTAAAGGTAAAGACAGTGTTTGCCATCAATTTGTTTTTAAGAGTCATACAGTTTCTTTGTTTATTTGTGAAGCAAAGTTCGGCCCCACGAGAAATCGTTAAAATGTATACATTTTCAACTGATTTACCATAGACAGTATGTGTAGAGTGATATTAAAAAAGCGGTCACAATTTAAAAAGTAATCCGAAAGGTTTCAAATTTACTGTGTGTTGTTTTCATATCTAAAGCATTTATTTGAGACGAAAATTTTAAAAAAAAATTTGCATTTTTTGAGATTTCAAAAAAACACTTTTTTCCCAAAATTTTTTAAAAAACAATATTTCAACCCATTAATTTCAACATGCACAAAACTTGATTTGCATATTGAATATTTTTAAACAAATTTGAAATTTTATTCAGTACTTAGAAAATTATGTGTCGATTTCTTATTCAACTTTCCCCAAAACTAATTTGCACCCTATGATCGTTTACACGGAATTTAGATACTTTCCAACAAGTTTTGATTTTCATTATCAGTCAGGGGCATTACTTAAACAAGTAACAATTAGAATTACCTATACAAGTAATGTTGAAAACGAGGCTAATTTAAATATAACTTATATTAGTTATTTTTCTGAATATTATTTTTATAGGTTTCCAAGAATACAGATTTTACTAGCTTTAAATAATTTTCACAGTTATTTGGTTATTTTTCCCTTGATATATAAAAACTAATTCTTCAGAAACACTAATTAACTTTCCGACGCACTCATCTTTCATACCGACGCTTCTTGGTCAAAGGTTGGTCTCTTGGGACAATTAAATTATCATTTTCCTCTAAAATCTTGATGGTAGACTGATATAAATAGATAGATACTTGTGAATTAATTAAGACCTGATGTTATTTATAATTTGTAACCTAAATCAATAACGCATGTGCCTTAGATAAGTGTAATTGCTATTTTTTTCAAAAATGTTTAAAATAACTGATTCAAGTAATATTTTTGTAAATATTTTCAAAGTAACCCTTTATCTCTTTTCTCCTCTCAAATCTGATAAATTCTTTATTTTATGATATAAAATGTTGTTTAAAAACATGAAAACTACATTTAGTCTATGTTTCTATTGAAAATTAAAATAACTCTATTAAGTAATTTTATTAATTTTAAAATAAAAAATTACTTATATTAGTAATTAAAAAAAAT
The DNA here is from genome assembly GCA_037788925.1 of Mytilus galloprovincialis. NCBI lineage: Eukaryota > Metazoa > Mollusca > Bivalvia > Mytilida > Mytilidae > Mytilus > Mytilus galloprovincialis. The sequence continues at coordinate 81,333,994 of CM075339.1, read as the reverse complement.
AACTTGTTTAAGTAACGCCCCTGACTGATTATCACATGTGCATACATTGAAAATGAAAGCTTTCTAAAATAGTGTATCTCATTTTGTTTTATATTTAATATTTTTTGATAAATTTTATTTCAAAGTCGTGTATCGTTTCTTTTGTTGACTAGTATATAAAACTAAAGACTGAGCAACAGTAACCCCACTATAAACAAGGGATGATCTCAGGTGCTCCGGAAGGGCAAGTGTCTTATTATAATTAATACAGATTGTATTAAGGATGCTGGCGGGTATAAAAATAAGATATTACCTCTATTTCTCTTATTAGTTCAATAGAAAAAGTACCTTTACAAAAATGTATGCTTCTTATAAAGGCAGATTGTGAGCGTAAATGAACGATGACCCCATTTTTTTATTTTATTTTTCTATTAAGTTTAAGATAAAGTTATTTATAGAAAAATATAGTGAAATCCTATATTAAGAAAAAAAAAACCAATTTAGACTTGCCCCTTAACCCTGAAATGATTAAATTTACAAAAAACAACATTTAATTACGGTATTTGATATGAAATATGTGTATATTTTAGGGATGTCAAAATATCTAAAATTTAATACTCGGATACTTGGTCAAGATACTTGATAACTCGCAAGTACTCAAAATCTTACACATCTATTGAAAAGTTTAGATTGGTTAGATTTTAGATTGGTTGCAGTGTTTTTGTTAGATCCCTCTTCTATCAGGAGAACCTGGAGCTCTTTCAGTAAAATTTATAAAATTCTGCTTCTCTGTGAGTGGAAATGTGAAGAGAAATATCTCGAGATGTAAAGCAGGCAAACAAGTATCCGAGTACTTAAACTGTAATCAAGTACTCTGCCTTCTGAGCGAGTACCTGAGTACTCGAGTCCTTGTTGCCATCCCTAGTATATATTTTGTCTTTATGTTAGCACAAATATTTTGTACAAAACATAAACTACAAGCATTGAATAATTTATGGCATTTATAATGTAATTTAGAAGGTCAAAATAATTTTTTTTTTTTTTTTATGCAGTCTTTGACCTTTAACATTAGTCAACACACAATACTATGATGTTATTATAGGAAGAAATTTAATTTCAATTTTATTAGTGATATTTGCTACCAAAATAAACCAAGAAGTCTGTCATTAATAGAATTATTTCTTTGTTAACAGGGTGATTTTGTGGATGGAGTTATAAGAGTGCAGGCTCCACATTTAACCAAGAGTTGTGTAGCTATTAGACTTGATCCAGGTGTCCGGGCGGGAGATATCGTCAACAGATTCCGTAAAACTACAAACTTAAATAGGTATAAACTTAAAGATCACTTGAGATAAGATAGAGCACTAGAAAGGGTATAGATTTAGAATAAGGATGTAACTGCCAATGTGACAGCTGTACACATCAAAATCCTAGGGGATAGGATAGAACAGTAGAAAGGCTACCAATTTAGAAAAAGGAGATATGATATAGTTGCCAATGTGACAACTGTAACTGAGTGTACACAAAAAAATCCCATGGTTATAGGATAGAACAGTAGAAAGGCTATGAATTAAGAATAAGGAGATGTACATTTTGTAGCTATAATTGTTTGCAGGGCCTCAGTGACCAAGTGGTCTTAAGTAGTTCTACTACTGTTATCACTTGCCAGTAAACACCGAAGTTGTGAGTTAGAACATCGCTCATGCAGGTGCACTTTCCTATTATCTTAATTGACTAGGATTGTCAGTTTTCCTATTAAAGGTCTATGGTTTTCTCTCAGCCCACCTGCTTCCTCCACTCATAAAAACTGACCGCCACAAAATAACCCAAAAGTGGTGCTTCAAAGTGGCATTGAAAGGCCAACAATCAACAATCAATGTAATTGTTTGCCAATGAGACAACTATACACCAAAGTCCACAAATTTCCTGTTCAATCACAACTTTTGATATTTGATATGCTGTCACTGATGATTGAAATGGAGGTCAAGTTTAAAATTGACAAGTTTCACTTTCGCTGTTTAGGATTTATCTTCCTTGATAGATTAGAAAATGCACATAGAACTTAAGGAGCAGGTAAAAAAAGCCTGAAGGCACCTTCAAATTACAGAACACTTGATTCTAATTGATTTAAGTCCTTGAGAGAATAAAAGTTAGCACAGAACATGGATGAGGGGGGATATGAGTGGTCCTGATCCCGAAATCCCGGACATAAAAAAACGAAATCCTGAGGTCCCGAACTTAAATAAAGTAAATCTCGATGTCCCGAAATCCGATAAAAATGATTTCCGGATCCTGAAAGCGTCAATTTTGAAATCCCGAGCTTAAAAAAGCCCGATCCCGAAGTCCCTATAAAGGTCCTATCCCCCCTCATGGATGGTAAATAAAAAAACCGACAGTGCTTTTATAATTCATAAATGTGATTTACTGTCATTTCTTGTTGATTTTAAGATTTTTAATCACAGACTGACATGAAATGTATTACTTTCTAGGGAACACTTGTCAGCTGGTAAAAAATCTGGTCGTGGTAAAATTGTTGTGGACCAAAGTAATGTGCAGTTTGCTCAAGACAATACCCACCTGTTTGAAGTGGGTGGCAATATAGGTCAGTTATCTATTTCTAATAATATATATGGTAAAATAAAGACAATACCCACCTGTTTGAAGTGGGTGGCAATATAGGTAAGTTATCTATTCCTAATAATATATATGCTAAAATAAAGACAATAACTGCATGGTTGAAGTAAGTGACAGTTGAAGTTTAAAGTTATATGTTTGAATTAATGTACATATAAAAAAAGAAGATGTGGTATGATTGCCAATGAGAGAAATCTCCACAAGAGACCAAAATGACACTGAACTGAATAACTTTAGGTCACAGTATTGCCTTCAACAATGAGCAAAGCCCATACCAGTTTGGTTAAGGCAAAAGTCATTTCATGGCTTGAAATTTTCCATGAACTTAACAGGTAAAACCTTTGAAAATATTAATCTATAAGGAAAATTACTTTCTAACTTTGAGAAAATTTGTAACATCATAAAGCCAATTTTGAGAAACAATGAATCAAAATAAATTCAACCCTACAAAATACAAAATGATTTTTTCCCCTCATAATTCAACAAATGTAAGATAGTTATATATATAGGATTGATTTACAAATAGAAATTTGTTGATATATCTGAAAATGTATCAAAGGAATTAGAGCTCTTTATCTTGTTGTTACTTTAACAAACTAAATAATCATAGGATCAAGATTGTTTTTGAGGTCCAACATGCTCTTGACTTTTCAATTAGAGTACTAATACTCCTTTATTTTTTCCAGGTGAGCGATGTTTAGACCACAATACACATATGTTGACATTATACAAAGTTAATCCTAATGCAGAATGGATTATTAAAGGCAGAGGACAACCGTAGCAGCATAAAATAAATTTTCTTTAGAAATTTCAAACCAAATGCATAACAAAGTGCTATTGTTATATTTATATCTGGAAAACTGTAGACAAGGCAGCCAACATTCCATGGATGTGTAAATCGACATAACATATCAATCCACATGACGAAAGACATTTCAATCCACAGTGAACCTGTAAATCCACAGAATATATGAATCCACACAAGGAAAGACATTTCAATCCACAATGAACCTGTAAATCATGTAATTAAGGAATGACTTTTCAATCCATAGTTACATATTACGCAAATTTATACCTCTCCTCTGTCAATTGAAGTTTGAAATACAACATGAAAATATGTTTTAAATTTTATTTTTCAATTTTGAACAAAAATCTTCTTTTTCTTTTATATTATTTAGCTCTCGTTTATAGTGACGAAACAAACTTTTGGCAGAGATTTATTTAAATCTGTGATTTTTTTTCTTTAGAAATTATAAACTAATATCAAATTGAAATCCGACATATAAAAACTGTTTAAATGGCCAAACTTAATAAATTTTAACACGATCTATCTTCAAATCACTTTTAATGCTCTTACTTATTTATAATGCATAACAAATGTTTAAAATATTTTTGTACAAAAAATGACGAGCAGCTTTTACATGAGCAAGTGCATTTATAGAAAAGCAATGATTGAAGGAACAAAAAGAAATCCAGTTTTTATTTTTATATTTTAGGGCATAATTAGAAAATGGCATTTTCAGAAAAGCAATTGCAATGCTTATTTTGTTTTACTCATTCACCCCTGGTTAAGGTAGAAAATTAATTATGAACTATACACCATGTTTTAAAATTATTATTAAATGTTCATAGTTTAATGTTGATGAAGTATTCTATGTTAATTTGACTTATTTCTAAATCACTATATTTGATTGCTTGCTTTTGTTATAAAAATTAGATGATATTTTCTAGATTTTTTTTTTTGAAAATTAACATTGTTTCAAGTAATAATGCTAATATTATTAATACATAAGCTTAAAATACTGGGAAGGAACTTTAAAAATACTGAGTAAAAAAAATAAGCAAGAATTATTATTAATTATATTTAAAAAAAGAGAACTCACATAAGTTATTGTAACAAAGAAAATATAACATAACATGCAATTTTTCTTCCAAACTAAAACTTCATTTAAAAAATGATATTTAAAATTTTTTATTCAAAATTTATGAATTGAGATGGGTGTTGCCAAACATTTTTGCTCGAAAAAAAAGTCTGACATTAGAAAATTTTACTCATAATTAAAACAATTTGGTTATTTTGACAAAAGAATAACCAGTTTTTGTACTTTAAAACATAATTGAATACCTATAATAGTGATAGATAGAATTATATTCAACTAAATTTATAGTGGTGTTGACGTTGGATGCTTTCATAGTGGACATAAAAGACACAAAATAATAGCTTTATTATTTTTAAGCTTTAAACTGCCAAATACAGTCAGTGATTTTTTTAGTTGTTGCAAATCCATTCATATTTTGTAATAGTGCAATAAAATGATGAAGATTTAGTTAGTAAAGTAGACATAACATGGAAGTAGTATATATATACCATAAATAAGGGTCTTGATCGAGTTACAGAATAGTGGTTAATGGGCAAAGAAACAAAAGAAGAAAAAAGGGTTAAAAAAAGATATAGCATGGATACATTAGGATATTAATTATATAGATTACTGAATGATGAACAAAAGAATAAAGATAGAGAAAATTTGGATGCAAAATAATAAAGATTACTGAATGATGGAAAAAAATATATAGATAAAATTGTAAACAAAATCAAGACCCTCATAAATAGCTTAAATTGCTTGACCATCATACCCTTGACATTATTTAAGCTTAGTTTTCTTCTATTATATTTTATCTTTGTAGATTTTTGCTTTCAAACTTAAATGAACCCTACAATTAATTTCTTGTTGTTGACATCGGAGATAACTCTTGAAATTTGTAATAAGATTGTAATGGGCTTTTTAAAGCATTTGTGTAACACAGAATAAATCAATATGTGTTACGTGGATTGTATCTAGGCTAAAGGTTGACATAGATGGTTGATATCATGAATTTTATGAGTTATGTCCCTTAGGTCAAGATCAACACTAAAAAAATTACGTTGTTCACTTTAACAGTTACTTAAAGCATGATAGAAAAAAGGGCTACACTTGCGATTTAATTGATGAAACCATTTCTTATCTTGTTAACAATAATATTGTTATCATTCTGTATTTAATTTATTATTGCTTATATCAAATAATCTCTAAAATGTGCTCAAGCTTTGTTTATTGCTGAAGAAAAAATAATTTGCTCAAAATAAATCTTAATTGCAAAGTATCATTAAACTAATATCTTATAGAGCAGTTGTACTGAGGTGATATTAGATGGCAAATTAAGAATATTCATTTTTATGTGTTTTAAAAAAGTCTACTGTTCTTCAAATTATAAAAATTATTATAAACCATAAAAATATTTGATACTGACTGGTTTGATTTTTCATTAATTTTTATGTAATTAACCAATCACAGAAAAGATTACATAATACACACTTGTTTTTTTACTGGCAAACTGGTACCTGTGGTATTAATGATTTTTGAGTAATGTGTCCTGGTACCCATGATATTAAAACAATTTCACAATAATATGTGAAAATTCAATGAAATTGTACCCTGATATAGGGATTATATTTAATGTTGTGACCTAATTACATTTTGAAATATAGGCTGGTCCTAAATATAAAATTTAAAAATTAGACGTTTTTTGTCCATGTTGTACATTGCTTATTGTCAAAAATTGAAATTCATAGATAATTCAGGTTTATCCTTTGTAATGGTGATTTTTTCTTTGATATATAAATTATATTTCAAACTATTTAATGTTTATTTATTTAAAAACCAAGACTTCTGTACAAAATACATGCATATCAGATGTTGTTTTATGTTATGTGTTCATTTTGGTGTATACTTTAAAATGTAAATTTAAAAAAAACAACTATAGATGCAATTAATCAAGTTATGAACGAAATGTGAAATTTGTTAATTTAATTACAAGATCATTTTATGAAATGTTCTTCATTAGGATGAAACAACTGAGTTTGATATATTATTAATTTGAAATTTTTAAAGATGAATAAAAATGAGACACAAGTTCCAAATTTTCAGTGTTTAATCTTTGTGGAACTTTTTGTGGAAGATTATACTATTAAAGTCATATTGTTAATAAAGCATCATATTCATTTTTAACATAAAAAAGAATTATTTCATATATTTTTTTCAAAATTCTTTGATTATATAAAAGTGGAGGGATGTAAATCAGCAAACTAAAATTCAATTGTGTTTCATACAATGACAAGTATTGAATAGAAAGAAAAAAAAATCTGGGTTTTTGTTATCATTTTATTATATTTATAATAAAATAATGAATAACTCTAGATTTTCCCTTTTTAACTGCCACTGTTTAGAGTATATCTGGATGAAGGATATCATTTATGTACATGGTTGTTTACTGTATCTTTTTGGTAACTAGTCCTGCCTAATGAGGTTTAAAATCAAAACAAGTCATATTATCATTTTCAAGTTGAAAAATTCAGTTATTAAATTTTTTCACATTGAATATCAAACATGGTGACTGTTTATAATATTCAGATTCATCACTATGTTTTTGTGTGTACAGTTGCAGGTTCATGGGGACATAGGGGTGTTGGGAGATAAATGAATATATTGAGTTTGATTATTGTAGATGTATGCTTTTTATAAGGATAATTTGCTCAGTTATTTTTCTTTTATATAATTTTTGTCGAAGGAAATCCTGTTCCATAGAAACTCTTTATTACCTCCTTCTCTTTTTTTTTTAGTATAAAAGTACTTTTTGTTTAATCTATTGTAGAATTGTATTCATAATTATAATGATTAATCAAGACAAAAACTGTGATATTTATTCCCTTTCATTCAATTTCTTTGCAAAATAAGCAGAAACTAGTCCAGCATATTGTTACTAAATAACAGACTAGAAGTGGCAAATCTATCTTACACACTCTTTTGTTTCCACTGTTGCCATCAATCATATGGAAATCTATGTAACAAGTATGCCATATTATTTAGGGCTATTCCATTTTAATGTATGTTGGAGTGTGAGACGGTACTTCTTTTAAAATGTCCCAACCACTTATGAACTATTTGAGTAATTTTAACCAAGCTGTGTATCAAACATGCCATATAGTTAGGGTGACTTTGTTTAAATGTATGTTGGAGCGTTGGAAAGTACTTTCAAAATGCCCCCACCACCATTAGAATTTTGAGTAATTTTGCCTATTATAAAATGTCCTTTTTATCCCTCCCCCACACATATTTATTTGAATGGAAAAGCCCCTTGTTAAAACCAAACACAACTCATTGATGTAACCAGGATGATTATAAATTGTATACACAAGAATTTCTTAGCTAAGCTGTTATATAGTGGTCAAGCACAAGATATTCATAAAACTTTAAGGGGACAAATTTATCTAGTTAACAAAAAGTACTTTCAAGTTAAGCTGTTTAAGGTCAATGTGTTTCATTAATATGTATGTCTTCAGTATTTTAAGTTAAATATATATGTATATATATATAATATATAATTTTGTTATCACTTAAATGTAATAAAATATTATTATTTATGTTGTCTTTTAAATTCAAATTTATTTTCATGTTAGCCAGATGTAATAAGATATCATTATATATGCTGTCTTTTATACTGAATTTGAGCACACACTTTACCCTTGATAGCATGGAAGAAATATACTGCAGAATGTATACCTTTTACTGTTTTAATCTAGGAAACTTATATATTCATGTCAAATAAAAAAGAGTTATACATTCATGCCTATTGATACCCAATCTTGAAGGAAGTGTTTCCTCGATTATCTCCATCAGTGTGTGGATGTGTTTGTGTCTGTCTAACCGTCTGTCTGTCTGTTTTGCAATATTCATGCTTATTTATTCCCAATCTAAAAGTCGGTGGGATTGGCTGTATATCTATTTTGATCTGAGTGTCACTGATGAGACTTATGTAGACGAAACGCGCGACTGGCTATTTAAATTATAATCCTGGTAACTATTCTGTGTTAAACATTTGTGTTGTGTTTTTCTTATCAACTTTGAAGACAAATGACATCAAATTTTCTTCTTGTAACCCCATACTGGATGACATGTTTTCAGTTCCACTATATTCTACCAATGGGACCCAGGGTTGTAAGAACAGATATATCGTACCAAAGCGTCCAGGACAGTTAAAAAAGATACACTGTACCAAAAATGTCTTTGCCAAAAATGTTATGCATAATTATTGTATCTATTTTCACAAAATTTGGGACAGCAACTACTACAAGCCTTATACATTTCATGATATATGGCATCAAGTTTCATTTGGTTGTGTCATACATACGTAGTTTTCTGTTCTTTGATGTTTCAATTTCCGTTTTCCGGAAACTAGTATTTAAAAAATGTTATGGACATATATGAAAAGTGAGCTACTTTGTTTGAGTGGGAGTATAATACGAAACAAAAGCAACACTATAATGAACTATTAATAAAAATTAAAATGAAAATGAAAATGTTGTCATCTTGTTAAAAAATGTCAAACAATACATTCATATCGCCTCTAGCCACCAAAATGAACTTCTGCCAATAATTTTGTTATTATTTCCATCGGCAATCGCTAATACAGTGATGGTAATTTTTTTTTCTTTTCTTGATGTGGATGTTCTTCATCAACTGAATGACTCGTTCGTATAGAGTGTACACACTTATCAGTTTGGTTGTCTTTGCTTTTGGTGACTATGCCTTACCTGTTAACACTGATTTTGATTTCGTGTACGTGACAGGAGCATTCGACTCCAATCTTAATTGGCTATGATGTTAATTTTTCTACCGTTATTCGACTGTTCACTACGGCCACTCCAGTTTCCAACACCAATAAAAACTTCCCCCTACTACCAAATATCACAATTATACTGAAAGTAAAAACAACCAATTTATGCCTTTTTAGCAGAGAATTCTAATATATCAGTGAAAATAAATTACTGACACATCGATAAGTATTTATTATAAATTGGTGAAGATTTAGTAGTCCGTTTTATCACAGAGATATAAAGATCAACTCTGTAATTATTAGTGAGCATGCATGAGTGCTGATGGTTGAGGCTTTCGTGCTAGATTGATTGATTGTTTTATTCATACTCAGTACGACAGAGCTAAAGACGAAACCATGATGCAATGTGGTTTGGTAGACGGTGCACACATATTATGTATGGCCTTTATTTGCCCTGTAATTTGGGAAATAAATATTCAAGACAAAAAATTAAATCACAAAAAAATTAACTCGGTGAGGAAAATTCAAAACTGAAAGTCCCGAATTAAATGGAAAAATTGAAAGCTCAAACACATCAAACGAATGGATAACAACTGTCATATTTCTGATTCGGTACAGATATTTTATTATGTAGAAAATTGGGAATTTAAACTGGTTTTATAGCTAGCTTAACCTCTCATTTGTATGACAGTCGCATCAAATTCCATTATATTGACAGCCATGTGCGAACAACACAAGCCAACATAACATAATACTAATATTTTTCTGTACTAGAAAAATGTACGCACCGGGCAAACTTGTATAGCATGCAATTAAGTTGTAACCCGAACCTGAAGAGTTGTAATTTATTGACAGCCTTTGACGTCCAAATTTGACGGGGGATGGCTTAAATGGGAACATCCTCACGCCTTTACATTTTGCTGTCTTCAAAAACCGCTCGCATATAAAGGTACCAGTAGTATACCGCTGTTCGAAAGTCATAAATCGATAAAGAAAACAAATCCGGGTTACATTACAAACTAAAACCGAGAGAAACATCAATTATAAGAGGAAAACAACGAAACAACAGTAACACTAAAGTGTAACAAAAAACCAAACGACAATGTAACACGCACGTACATGACAAGACGTCTCTACAGTACAACCACTGATATTAGAGCGTAGCACTGCTATGGTTCTATACAGACATGCTAATTATGTAAGCCTCGAAAGTGATTCTTTTTCTTATTCTTATCGAAATTAGATTGATCGCGACGATTTGATAGTATCTTTTATATTTATTCATATCTAGTTCAGGTACCGTCCGATTAAAAGTACTGTACTGTTTATTCATTATTCTCTATTCTCTATTTTTTACCTGTTCCTCTCCTTTTTGTCGAGCCTTCGACTTAAGTTGAAAAAGCGAGACTAAGCGATCCTACATTCCGTCGTCGTCGTCGTCGGTGGCGTCCACACATATTCACTCTGTGATTAAAGTTTTTGAAATTTTAACAACTTTCTTAAACTGTACTGGATTTCTACTAAACTTGGACAGAAGCTTGTTTATGATCATAAGATAGTATCCAGAAGTAAATTTTGTAAAAATAAAATTCCATTTTTTCCGTATTTTACTTATAAATGGACTTAGTTTTTTCTGCGGGGAAACATAGCATTCACTCTGTGGTTAAAGTTTTTGAAATTTTAATAACTTTATTAAACTATCCTGGGTTTGTACCAAACTTGAACAGAAGCTTGTTTATGATCATAATATAGTATCCAGAAGTAATTTTGTAAAAAAAGATAATTCCATTTTTTCGGTATTTTACTTTTAAATGGACTTAGTTTTTCTGCGGGGAAACATTACATTCACTCTGTGGTTAAAGTTTTTGAAATTTAAATAACTTTATTAAACTATCCTGGGTTTGTACCAAACTTGAACAGAAGCTTGTTTATGATCATAATATAGTATCCAGAAGTAATTTTGTAAAAAAAGATAATTCCATTTTTTCGGTATTTTACTTTTAAATGGACTTAGTTTTTCTGCGGGGAAACATTACATTCACTCTGTGGTTAAAGTTTTTGAAATTTAAATAACTTTATTAAACTATCCTTGGTTTGTACCAAACTTGAACAGAAGCTTGTTTATGATCATAAGATAGTATCCAGAAGTAAATTTTGTAAAAAGATAACTCCATTTTTTCTGTATTTTACTTTTAAATGGACTTAGATTTTCTTCCAGTTAACATTACCTACAGTCTGCAGTTAAAGTTTTCAAAACATTTATTAGATTCATTAACTATCCTAGATTTTTATCAAACTTGGACAGAAGCTTCTTATAATCATAAGATAGTATCAAGAGGAATATTTTATTGATTTTTTTCCTCATTTTTGTTGAGCCTGCGATTTACAGCAAAAGTAAAGGCGAGACACTGGGTTCCGCGGAACCCTTACAATTTTTTTTTATATTGTCTGTCTTTTTTAAATTTTTTATCCAGACTCCAATTTATTTTCTCCATTTAAAAAAACCCAACTTATTCGATTCGAATGTCAGTGATAAGTCTTTTAAAATCTGGCGTATACACGTTTTATCCATATACTAGTATCTATTAAACACAAGATGAAAATAAGATAACACAGCTTAAGTTAAGCCGATCATGAACGTTTGTCTTATAAGTATGCGGATGTAATATTCTCAATTTACAAAATAGGACATATTTATATAACACATATGTTTTACAATTAACATACAAAAGTAAAATAGAGCATTTTATTTAGTAAACAATGAACGTTTAGTGTGATTTTGTTATAAAATGAGGATCGACGATGGTATCTTGACATATATTGCAGCTTCTATCTCAGTACCGATCACAAGACAAGGATTTTTATGGAAGAAGGGTGAAAATGGAAACTTTTTAAGACGATGGTTTGTGCTGAAAAGAAATATGTTATTTTATTTCGAGAAAATGAATGACAAAAAACCGCACGGAGTTATCATTCTTGAGGGTGTGATTGCAAAGAGAGCTGCAGACTATTCAGGATTAGTTTTCGAAATTTCCCCATCGACTGGTACGGAAGGCAGACGATACCTGCTGGAAGCAAGCTCGGATTCAGAGATGAAATCATGGATTACGTCACTCTCTCAGTCAAGTTATGAAGTCATGAAAAAGCAATATGATTTCCTGAAAAAGGAATATGAAAAAAGATTAAAGAGAAAGAAAAATGCAATAGATGAACCGTGCAGTTAACTTAAAGAACTGAATGAAATAGCTAACTGCAATAATCCGACTAGACACGTTAACTACAATGTTCCGAACGAAAAAAAACTTATTACACTGGTCCGAACGAAATAAAGCTTATTGTAATGATCCGAACAGAAAATATAATACAATCGTTGTAATATAATTATCCAAAAAGGAATAGTGTCTTTCAATGAACCGAAAGGAATAGGTTAATTCAATACTATAGTATATTTAATGAATAAGATAAATACGTTTTGAATTTTGATTTTTGTACTGGCACGAATTGACTTTTGTGGCTTAAGATTGAATTTGATAAATAATCTAGATCAAAATTAAGACCATATGCCTGGGTGCGTATGAATCTACAAAAAACAAACCAGAAGTTATTTATATATGTCCTGGATCATATGAGTATTTGGACCATGCACATATGGTCATGAATTATATATCAGTAAGTTTACAGTGTTATTCTTACATACATTCTTCTAGTGCCTTTCAAATAGTAAAGGGCACAGTGGTACATTGTATTTGCTCTTAAAAAACGGCAAATTGACAATTAACTCGCAACATGAAGTAGTTGATTTTTGCACTTAAAAATATAGGTGCCAGTGTTTACTTCTCACTGTAATTGATATCTTCAGTGCTTTCTTTACTTTACATCTCTGAAGCTTTGATAATGACAAGTGCTACATGTATATTGTATAGCAGCATCGTAAGATATTTCTTGTTCAACGGTGGACTTTATTGCTCGACTTAACATTTTCTACGCTAGAATAAATATATTGTGGACCGACACTTTTTATTTCGAGAGTTTTAATTAAACGACGATTATCTTTTTCAGTACTTAATCTGTTTAAAATGACCAGTTATCAGTATGAGATTTTTTTAGCATGGCTAAAAAATTAACGAATGAATAATTTGAAGTTATATAAAATGTCATTACACGCGTTGAATCCGGAAGCAGGTGCATTTACAGAATTAACCTTTATTGGCTATTGCATTATATGCATTTATTCTTTCACTGAAAATCTTTTCCATATAGCTTTTCTCGATTCCGTTACAATTCACAGCTGATTTATAATAATATATTGATGTTAAATTTTACATAGGTAAGCAACAATAATTCTGCAAGAGTTTTCTTCATGAGGAAGTTACAGTTTGATGCATGTTAGTTTTAAAAGTTTCCGCTAGTGGTATTCATTTGATAAATTTGCATTGTGTTTTCGGAAAGATTTAAGCAATAGTCTGTACTGACGTATATTTGAAGAAAAAAAAACTATATTGTAATGTAAACCTTTTATTTATATTAAAACATGTTAATATCAAAAATTGATTTGATTATCAACTCTCTGAAAATCAGAAGTGTAAAATTTAGCTAGAGATGCATCAACCTCACCTATTCTGACATCTATAAAGGATAATCCAACACGTTTTATATGTGACAACATCAAAAGTGCAGATGCTCGAATTCTACCTATATTTTGATAAAATGGAGAATAATATCCCAAACTATTGTATGGCTAGCCTATTCTAAGGCAAATTGTCTCTCAAGTTTTTAACCAAAGGTAGAGCTAAATTGCCCATAACCTAACACATTTTTAGCACTAACTGTATTGTTACTATTGTTAAGACAATGTACGAACTATTTACAAAAGGTTACTTATCCTCTGATTTCCATTCATACAAATTCCAAATTTTGTCGTTTATATCGATGTTAGCAAATCACACGAACAGACAACAAACAAAAAACAAATCAACAAAAACCAATATTAATTCTTCAATAACACAAAAATAAACACAAACATATTAAAAAATAAGCTCCGAAAAGAAAACAATCACAAACAGTCGCTAACATATCAATGATCCTTTTTATGTTATTGGTTAAATCAAATGCAAAAATACAAATTTATCGAATATAATGTTGTCTTTCTGTTGCTTAATCCTCTGGCATTGATGCCAAAAAACATCGAAATAAGTTTTAAAAATGAATCTATAAGGGCATGAATTAAAGTTTTTACTAGTGCTGAATTGTTATTTCTTTTTTTATAAATATAACGTGTTGAAAGTCCACCAGAACTACCAAGCTGCAAATCACCACTAAAACAACAATACCGAAGGTGCCGATGTAATTTGATGATGCCCTATGATCTGCTGCTGATATAAGTGATCGCTTGTACTTGCTTGTTAGTTTCGGATCCACAAACAACTCTGATCTTAATAATACAATCTTTGTTATAAGTTCATCCTCGGTCAAGGTGGAGTTATTACATGGACATATACATGATGTTGTTGTTGATGTTGTTTCAATACTTTTTGTTGTTCCGGATGTTGTTGCTGTGACCATGTCTATTGATATCGGAGCAAATTCTGGTGTTGTTGTTTCGGTTTCGCTTATTGTTGTAGGAACAAATCCTGGTGTTGTTGTTTCTGTGGTATATGTCGATGTCAGATATAATCCTGGTGTTCTTGATGCTGTTGTGTTTATAGATGTCGGATTAAATCCGGGTGTAGTTGTTTCTGTTGTGTTTATTGATGAAGGGCTAACTCTGGAGGTAGTTGTTTCTTCTGTGTTTATTGATGAAGGGCTAAATCTGGATGAAGTTGTTTCTTCTACTTTTATTGAAGTCGGATCAAATCCTGATGTTGTTGTTTCTATTTTGCCTATTGTCGTTGAAACAAATCCTGATGTTGTTGTTTCTATTTTGCCTATTGTCGTTGAAACAAATCCTGATGTTGTTGTTTCTATTTTGCCTATTGTCGTTGAAACAAATCCTGATGTTGTTGTTTCTATTTTGCCTATTGTCGTTGAAACAAATCCTGATGCTGTTGTTTCTATTTTGCCTATTGTCGTTGAAACAAATCCTGGTAAAGTTGTTGCGGTTGTGTTTATTGTTTTTGGATCAATCTCTAAAGCCCCATCTATACAATCAGTTGTATAAGCTACAATAGAATTAAACTTTAAACTTAATACTTTACTTTATTCAGTTCAATTGCAAGAACTGCAGTATTGGCAGAATAGTTATCAAAGGTACCAGGATTTTAATTTAGTACGCCAGACGCGCGTTTCGTCTACTTAAAACTCATCAGTGACGCTCATATCAAAATATTTATAAAGCCAAACAAGTACAAAGTTGAAGAGCATTGTGGATCCAAAATTCCAAAAAAGTTGTGCCAAATACGGCTAAGGTAATCTATGCCTGGGATAAGAAAATCCTGAGTTTTTCAAAAACAGGAAATTTATTAAAATGACCACATTATTAATATTCATGTCAACACAGAAGTGGTGATAATTAATCTATATCTGTTCCTCAATATTTTAATATTCAAAACAGAACGCTTTAAAAACGTTAGTTTTGAAATTTTTGATTTTTTTCATTACTTGTTATTGGCTTTGAATAAGCGGTCAGAAACTGTGAGTACTTTCAGATCTATACGTGGTGTCTGTTTTTGATGTTAGTGATTCAGAAATATACCCTGCAATGTCTTCTCTTTAATTTGTTTTTCTTGTTAATCTTTACGCTCACAAACATGTTTAAAGTCCTTATGTTCGTGTCCAAATTAATGAGTCTGTAGTTCAGTGGTTGTCGCTGTACGTGTCTGTCTCATTCGCTGTGCTCGTAAATTGTTTTGTCATCAAAAATCAATTGGGTTATTTTGATTTAATTATTTCATACTTTTTATGTCGGGGCCTTCAATAACCAACACAATGGTATGGATATTTTTCATTGTTGAACAGTTGCTTTAAATTGCCTACATATACACTAGTTGAACGTTTTAGTGGATAGTTGTCCCATTAGCGATCAAATGACATGTTCTTATTTTTGGATAGAGATTAAACTGTTAGGTTTTTCCGAGTTTCATCATGAGTATACCAATTTACCTGAGGTTGCGTTTTCCAGGAAATCAAATAGCCAGTATGCTGTATAATAGGAATTTATCAAAATGTCAGTAACAGCGATGCTATCATTTATAGAGAGACTGGTGAACCTGTTAGTTCCAATCTCAGAACCTTCTCCCACTTCGATGGTTCCACAAATCCATGAAACCCATAAAGATACGTAACAGTTACATTGGAGTTCTGACCAGGTGACACTGGTACGTTGCTTTTTCAAATTGTTGCTTATTATAATCTGGTCTAGTCTAAGAAACACTTTGTACACTTCATAATTTGTACTAGACCTATTCTCCAGCAAAGAAATCCACGCTGTTCCATTTTTTTAACCTTTAGATATATTGACGTTGAATTTTGAATGTCCATTCCTTGTTGGTGTAGGGATTTCTCTAGCGTATATTCCGTAGTAATATTGATATCTAGAAAAAAAAAATTATACACAAATTACCACCGGCAAACGTTGTATGATTAATAGGAAACATTCCTTCTGTAAGTTTCTAGTTCATTTTCTATCAAAGAGAAGATGTTACAATACTATAATTAAGATTTGATGTTTATACCTCTCCGGTTGTCATAATCAAAAATCCAGTTCTAGATTATCGAATAATCAAATAATCATAAAATATTTGGTCTGTTAATCACATAATCACAGTAATAACTGCCAAGTAATCAACAATAAAAAAAAGAAACACATGAAGAGGCGCAATAGTCACCAGCGAAACAAACAAAGACATAATAATGCATATTCATATCTGCCATTGGACAAAAACTTAGACATGTAACAGAATTTCAAACTTTGATTACTTTAAATTTTTCAACCCTTACAAAAAACAACATGTAGAATTAAGGGTCTAAATCAAATACTTCGACATGATGATCAACATTAATCCCCCCCTTAAAACATTTTAAGGATTATTTATGTTCCTTTGATGAAAACAGTGAACCGAAAACACGACTTTAAGATAAAATGTAGGACTTTTTTGACAATAACAGTGGAGAAAACCAGACGTTTGACGAATGACGGTACTTAGAGTTTATTCAACTTAATCATATATTAATACTTTTATTTAGTGTCAAAAAATTCATTCAGGATATACAAAAGACGAGATTTACATCTTTAGTTACAATCCTTAAACCAAATCATTATATCAAAATATGTTTACGTACCTGCATATACGGATAAAACAAAGTTAATATATAGTATGCCCAATTTCAGGATCATTATATTATTGGATTTTCCTCTGATTTCAGTATTTTTGTGATTTTACTTTTTAGGAATGCTATTCTTATAAATCACAAAAAGCTGCTTGTTTATCCAATACGTATTCAAAACTGAACGACGTTTATAGACATTGATTTATAATATTGATTAAAACGCAGTCCAATCGGGACAAGTTTTCAATGAAGGAGGAGCAATGGATAATATGTTATTCATTATTAAAAAGAATAACTATTTTATCACCTGAAAAGAAACCACGGTAAATAGATTGACATCACAGGAAGGGTTTGCAAATACTAATAATCAACAACTTCGTCTTCATCGGTTTGTTAATACTCGTTGCACAGATCATCAGCCTTGGACGCATTCGGTACTCTAAAATTTAGACAGAAAAAAATCCTTATCAATTTTTTTTGATTGAAATAAAAAATAGACACATTAAAGTACTTAACTAAAGTTTATATCTCCAACGTAAGACTTTATCAGCACTTGTGTTTATATTTATGTCACTTGACCTGTGTATATGTAGCACTGCAGTGGACTTTATGTCTATCCAATACAGAATTTAAATATTTTAGCGCATTATTTTATATAAGCATTGCTAGAGCAAATATCTTCCGCGCATTACTTTTACCTTTTATCTACAGTACTGAAGTTAACATACTCTATACTTGAATTTACATCTTCAGCGCCTGAATTTACAGCTTTTATACTGGACCACATCCTGACACTATACTTCTATCTCTCGCATTGTAATATGTATATTTAACGCTAATTGGACATCTCTTGAGCTTGACAAAATATAATTTACATCAACAATATCAAATTTTAAAATCATCACAGCAGACGCTGAAATCTGTTGCTCATGGCTTCATATATTATCAGCTCTTGATATTTAACTCAGGTGTTAGTGTTTTCACATCAGGAACTTTAAAAGAGGGACAAAAGATACCAAAGGGACAGTAAACCTCATAAATCGAAAATAAAGTGACAACGCCATGTCTAAAAATGAAAAAATCCTAACATACAAATAGTAGTACACATGACACAACATAGAAAACTAAAGAATAAGCAACACGAACCCCACCAAAAACTAGGGGTGATCACAAGTGTTTTGAAAGGGTAAGCAGATCCTGCTCCACATGTGGCACCCGTCGTGTTGCTTATGTGATAAAAAAGCCGGTAAATAATCTAATTCGGTAGGTCACATTCATGAAAGGTAAGGGGATTGTAGTAACGACGTAAGGAACATAACTGATATCATTTGTAAAACGGTAAATCCATAACAGTAAACCAACTCGTGATGGCGTCCGTAGAATTTACGAAGGGAATATTTCAACTTCACCGTTTGGAACTCTTGGTTTAATAGCGTGTGAGCAGCAACCCTCTATCAAGAAACCATGACAGGAAATGCAAGCACGGGAATATCGTATTAATTGGAAGATATATGCCCGTATGCAGGTGCTTCAGTGATATGTCTTTGAACAGTGCTTTACTTTGCATGTTAGGTAGCAAAACACAGTTAGAAGTTTAGTTTCGCATTATGGCGGCCATGTTGATTTTTTTAAATATGAAAGTTTTTGTACCAAAAAATGATTTTAAGATAATTGAAGAATAATTTAACCTTCTTAGTGAGTTTATATGAACATTTAAATTGTTTTTAGCATGTTTTATATGCCATTTAAATGTTTGACAGAATGCATTTTCCTATCCGTACTGCCCATAGGTCAATAAATTATTGAAGTATTTATCTACAAGGCTTTGACGCTTGATCTCTTCTATTCAATTTTATGGAAAAACGAGCAGAAATGCATGTTTTTGTGACCTCTTGATAGGTATATACATATGGTTTCAGGAAAGGTATCACAGTAATTACTTGCAATTCTCCTTTGGACCATATTTTTGAGACTTTTGTGACATGTTGACCTCCCTTTTTTGCAATATTTTGTTCATAATAAATGCAGATTTTTGCCATGGCAACACCAAAAAGAGATACTATTTCATTAAATCAAATCTTTGGAAGATTCTCTTTCTAAAGATATACACACGCATAACACAAAAATAAAGCCTTATTTGTTAGAAAGGATGGAAAAGAAGGTGTTTAAATCTTTTTATTGTCAATTTAATGTTTTTTTTCTAACTGTGTATTGTTACCTTAAGCTCTAAAAATATTTGATAATGGTAAACGCTATATTTTACAGCAGCATCCTAAGATATTTTTTGTTCAACGGTGGACTCTATTGCTGGACTAAACATCTTATACACTAGAATAAATATATTGTAGGGCATCACTTTTTATTTCTAAAGCTTTTATTCCCTGGCGCTTACCTTTTATAGCACTAAATCTGTTTAAAAATTACCAATTACCAGTATGAGACCAACATAAAAGAGTTTTATCCAGTATGGTTTGAAAATTAACGACTGAATAATTTGTACTTATAGAAAAGGTCATTAAACGCTGTGAATCTGGAAGCAGGTGCATTTACAAAAATTAACCTTTAACATTTTTAATGGCTATAGCATATTATGCATTAATTCGTTCACTGAAAATCTTTTCCATGTAGCTTTTCTCAAATCCTTTCAATTCATAGATCTATAATAATATATTAATGTTAAACTTTATATTGGTAAGCAACAATTATTCCGCAAGAGTTTTCTTCATGTGGAAGTTACAGTTGCATGTTATTTATTGATCAATTTGCATTGTGTTTTCGGATAGATTTTAGCAATAGTACGCACTGTAACATAAAAATTAAGTATAATTGAAGAAAAGAAAACTATTTTGAAATGTAAACCTTTTATCTTAAAACATGTTAATATCAAAAATTTATTTGATTATCAACTCTCTGAAGATCAGAAATATAAAATTTAGCTTCAGATGCATCAACCTCACCTATTCTGACATCTATAAATGATAATCAAACCTGTATCATATGTTGCAGATGCACGACTTTTCCCTATCTTTTGCTAAAATGGAAGGCTATGCTACTATTATACAAGTGAGAGATTAATCTAGCTATTAAACCAGGTTACATACGGAAATATCTGTACCAAGTCAGGAATATGACACTTGTTTTCCATTTGTTTGATGTGTTTGAGCTTTTGATTTTGCCATTTGATAAACAAATTGTCGTTATAAATTTTCCTTGGAGCTCGGTATGTTTGCCTCATTAATTTTCAGAGCGTTTTTTTCACCAGCAGGTGAACATAGTTAATAAATCGACTGGATCCAAGACTGTTAAGTGCTGAAGAAACATAAATTGACCACTACACAATCGTTGATCGGAGATGGGATTTGGAAACAATCACACAGTCAATAAAATATCAATGATTCTTTTCATGATATTGGTTAAATCAAATGCAAAAATATTAATATATCAAATACATCAAATATATCAAATATAATGGTGTCTTTATGTTGCTAAATCATCTGGCATTGATGCCAAAAACAGTGAAATTCGTTTTGAAAATGAATCAAAGTTTTACTTGTGCTGAATAATTATTTCTGTTTTTGAAATACAACGCGAGCACAGTGTTGAAGGTCCATCAAAACTATCAATGTGCAAATAACCAGGTGCCGATGTACTTTGAGGATGGCCTATCGTCTGATGCTGATGTAAGGGATCGCCTATACTTGTTCGTTAGTTTCGGATCCACAGACAGCTCTGATTTTAACAGTGCAATCTTTTTGATGAGTTCATCATCGGTTAAGGTGAAGTTGTTACATGAACAAAAGCATGTAATTTTTGTTGATGTTGTTTGAATATGTTTTGTTGTTCCAGATGTTGTTGTTGCTAGTGTGATGATGGTGCTTACTGATGTCGGATCAAATCCTGGAGTAGTTGGTTCTGGTGATTCTCTTGTTATCGGATTAAATTCTGGTGAAGTTTCGGTTGTGCTAATTGTTGTCAGATTATATCCCGGCCTTGTTGTTTCTGTTGGGCTTAATTTTGTTGGTGCATTTGAACCTTTTGATTCCTGAGAAAATCCTGATGTAGTTGTTTCTGATATGTTCAATGCTGTCGGTTTAAAGTCTGGTTTATATAGTGCAGTTCTGCTGTTTGAAGTCGGATGAACTCTAGGTGTTCTGGTTTCTGTTTTGCCTATTCTCGTCCAACCAAATCCTTGTAAAGTTGTTTGTATTGTGTTCATTGTCGTCGGGTTATATCCTGAAGTTGTTTGTATTGTGTTTATTGATGTCGGGTCAAATCCTTGTGAAGTGATTTCTGCTGTGTTGATTGTTTCCGGATCAAAGTCTTAACCCCAACCTGGACCATCAGTTGTGCAATCGACAATATAATTAAATTTAAACTTAAAACTATACTACATTTAGTAAAATTACAAGAACTGCAGCAATACCAGAACATATTCAATATTTTCCTGACCCTAAAAAAACCCACTAATTACCCACGTAATATAGGTAAATTCGTTAAAAAATTTAATTATGGATAAAAGTTGTGGTGTCAAAACACTAGGTTCATTTAATGGAAAAAGAAATACCATTATAATACAGATTTGAATTAATTTACTGTCTGTCGTTGGAAATATGATATATTACAGAATACCAAGTAAGTTTAAGGTTGATAAGGGTTGAAATGTTGTTTTCGTTAAACTAACGAACATTTTATTTCGTCCTTATGTAGATGGAGGGTCTAAATTGAAATCGATAGAATATGAACAATTTGCCAACAGAAACTTGAAGCTCTTTTCAAAAATAAATAAAATATGGAGCTTCTGTTACGCTGTAAATTCATTAGATTTGTCTGATATTGGAAAATTAAATTTTATGTGATATGAAAAGAACAAACAATATGATTTTAAGATAAGATATGAGAAGAAATCACAGATCAAAAAAGAAACTAGACACTCTGAAGTAACTTATGGTTCACTGTAGGACTACCTCTTATATAAAGAAAAACTTATAAAAAGAAAAGTTAACTGTCCCCTAAAGGAGCAAATATCAATAAGAATCAAAACCCATCACCGCATGAACACCTTCGATATATGTACAACCAGCCTGCAAAGTGGAAACTTTCTAGCATACAAGCTGTATGAAGATTTATCCTGATATACCATGCATCTCTTATGCAATGATAGAGTTCAAAAAATGACAAAGTTCAAATATATCCAAAAAGGACAAATATCAGAAAAAATCAAAACCCTATCCACATATGCACACTTTCCATATATGTACAATCAGCCTGCAAAAAGAAAACTTTTTAGCATATAAACTGTAGGAGGAGTTATTCGGAAAAGCAATGCACCTCATATGCAAGTATATAATAAAAAAATGACAAAGTTCACTTATCTCCCAAAAGAGCAAAAATAAATATAAATCAAGACCCTGACCACATGCACACCTTCCATATATGTACAACCAGCCTGTAAAGTGAATCTTTCTAGCATTTAAAATGTAGGAGGATTTAGCTGGAAATGATTTGCAAGTCTTATGCAAGTTTATACTCTAAAAAAAGAAACAAAATTCAACTTTTTCTTAAAAGATAAAAAATGAATCAAAACCATGACCACACGCACACTTTTAATATATGTACAAACAGACAGTAAAGTGAAACCTTCCTGGGATTCAAAATCTAGAAGGAGTTATGCGGAATAAGTATATACCCATAATGGGACAGACGGACGGACAGGGTTACAATATTATGCTCCAACTGTCAGTTTTTTCAAGGGGCATAAAAAAGAATTGAGGTCAGCGGACTCTTATGCTTGATATGTTATATGTTATTTCATATAAATTCATTATAATTCTATCATTATTTGCGATATCCCCCCTTCCATATTTTTTTATCCTCATATTTTCTTAAACATGTATACATGTTTTAATGTGTGATGTTCGCCTTTGCAGCCATGCTGGAAGGGTGAATCAGTTGATTTTCTGATTTGAGCTATCAAATTGAAACATGCGGTATAAAAAAGATCGATAAAAGGTTCTGGGGATTCAACCAAGGGATTGAAATGTAAAAAAATCATAGTCTAGCGGCCGGAGTAAATGTAGAAATGTTTGACGTAGGAAGAAATTCATTGCTCGTAGATCTCTAATATAGCAACAAACGGGGAGCAATTTTGGTTGCTCCAAATTGTGTCATTTGAAATTTATCTAATAATAGTCGAAACAATGCTTGCTATTCTGTCAAAAGTCGGCTTTTTTTTTACCTTGGTCTATATATAATGTCAATCCTCCTAAAATCTTATATATAGTGAATCCTCGAATCCTATGTTTGTAAGTGAAATGTTCGTTCATAGGAAAAAGAATAATATCATTTACAAAGTGTGTTAACTGATGCATTATAATTGATTATAATTGAGTCTGATTATGAAAATATTTACCTGAGGTAGCATTTTGGGAAAAATAGAATAGCCAGTACGCTGTATAATACGATTTTAAATAAATATCAGCTACACTATTATCAGTTGTCGAAGAGGTAGTTAACCTGTAACAAATGTCAGTTCCAACCATTGTACCTTTTCCAATTGCTATTTGTCGGTCAAGCCAAGAAATCCACAAAGAAATATAACAGCTACAATCCATTCCTGACCATGATGCAACGCTAGGTAAAGATACAATTTCCAATGGATACTTTTGAATCGTCACGTGCGTTTTTCCAAAAACTACTATCTATTTTACGTTGGTACTTTCCTCAAGCAAACCAATAAATACCATATTACAGGATTTGACCTTGAAATATATTGACGTTGAATTGTGAATATCTACTCTGTATTGTTTTAGGAAATGAACCACATTATATTTCGTAGTTATATTGATATCTAAAAAAGATAAAAATGCATATAGAGTACATAAATGACTCGAGTTTGTAATGAGTTTGCAGATGGTAAATAAAGGCATCCAGAATAGCGCTTTGGATGCATTTAACTACTAGTATTAAAGCGTCGTGTTCATATTGTATCGAGTATCGATCTCAAAGACTTATCATCTCACAAATTAACACGTGCACATTTACAATTTCTTGTATGATTTATACTAGACATCTTCATGATGCAATATATCATCTACAGACACAGAAATTATTGGGGGTGTATGGTTGAGTTATTTACGTCTTTTCTATTTTTAGGTTTTTTTCTTGTTTGCTTTCTTAACTAAGGCATAGACTATTTGTTTTTTATGAGGAAGAATAGTTAACAATCATACCAGGCTTATAATCTAATACGCCAAACTCGCGTTTCGTCTACATAAGACACATCAGTAACGCTCAAATCAAAATAATTTGATACCCAAAAAAGTACAAAGTTGAAGAGCATTGATGACCCGAAATTCCAAAACATTGTGCCAAGTACGGTGAAGGAAATTTATGCCTTGGAAAAAAAATTCCTTAGTTTTTCGAATAATTCATACTTTGGCAGACAGTAAATTTATAAAATTGTTTATCGTATAATATGAATGTTCTTATCCTGGGCATACAAACAATGCCGTATTTGGCAAAACCTTTTCAACTTTTGATCTTCAGTGCTGTACAATTTTGTATTTTTTTCGTCACTGGTGAGTCTAGTGTGGACTAGACGCGTTTTTGGCGTATTGAATTTTAAACCTGATGCTTTTTGTTATCTATTAATCATGCTTTTCTTTGTCTAATATGTTCTGCTTTTTATTTGTATTGTAGTCCTGTAATTTTTTGTTTTCATTTCAATGTTATATTTAACTGTGCCATTAAAATGCGAGGTTTGGCATGCCTTAAAACCAGGTTCAACCCACCACTTTTATTCCCCTTTAAAAGTGTCCTGTACCAAGTCAGGAAGATGGCCATTGTTATAATATTGTTCGTTTCTGTTTTCTCTTATTTTTGAGATAAGACGTGGCACGGTACTTGTCTATCCCATATTCATGTATTTGGTTTTGATGTTATATTTGTTATTCTCGTAGTGTATTGTCTGTTGCTTGGTCCGTTTCTGTGTGCTGTTGCGTTTCGGTGTTGTGTAGTTGTTCTCCTCTTATATTTAATGCGTTTCCCTCAGTTTTGGTTTGTTGCCTCGATTTTGTTTTTTGTCCATGGATTTATGAGTTTTGAACAGCGGTATACTACTGTTACCTTTATTTATATTCACAAAGAGTCCACCAGCAGTAGCGTCAACGCAGTGGTTTAAATAGTTATCAAAGGTACCAGGCGTACAATGAGAGTGATTGTTTTTCTGGCGAAATATTCATTTCCCTATGGAACAAATTTATTTCTTGCATTTGTGGAAAACATTTTGTTCCATTATGTTTTTGGAAAATTATAAACAATCAAGTCCCCCTTAAAGAAATTTTGGATTTCGATGATTCTGAACATCAAGTCTCATTTCGAAATGTGACGCCAATGGCCACAAAACTAGTAGAATTTTATTAACAGATGCTTATCAGTTCACTAGCAATTTAACTAAACAAGTCTTATTTTACCAGAAGTTACAATGATCTGAGTTGTAAATCTACAAGTGTCGTCTACGGATTAAAGTGTAGCCTTTGCGGATTGGTATACGTCGTTAAATTGAAAAGGAGTCTAAACAAATGTATGTGCAGCCATAGACCAGGCATCAACTTCAGTGCAAGCGACATTCTTTCCAGCACTTTAATCAGCCTGATCATTCGATCAGATCGCATAATCAAAAACCATTTACTACAAGACTAACAGTCCTCATCTTGCAACGTCACTAGGTTTACAAAAAGAGGACTAATGGATTCGACAATTGGAAACTGCGACACCATATGGTTGCAATGACAAAATTGATGATAAAGTTATCCTATTTTGTCCTTCCTGTAGCTCGGTGAATGTGATGAATATTTTCAACTCTACTCCTCGACGTAGGTGCAGCCATGGTCATCGTCATTATACATCACCTACTCTGCATGATGTCTCTATTATTGACTTGCTGCCATTTATACAAAAGCCGTTAGGTATTCGTCACATTCGCACGAATCTGTATTCATTACCCCTTTCAAAACTCCATTCTCTGTTCAATTTATGTTTGGAAAACACTGTTACAATTAAAAGTAAAGATGAATCTACCTGTTCGGATATTGCAAAACACAGTCCTTTCAAACCATTTCGCATTGAAAAAGATGGAAAAAGGGAAGACATCTTTTCTGAAACTTTCCTTTGCCAACAATGGTCTCGATGGCGTCAACTTGGACAATATCTTGCATCATAAATTAGTTCAAACGAAAATGCCTCCTTATTTCACAGATCAGCCTGTACCAATCATTTCTTATACCTGAACAAAGCCAATTGCAACTAAAATTGTCAATTACACACACGTTTTGCAAGATCTCAATATTGACGACATTAAGTCTAAACCTCCTAATTGCATCAGTGCTTGTTCCCAATTTACATATAATCCGACTGGCCACGATTATAGTTATAAACTGTAACTTCAACATTGTCAATAACACTTTACTGCAAAATGTGTTATCCAAATGTCCGAAATATCGTGAGTCAAGATAGCGAACTTGATCTTCCATCTCTGTATTGGATACCTAACCTACATAAGTGTCCTTACACAACAACGGTATATTGCTTGATCTTCCAAATGCTCCACCAAACATCTTTCTAAATTCATAACATGTATTTTATCAGCAATCAAAGTCGAGCTTCAAAGTAATTTTGAAACTGCCTATTCTATCATTATATGGACACTAAACAATTCCAAAAATCTTTTGGAGTACATACTCTCTAAACATATTTCATCTTGCAAAAGTACTAAAACATTATCTGTTCTTACACTTTACACAAGTATTCCCAAGTATTAAGTAAGAGCCTATTTGAGAGAGTGGGTAGTGCTTTTTTTTCCCTAAAAAAGAATGTTCTACGTAGATACAAGTATCTTGTTTTAGGGAGGGATAAATCCTACTTTGTAAAGAAACACTCTTATTAAAAAAAAACCAATTGTCATGATCCAGATCCTTAAATTTCCACCTTGATTAACAACATATTTGTTACATTTGGAGGACGTGTTTTTCAACAATATGTCGGCATTCCAATGATAACCAATTGTGTCCCTCTTCTTGTCGATTTTTTTTTATATTATCTGACTTCAAACAGGAACTTCATTTAAAGAAAGGTAAGCCTGCTTCATATCTTGACCTACATCTAGAAACTGACAATGAGGGTCGGTTGAAAACAAAACTTCACGACAGAAGAGTGATTTCAGCTTCCAAATTGTGATCTATCCATTTTTATGTATCAACATTCCAGCAGCGAGTGCATACGAAGTATATATCTACTAATTGATACGACATCCCCGGGCCTGTATTTACTATCATGATGTCCTTAATAGAGAGTTGCTGCTCACAAGGAAGCTTTTAAATCAAGAGTTCCAAATAGTGAAGTTGAAATCATTCCATCGCCATCACGAGTTGGTTGAGCGTTATGGATAACCGTTTAACAGATGATATCGGATATGTTCCTTATGTCGTTACTACAATCCAATTCCCTTCACGAATGTAACCTACCAAGTAAGACTGTCTACCTGGTATGTAATAACATAAGCAACACGACGGGTGTCACATGAGAATCAGGATCTGCGATCTCTTCAAGAGCATCTGAGATCACCCCAAGTTTTTCGTTTGGTTCGTGCTGCGTAGTCTTTAGTTTTTTATGTTGTATATAAACAAGAAGATGTGGTATGATTGCCAATGAGAAAACTGTCCACAAGAGACCAAAATGACACAGACATTAACAACTATATGTCACCGTACGGCCTTCAACAATGAGCAAAGCCCACATTGCATTGTCAGCTATAAAAGGCCCCGATAAGACAATGTAAAATAATTCAAACGAGAAAACTAACGTCCTTATTTATATAATTTTTTTTAAAGAAAAACAAATCTATAACACATAAACATACGACAACCACTGAATTACAGGCCCCTGACTTGGGACAGGGACATGCATAAATAATATGGCGGGGTTAAACCTGTAAGCGAGATCCCAACCCTCCCCTAATCGCGGACAGTGGTATAACAGTACAACATAAGAACGAACTATATAAATTGTGTCTTTTGTACTATTATTTTTCTGTTTGTCTTTTTCTTTGTTAGCCATGACGTTTTCAGTTTATTTTCGATCTATTAGTTTGTCCCTTTACCTCTGTTAATCTTTCTCAACTTTTTTATATTTCTTGCTCGGCCAGATTATTCATTATCAAACCCCCCTCCAATCAATTGGACAAAAGCTTAAACACGCTGAATATTTCTATAGCACACGTTTCAACTAGATAGTTTCTCGACCAAACGTTCAAATTGGCTAAAAAATAACATTGATCATTTTTTTTTACGCCTACATAAGAAAATGCCCGTTCCAAGTCAGGAATTAACAGTTGGTATCCATTCATTTGATTTGTTTGATCTTTTGATTCTGACATTTAGGTACTTTCCCTTTTGAATTTTCCTCGGAATTCAGTTTTTTGGCGAATTTACTTTTTTCAAAACCGTTGACTCTAATAGAACTGCTTTTTCGCCTTGTAAACACCAGCATGATACAATTTTGTATATATCTATAGATTTATACTAAGCGCAGAGTTAGAGATGCACATACTATTTAACCGTTATTCTTATTGTGATGTATAATACAAGAAATTAATGTATTAAGGTGTCATACCACCAATTAAAAGTCCCTATCTGTTCTTCCAAATTTTGCCAATTTCACAGCTTTCTAAATATTTCACCTTAATTTAACTTCATAGAAACCAGGTATATCATGAATCATACATGTATCAGATTTCTACATGCCAATTTTCAACAGATGCTTAAAGTCATATAAAAAAAGAAAAGGTCTTCCGAAAAGAGATACCACTAAATATAACCCCTGGTTTTCTGGAAATCTAAAATTAGTATACAATGGAGTGCATGTATCCTCAATTTTGAATGCAAACTCATAAACAGGTAAATTTCAACTCAAAATGGTCTTAATATATTTCTCTTTCAACAAAAGTCTATTTCTGCCAATTTGTTGGTTATTTTAAGTAAACAATGACATCAAATGCACTATTTTTTGTCCGAGTAGGCCTACTTTCACTTACGTTCTAAATTTGAGGGAGTAATTGGTGGTGTGACACCTTAAAGAGTGTAAAAATACAATAGTCTCAAACAAAACCAAATTCAAGGAAATAACATGAATGCCCCTGGTACATTTACATTTTAATTATTTCAAAACATGACTTTAAATGTATGCTAAATCTAAAGCTAAATATTGCCCCGTTTTGTGTACGCTCCAAATTCAGATAATATTGCATTGATGCATTTGATTTTGAATTCGTATTTGAGCTAAAAAAAACCAGAAAAGTAAAGGTTAGCGTGCACTAATGTGAATGTAACTACAGCATTCCTAACGAGTTCCGACAAATCCTTAAGGTAGCAAAATAAAGTTAGAACTTTAGTTTCACAGTTTTTCAAACAGGAACTACTTAGAAAGAAAGATAAAAAGTTATCAATATCCTTTAACTTAACTTGCAGCTATAAAGATAATTTTCTCTCAATTAATCATTCAAAAGCTCAAACATTCAAGTTTTTCGTGCAATAAAATTTATTTTGAAATAGCCGAAGTGGGTTTATATGCACATCAATTTTGTTTTTTTATGCTTAACTTTCCAATTACAATTTATGGAAACATTTAGGTAAATGCATATATTTTTGACCTTTTTATAAATAACTATCAATGGTTTCAGAAATCGCATTACTTTAATGGAATGTAATTCTTCTTTGTACCAACCATTTGAGAATTTTTTGTATTCAATTCCCTTTTTGCAATATTTTGTATCAAATTATTGCAGATTGTATTAATGGTTACACCAAATAAAGGCAACAACAGTAACCTGCTTCTCAAAAGTAGCAAATCGATTGAAGGAAAAATATTCGTGGTTTCAAACGGAGAGCGAGGGAAACAAATCTACTTTAACAGAAACATAGGAACAACAAACACACTATAGTGCAAAAAAATAACCAAACAACGATCCCGCAAACTTACATATAAACGAACTATTTGATAGCTATTACCATATGCCTGACTATGCAGTGGACATTGAAAAAAAATATGGGTTAAACATAGTTTTATGGCTAGTCGAACCTCCCGCTAATATGGCAATGTTAACAAAATATCGCTGAAATGACCACACTACGTGCCAGAAACTCAGCTCAAACAAACGCAAGAATACACATCACAGATAAACACATACCTAAGTAATATGATAAGCGGTACAACATCTAAACCTCAGATAAAATAAAACCGAACATATACCATTAACGACAGACATCACAGTACATTAAAAACTATGACGTATTTTTGTAACGAACATATTATCTTGAAATTCTACATTATTTTCTCGATACTAGTCCAAGAAATTATCGTGATAATGACAGTATTCAAAGGCTATTCTAGCTAAGTACTGTGACGACGTCTTAATTATTTGGACACTGTACCTTATCAAAAATATTTTCACAATTTCGGCTATTTGAAGTAAATTCTAGAGGAGACGCTTTTTGTATACGTGTCCAAATATACAAAACAAACAATAAAAAGGGAGTTGTAAGCTTAAGAGGGCTTTAAAAAGTAAAATCACAAAAATATAACTCCTAGGAAAATTCAAAACGGAAAGTCCGTAATCAAATAGCAAAATCAAATGTTAAAATTATGAGTGTTACTTTTCAGGTTTTTAGTAAATGTGTATTGCTAAAAGAGGGACGAAAGATAACAGAGGGACATTAAAACTATAAAGTACCGTATAAGGAATGTTAAGTTATTTGTTGTTTTATTTCCTATTCTATAAAATTGTTCATGCATGTATGCTAAAAAAAAAGAAGAAAAGGAGAAAAATTATAGTACAAAAGACACAATATAGAAAATTAAAGACTAAGCAACATAAACCCCAACACAAAAAAGCTACTTGTTAATCCAATAAGTATTAAAACTAAACGACGTTTATAGTTATAGATTTTAAATATTGATTAAAACACCGTCCAATCGGTTTTCAATAAAGGAGAAGCAATGGATACGCGTTAATTCATTAAAAAAGATACATCGAACCTTATCTATTGTTATTCCCTTATAAACTTTACATACACAGTGCATAATTTAAGTTTTTATCTCATGACTTTATTATATTACATCGATAGTGCTAACATCTTTTGGGCATTTATATCTTCAGTACTTAGACTTTTCATCTCCATCTGTTATATCACCAAATCATAGTACGTCACATCCGGTTGCAAACCAAAAAGGGTAGAAATAAAAAAATATTCCCTTAAATTTGACAGTTCAAAAAAGTAAATCCTATTTGTTTTTCCATTAAAAAAAAAGGTAGGGCCAATTTGTCGTGAATTCACAGAAGGGCCAATTTCAAAAAGTGCCGACAGAATAGAATTTACTATAAAAACAAAAAATAAAAATGCTTTTTGATCAATATCTTGATTTACATATATTATGATATGTGTGATAAATATTTAATTTAACCACCAAAAAGGATGAAAGTCCAATATGCAGAATTTAGAGTGTTTTTAAGTGTGAAAAACGGAATTCCCCAATAAG
Organism: Mytilus galloprovincialis; assembly: GCA_037788925.1. Classification (NCBI taxonomy): domain Eukaryota; kingdom Metazoa; phylum Mollusca; class Bivalvia; order Mytilida; family Mytilidae; genus Mytilus; species Mytilus galloprovincialis. Next base: position 81,301,876 of record CM075339.1, on the reverse strand, counting down.
GACATTTCAAACCGAAAAAGATGTTTTCGTGACTGTGGCAATTTATACTACCTCTTCCCTTAAACGTGAAATTAGTTTAGTGTGTACTTATTATATAAAAAAACAATTTTTTGATGAAAAATTGTAACATCGCTAAATTGTACCGATCTAGCTCCTTAATAAGAATAACATGTTCAAGCATCGCCGTGGCTCAATCAAATGAGCATATAACTACAAATGAAAGATTGTTTTCAAGATAGGGTTCGAATCTCTCCCAGTCTTTTTGCCTTTTTTGTGTTGTTATATTAAGTTTTAATATTTCTCTCCTATTTTTTCGGATGTGTGCTTAATTCATAGAGTCATTCTGGTTCATTTTGACTATATAGTATAAATCATTTTATTAACAAGAATCTGTTGCATCTGTATCACAACGTAGGGCCGATTCGTTAAAATGCCAGAAAAAAACATATAACATTTTGTTAGTAACACAAGGTGTTCTATGACCAACTGATGTAAGATGTTCCCCGGTTAAAATATACATTATCTTATCTTATCTTATCTTATAGACGATAAAACCTTAAAACACCAGGACAAATGCAGATATACCTTTATTCAGAATGACAAAAACAGCATCCCATTTGAATTTGATCGATATTATTTGGCTTCCTGACAAGTTACGTGGTATGGTACCTATTGCTCATAAATGCTGTTAACAATTAAACCAAATCAATATAAGACTATGATTATAAAAAAAATCAATAGTCTTGGCCTTGTTTTTTGTAGAAATACCCTGTTCAAGGTATGAAAATAGATAATGTGACGTATTTTCATGTACTATAATTAGCATCTATCTGGCTATTTAAAACATGATTTGCCTATCTTATCGAATGAAAAGAATCCAGGGGAAAATGACCATGGCTCTTTCTGGTAAAAAAAAACCCCATATATCTTGGGTTTTTCAAAGATATTTTATATTTGAATCCTATTTGGTGTTTTTATAGAATATTTTGCAATTTGAGGTAACATGGCTATTAAAGCTTGTAAAATGGATGTGGAAATTTGATTGTTTTACATCCAGTGATAGTTATTTTCTTATATGCAATTATATGGTATGTGAAATTTTGTCTGCAGTATTGTTTTAAAAGTGCATTTTTAACAAGGACTAACTATCGAAAATCAATAGTGATATTACACCTTCATCGGTGAAGTTTACATCGATATCTTCAGCGCTAGAATTTACATTTCTTACGTTGGACTGCATCGCAAGCATAGCTAAAAAAAGACAAACAGACAAATAAAGTACACAAGACACTATTTGACAATTTTCTTCCTTGTTTCATTTTGGTTTAATTTACCGTAGACCTACATGGAAATATGCAGGTTTCAGACTTTGTTAATTTGGCGCTTTCAAGAATTATACGATCTCAATATGAAGTTACTACAAAAATCAGAAAAGATATGGCTGTATAATTAACGATGACACTTTACAAAAATTCCTCAAAGCCAAGACTTATGTTGCCCATGAATAAACTTCAATTCATCCTTGTATATAACCATGCCTTTGAAGGGTACTGAAGAACTATAAAACATCAATTTAAGTACCGGATAACTGGTTTACCAGTCTCAAGATTGTGCGAGTCACCGGTAAGCCGAACTGTTCAATTTGACAACACTACAATGTACATCTTCACACTAGATTTTGAATCCTAAGCATTAATTGTACAACTCTAAGGCTTGACTAGATATTTGCAGCGCTTGAATTTCAGTCAAATGTGATGTACTTTGCATCAGCAACTGTGGACTTACATGTCAGCGCACACATCTACATCTTCGATCAGCACGTGGCGTTACATATTTAGTAATTTCTCATCAAAAGTGTACATCCTCAGCGCTGATTTAATATCTATATCGAGTTTTTTTTTATATAAGTTGTTCATTTTCAGTTTGAAACTTTATAATGGATCTTTATATTCTTATATATTCAGCGCTTCACTACGTCTATTGCACATGAATTAATATCTACAGCGCTTATATATTTAATATTGAATTTCAAGTGCTGTTGTTCGAATAAACTCAGAACTATACCAGGTGTTGTCAGTGCTTTACTAAACATTTAAAGCGCTTTATGTATTTGTTAATGTTAAGCGCTATATTTAACAAACGATCGCTAGAAATTGTATGTTCAGCGTTGATTTTTATAACTTCACAGCTGGATTAAACATCTTTAACCAGACATCTTCGTTGGTGACCATAATATCAGCGCTTGACTTCACCAGCGCTTGGCTATTTCATTGCTATTTATTTTGAAATGTGATCATAGTCTGTATAAGAGCAACATAAATGCTTTTAACCTAACATGATTAAAAAGTTAACGAATGAATAAGTTGTACTTATATAAAATGTCATTGAACGCGTTGTATCCGTAAGCAGGTGCATTTACAAAATTACCCTTTAGTAGTTACTACATATTATGCATTAATTCGTTCACTAAAAAATCTTTTCCCTGTAGATTTTTCTCGATTATTTTTAATTCACATCTGATCTCTAATCATATATTGATGTTTAACATTATATAGGTAAGTAGCAACTATTCTGCATGAGTGTTCTTCATAAGGAAGTAAAAGTCTGATGCATGTTAGTTATAAAAGTTGCCGCTGGTGTTATTCATTGAAAGATTTGCATTGTGTTTTAGCAATAGTACGTACTGTAACATATAAATGACGTGTATTTGAAAAAAAATATATTGTTATGTGAACGTTTTATTTATATCAAAAGATGTTAATATCGAAAATTGATTTGATTATCAACTCTCTGAAAATCATAAATATAAAGTTTAGCTTCAGATACACCAACCTCGCCTATTCTGACATCTATTATAAACGATATTCAAACACGTTTCATATGTTACAACCTTAAAAGTGCAGATGAACGAATTTCCCCTATCTTTTGATGAAATTAGTCTATACCACTTAATAATTCGTTTAATGTGTTTTGTCATTTGATTTTTCCATGTGATGAGGGACTTTACGATTGAATTTTGCTCGGAGTTTAGTATTTATTTTATTTTACTTTTTATATAAAAAGGCTTTGTTACTTTGAATAAATTCTATCTATAATAAAAAAAACAGGGAGTGAGAAGATTTTCAGATTTGTGCATCTTAACTCAATGAAGGATATAAATTTGTTTCCTCACTGCTTAGACCCTCCTCAGATTATATGCCATGAAGCTTTAGATCAACAGTTGAATTTTTATACTCTGATACCTAAACACACATATTTGTTTGGCACTTAATAAAATATATAAATGCAACAATCAACACATCACGATACTCAAATTTCCATATTTTTTTTAGTTTTTATATTTGAAAATCAAACGATATACCAAGTAACTAATCTAAGTTTTGTTAGAATAACTGTTTCATCTTATACGTTAAAATATACGAGCTTATCCAATCAATTCTTTTTTTTTCTAAATTTCGCTGCAGTACTTGAAACTAATTTGGTCTTAATTTCAATAACTGAATTTGTTTGCCTGTGTCGTCATCATTATCTAACTAAGCAGGTCATATACCATTAGCAAAAAAACATAACTTGAACATGACCTTGACCAGAGTTTACAATGGCTCTAATTTTGTTTTACAGTGATTGAGTTACACCAACTTCTGATTGTTTATACGATCAAAGGGAAATAACTCTCAATGATATCACCTAAAAGAGGGACGAAAGATACCAAAAGGGACAGTCAAACTCATAAATCGAAAATAAACTGACATTGCCATGGCTTAAAATGAAAAAGACAAACAGACAAACAATAGTATACATGACACAACATAGAACATTGTAGAAAACTAAAGAATAAACAATACGAATCCCACCACAAACTTGGGGTGATTTCAGGTGCTCCGGAAGGGTAAGCAGATCCTGCTCCACATGTGGCACCCGTCGTGTTGCTTATGTGATAACAAATCCGGTATAAAGTCTAATTCGGTAGGTCACATTCATGAAAGGGAAGGGGATTGTAGTTACGACGTAAGGAACATATCCGAAATGGTTTGGTCAGATTTTCTGTCCATATTCTTACCTGTTTGGCGGCACATTGCATGCTGGTATGTTGGTCTATTGTAAAGCAAGTTATCTGCCCATACTACGATATATTGTAAGACAAACACTCTGCATATATCCTGAACAATCATAAGGAACATTTTCTACTCTTTTCCTTACAGTCTATTGCAAGGCAAATTGTCAGTTTATATCTTGACCTATCATTAAGTTAAATGTCTGCACATATCCGGACTTATTGTAAGGCAAATGATCTGCCATTGTCCTAACCCAATGATGGACAAATTTCCTGCCCTATCATGACCTATTAGATTGTATGGATTAATGTCTAGATCTGTCCATATCCCTCCCTATTGCAGGTCAAATTATCTGCCCATATCCTTTTACACAGCCACCAACTGCATTGTTATTTTATTCGATTCAAGAAAATATATGAAATATATTTTTTTTATCTACCCTTTAATCACCATTCTTTTGATGCGCAATTTTGTCGTTTATTACATTACAAAGATAACTAACTGAACGATCAATGACAAAACAACAAAAACTGACATTACTTCTTAAAAAGTCAAACACAGCAATAAAAAAAAGTAACACGCACTCACACAGTTAACAAAACTTCAACGATCCTGTAAGTGGTAAACAATTCTCTTCCCTTTTTCCAAATAATTGTTAATCAGATACACACAAGGTAAAATACAAAAATACAAAGAATATCGGGCTTTAAATAAAAATTAAAAGAAATACATATTATGAATGAGTCTATAAAATATAGTTTTTACAATACGTCAATTATTATTTCTGTTTGTTAAAATAAAGCGAGCACAGTGTTGAAGGTCCATCAAAACTATCAAGGTGCAAATTACCACTAAAACAACAATACCAAAGGTGCCAATGTACTTGGAGGATGGCCTGTCGTCTGATGCTGATGTAAGGGATCGCCTATACTTGTTCGTTAGTTTCGGATCCACAGACAGCTCTGATTTTAACAGTGCAATCTTTTTGATGAGTTCATCATCTGTTAAGGTGAAGTTGTTACATGAACAAATGCATGGTATTTTTGTCGATGTTGTTTCAATATGTTTTGTTGTTCCAGATGTTGTTGTTGCTAGTTTGATGATGGTGCTTACTGATGTTGTATCAAATACTGGAGTAGTTGTTTCTGGTGATCCTCTTGTTATCGGAGTAAATTCTGCTGAAGTTTCGGGTGTGCTAATTGTTGTCAGATTATATCCCGGCCTTGTTGTTTCTGTTGGGCTTAATTTTGTTGGTGCATTTGAACCTTTTGATTCCTTAGAAAATCCTGATGTAGTTATTTCTGATATGTTCATTGATGTCGGTTTAAAGCCTGGTGTAGATGGCGCAGGTGTGCTATTTGAAGTCGGATGAACTCTTGGTGTTCTTGTTTCAATTTTGCCTATCCTCGTCCGATCAAATCCTTGTGAGGTTTTATCTATTGTGTTCATTGTCGTCGGGTTAAATCCTGAAGTTGTTTGTATTGTGTTTATTGATGTCGGGTCAAATCCTTGTGAAGTGAGTTCTGTTGTTTCCAGATCAAATTCTTCACCCCCACCTAGACCATCAGTTGTGCAAGCTACAATATAATTACATTTAAACTTAAAACTATACTGCATTCAGTTAAATTACAAGAACTGCAGCAGTACCAGAACGTATAAATTATTTCCCTTGCTCCTAAAAAAACCCACCAATTACCTGCGTAATAAAGGTAAATTCGTAAAAAAATGAATTAAGGAGATAAGTTGTGATGTCAAAACACATCAGGTTCAGGTCAAACTAACGAATATTTTGTTTTTTGTTTTGTCTTTAGATAGATAGAGGGTATAAATTGAAATCTATAGACTATGAACAATTTGCCAACATAAAGTTCAACCTCTTTCAGAAATAGATAAAAATATAAGTCCTGGATTGTCGGATATTGCAAATATTTTGCTTGGAAAATAATTTTATGTGGTATGATTTAAAAACACATTTTGATTTCAAATATTTGTGTTGCTGTACACCTACTATGCTTCTATTACATGCCATTTTTAAACGATTGTTATGGAAGGTTTAATTTACATCTACCTATTACTAAATAATAATATATCATTAGTTTTTTTTTTTTTAACTTTGTGAGCAATAGTTCTAAAGTTAAAAGCTCATTTTTATCATCTTAACATTTTTCTCTCTCTGCAATAAAAAGCATGGACTTTCCATATTTATTGTCCTCATATTTTTTTTAAACTTGTATATATGTTTCGATGTGACGATATTTGAGATGTTCCCCTTTGCAGGTACAGTTGGTTTTCTGATTTGAATAATCATATTGAAACATGCGGTATGAAAAAGATCGATAAAAGGTTCTGGGGATTCAAGCAAGAGATTGAAATGTGAAAAAAAACTAGTCTAGCGGTCGGAGTAATAGTAGTACATGTAGAAATGATTGACGTAAGAAGAAATTCACTGCGCGTAGATCTCTAATATAGCAACAAACGGGGAGTAAGTTTGGTTGCTTAAAATGTGTCATTTGAAATTTATTTTATAAAATTTGTCGCAATGCTTGTTATTCCGTCAAGAGTCGGCTTTTTTTTTTTTACCTCGGTCTATATACAATTTTATTCCTCCTAAAATCGTATATAGTTCATCCGTAAATGGTTTATTCATGTATTTATATACATGTGAGTGTTTACCACTATGAAAACTTGTTATTAAAATGTTTGTTCAAACGAAAAAGAAAAGCATCATTTTTAAAGGGCGTTAACTGATAAATTATAGTTGAATATTAAGTTTTCTTATGAAAATATCTATACCTGTGGTTGCATTTTTGGGAAAATTGAATAGCCAGTACGCTGTATCAACTGAACGTATAGTAACATCATTTACAATGATATCAGTTGTCGGGGAGTAAGTTAACTGCTGAAAAATTTCAGTTCCAATCCTTGTACCATTTCCAACTGCTATTTGTTGATCAATCCAAGAAATCCATAAAAAAACATAACAATTACATTCGAATCCTGACCAAGATGTATAGGTATATGAGGTGTCCAATAAATGTTTTTGGATGGTCATATGCGTTTTGTAAAACATCACTGAGTAACTTGAGTATGTACTTTTCAAATCAACAAACGCTGAATAACAGGCTTTAACCTTAAAATATATTGACGTTGAATTGTGAATATTTATTCCGTGCTGATTAAGGATTTTGGGCGCACCTGTTTTCGTAGTTAGATTGATATCTGAAAGAAAAAAATGCCTATATTACATCATCAAAGACTGCAGTTAAAAAAATGTGTTTTTATTTTGTATTGTCTCTGTAATTACCACCTTAAAGGTACATTTCTGAGATGAGACATTTTGATTATATACTATATAGTTCGAAGACACAGCTTCCGTTAGCGATTTATAGTTGATTTGTGGTTTTCTGGCATTAACATGTGTAAAATCGTGGCTTTCTAGACAAAAAGGATTGACTATTAGTTTTTTGTTTGCTATCGGGTGATTGTTTTTTTGGCGGAAAATTCATTTCCCCCTTTGATCAGTAGGACGGTTTATTCCTTTCCCTTGTTAACAAGTATATGTTTATCATTTATGGGGAAGACTATTTTATGTTAGATAATAAAAATATTCTGATGTTTGAAGATTATGTTTTTCTTCAACTCCTACTCTGCCAAAATATTCATTTCCAAAAACGCTCGTAAAAATGTTTATCAGCTAAACACGTTCAATTATTAAATTATATGATACGTAGGTTGTCTGCATATTACTCTTGTAAAATATCAACTGCGAGTCACACGATAAAGATTTTTTCGAGAGAGCCTTCATATTTTGCAGCTGATAATTTACAATATATTTAAGCAATCTGATAATCGATTTATCAGGCTGAATTTGCGTCTTTTTGGAGAGTTTGTTTTGTTTCACCGGCAAACCGGAAGATTACATGATAAGTTAGGGTCAAATTTATCAACGTCGGTTCAAACATTATGACGTCTCTGATGTGTCCGGGTCAACGTATTTGACATCACAAAGCCATGATATCCGATTTTGTTAAGACATGAGCAGAGCGACATAGACAGTGGGACGACCGATAAACGTTACAATTGGTTAATTAGTAACAGTTGATTATATCCGTCAAAGATAACTATGACTCTGACAGATGTGTTTGTTTTGGTTTTAAGCAACATCATAATATAGTTCTGCATATATCTGTACATTTTTTATATAATTAGATACGCAGATTTAGAGATACCAATGAATTCTTATTGTAATGTATACCACAAGGAAAGAATACAGTAGAGATTGCAAAAATAAACTAAACTAGAATAAAACCAAGTTCCGATTTTGGTGCATTTACGTCATTTCAAACATAACCTCAAATGAATGATTAATCCTAAGCTAAACTTTATCATTTTGCGTAAACGCTCTAAATTCGGATAGTTTTTTTAATTTTTCTTGGCCATGGTGATTTTATTTTTGAATATGAAGGTTTGTGTGCAATAAAATTGATTTTTTAAGGTAGGCGATTGTTCTTTTTATTCCTTTACATACCGTTTTTCTGTTTGACAGTCTGCGTTTACACATATGTACCGCACATTGTTTTAAGAAATTCTCATATTCTATTTCATCACATATTAGGCCCTCGATTTTTTCAATTCAAGTTTTTTTCAATTCAAGTTGTACTTGTTTGGGTTTATAAATATTTTTGATTTGAGCGTCACTGATGAGTCTTATGTAGACGAAACGCGCGTCTGGCGTACTAAATTATAATCCTGGTGCCTTTGATAACTATTTACACCACTGGGTCGATGCCACTGCTGGTGGACGTTTCGTCCCCGAGGGTATCACCAGCCCAGTAGTCAACACTTCGGTGTTGACATGAATATCAATAATGTGGTCATTTTTATAAATTTCCTGTATACAAAACTTTGAACTTTTTGAAAAACTAAGGATTTTCTTATCCCAGGCATAGATTACCTTAGCCGTATTTGGCACAACTTTTTGGAATTTTGGATCCACAATGCTTTTCAACTTTGTACTTGTTTGGGTTTATAAATATTTTTAATTTGAGCGTCACTGATGAGTCTTATGTAGACGAAACGCGCGTCTGGCGTACTAAATTATAATCCTGGTACCTTTGATAACTATTATGAAAAAAATGATGTGAAATGCATATGATTTAATAGTTTCAGAATACGTATTACTTTAATGGATTAAAATTCGTCCTTGAACTAACTTTTTGGGACTTCTATGACATTTGTATTCCCCTTTTTGCAATATTTTGTATAAAATAAATGCAGATTGTTACCATGGTTCACCAGAGAGAGATTTAATTCACCTTTTTAACCATTGGAAATAAAATCTATGGAAAATATGTTTCCATACGTATGAACATTCATTACATTAAGCCTTATTTGTTAAAAAGGTAAGGAAAATAAGGTGCTTAAGGTGGTTCAGGTGTCTGCCTCCGTCTTATATTTTGAAATAGTAGATAACAGTTGGTCTAGATCTTTAATGAAATGAGCAAATGTTGAGAGTAATATGTAATTCATGTGTTATACTTTTGATGGAAATATAGAAAATTATTTGTTGTATCATATTTACGACCGATATTAAAAAAACCACTATATTTGTGTTTGATTAATTGTTTGCAACTTGCCTTACAAGGGGAGAACACTCAGATAGTAGGGGAGATAATTCAGATAAAGTGATTTTACAATTGAAAGTGTTGTGAATTTACCTACTAGTATTTTAATATGTAGCAAGAAAACAAGCGCGGTGACCCCATGTTATCTTTTCAAATCTTAAATCATGTTATAAGACATATGTACTCAAATTTTATAATAAAATTCTATAATGTAGTTTTCTTTTATCACACGTAATTTGATTTTCCAAGCATAATATATACAAAATCTGAGATTTTTGCACAACCTGTAGCGTGAAAAAAAAGTTCGGTGACCCATACTTTTTATTATATTTTTAAAAAAAGCATGATAAAAACTTCGTTTTGACAAATTATCAAAAAATTATATGAATTTTGATTAAGACGCCCCAACCACCTGAAATATTAGGTATATTAAATGTGTAATGCTACCTTGAATGGAATTTTTAGTGATGAATTGTTGAATTTTCATAGTTCACGCATTTTTGGATTACAGCACATCAACATATCGACTCAGTTCTAACATTTGACAATTTCATACAAACACTATAAACCATCTTCGGCGACTAGAAAAATAACGCGAATATAAATCGTCGCGAATATGTAAAACATGGATCTTTCATTAATAAAATACATCAAGTTGAATAGAAAATCGCGAAATTAAATAGCTGCGTAGTGGATTAGAAAGGGTAAAACGCGAAATTAAGTATCCGCAAAAATAAGTTTGTTTACAGTATATGGCTTATGTATTTATCAAAGTTGTACAAAAATCGAACATGTAAAAATGTTGTTTGTTTATAGTTGACTAGTGTTAGGTTAATTATAGTAAGGTCGGTTCGATTGGGATATTGAGTTCCTGCACGAGTTTAAAGTCATCCGAACCATTTCAGTCAAAATGTACAGTATCATTTTGCCAAATAAATAATATTAACAATTACATTATTTATTTTTAGATTTATAGACCACTAGTATGGGGAAACCAGTATATGTACAAGTTGCTTAATACCTGTGTATTTATAAGAACTTTCCACAATAGTATACTTGTTCCGGACCATATGAGTATTTGGACCATACGCGTATGGTCATGACCATATGGGTATATACTCATATGGTCCGACCATACGCGTATGGTCGGACCATACGCGTATGGTCGGGGTAATTAACACTCTGTTATAGTTAACTTTTAATACTTCTAAACTCTTCATATGGTATGACCGTTCATTCAAAATACGCTATCATATAGGTAATTTTATCATTATATTATAATAAAAAGATAAGCTAAATAAAAATAAGAAGTTTAACATAGTTAATTTTTCTTAATTGTCAAATTTAAAGTAAACACATTTTATACCGATGGTCATTACCGATTTGTTATTTCGAGAAAATGGCAATATGTCGACTAAAAAAATAAATTCCAAAAATTTCTTAATGAACTGTTCCATAAGAAGTCACTGGAAAGTAGTATACTATTAGTTGTGAAGATGGTGTATTGCAGTCATTTTACGATATTTGAGATCTAGAGCGTCTTAAAAACACCGTAGACATCAGAATTGCCAAAGACCTCGGTATCACTGTACGCAGCTGCAAAAAGGCTTGTTTTTTACTCGCAAACAAAATGTGTAAATGAAAAAGATCGTGCAAAAAAGCTGTGATACCGTGTGGAAGTGAGTGTCATCCAAACCTATATGCACGAATGTAACTAGCGATGAAAACTAACTATGGCATCAATATTAAATTTTTACGTAGTTTTTTGGATTATAAAATAAAAAAAATTGTCATGTTTTAAACCATCACTGTTTTTTAGATAAAGTTTTTGTATTATTGAAACGTTTATAATGTAATTTGAAAAAATATAGATACCTATATGGTCCAAATACTCATATGGTCCGGCCCGTTAATAACCAAACGAGTATTATACTCATATGGTCCGACCATACGCGTACGGTCGGACCATACGCGTATGGTCGGACCATATGAGTATACGCATATGGTCATGACCATACGCGTATGGTCCAAATACTCATATGGTCCGGAACATACTCATATTTATAATAAAATGTGCGCTTGTCTCTGCAAGTGGCGTCTCCCATGTAAGAGTTTGTGGTTATTTGATAAATATTTTATGTTCGTTTGAGTTTACGAATTAGAATTTAAGCATGATTTAATTCTCTTTTATGAAAAACACAATTAAATTGAAGGGCCTTTTTTGTGGTAACAGTAGAGAAAAGGTGCAGTTTGAGAATTACAAAGATTTACTACCACTAATATAAATCATAAATTAGGCTAAAGTTAAGTGCCAAAAAATACTTTCCAAATAACAAATAATTATATAAATATGTCTTACGTACCTGCATATACGGAAAAAATAAAGAAACAAAATAGTGTGTCCAATTTCAGAATCATTATATTTCAAAGTGCTATACTTATAAATCACAAACGAGCTTGCTTATCCAATAAGTATTGAAAACTAAACGACGTTTATAGATATAGATTAAGAATATTGATTGAAACGTAGTCCAATCGGGACGAGTTCTCCAATGCAAGAAAAGAAATTGGTATCGTTGATTCATTAAAAGATGGATCGAACATTATCCATTGTACTCCCTTTATGAAATTTAAATATCCAGTGCATACTTTAAAGTTTTTAGGCATTACTTTATATAAGAATCAGTAGAGCCTTCATCTTTAGTGCATAACTTTCTATCTTCAGGACTTGACTTTTCATCTCTAGCGGTGAAGTCTAGTTCTTCAGCGCTTGGATATACATCTCTTGCGCTGCACTACATCTCGAACAAAGTTAAAGAAATGCTTTCATTTTACAACGTATTTCCTTATTTTACTTTGGATTTATATTGTTGAGAAACCCACGAACTTTAGCGTGACGTCCTCCGGACGTCGGTAAGGAACTTTCATTGTAACGTCATTCTTTTGTTGTTGTTACTTTATACATGAATGTGGCTACTGCAATACAAATATACACCTTAGAACTTTTGTTTCCTTCACGATATTATGGTGCCGTGACTGCTGGAAAATGTCAACAAAGTTAAAAGGAACACGTTCGGGACACAGGAGCGCTCTCACAAGGCTTTTGCGGAGATTTGACGATGTGACATCTAAAGAAGAATTTGACAGAGACGAAGTTTCAACCATTTTGGATTTGATCATTGATAAGCAAAATTTTTTGTCAGACTTGAACAATCAAATTATTAGTGAATTATCGGAAGAGGAACTTGAAGTGGAAATTTCTGATTCAGATGAGTATTCTATAACTTTAGAGACAAAAATACGCAAAATGCGTAAATTTCTAGAACCAACCGCCCGTAGCTATTCACTCCCAGTAACAGATAGTTCACTTAACCCCTTAGCTCAGAGTTTTGATGTCAATAGAAACCAAACAGCATCGTTCAATTCGCAACTAATGTACGCTCCTCATATGTCAAACAGCAACAACCAATTTCACAAATTACCAAAGTTAGAACTTTCTAAATTCGACGGCAACATTCTTAATTGGCAAGCATTCTGGGAATCTTACGACACAGCAATTCACAGTAATCCCTCATTAACAGACGCCCAGAAATTCAACTATTTGAAAACACTACTTCAAAACGAGGCTTTGACTACAGTTTCGGGTTTTACGCTCACAAATTTAAACTACAGTAAAGCAATAGATTTGTTACACCAGAGATTTGGACAGACTCAAAAAATCACGCACACGTACATGCAGACTTTGTTAGCTCTACCCGCACCCGATATTACAGTACAATCATGCCGCAGATTTTATGACAAGTCAGAAACGCTCATAAGAGGACTAGAATCACTAGGTCAAAGTCAGGAATCATATGGTGCATTACTTATACCTATTATGCTCAATAAATTACCAAGTAGAATAAAGGAGAATATTACCCGTGAACATGGTTTAAAACAGTGGTCGCTTGATGAACTCAGACAACACTTATTTAATGAGATCAGTATATTAGAAGCCGGACAAAGAGTAAATCTAGAATCAGATGATACATTGCATAGCACAGTATACCTAGCTAAAACTGACTCAAAAAATAGCAATAATAACAATAACAGAAAGCCACAGAGGAGTGAGGTAGCCGTTCACACGCGGAAACCATGTATTTATTGCGGTGAGTCTCATAGCCCTAATACATGTATGAAAATTGTAGACCAAAAAGCCCGTCTAGAAATACTTAAACAAAAGAAAGCTTGTTTTAATTGTCTTGGCAACCACCGAGTTACAGATTGTAAGTCTAAAGGAACTTGTAAACAATGTGGACGAAAACATCATACCAGTATTTGTTTAAATAAGAGTCAGTCTTCGTTTTCTAACAACAGTATTTCGAATCATAACAATACAGATAATAAACCCGCTTCATCAGATAAGCAAGATATAGCCGAAACCGCATCAGCAATGCACTGTACTACATATTCACAAGTACTTCTCAAGACCGCGATAGCTACGGTGCACTCAAACGCGCAAGTCAGTATGGATGCAAACATACTATTCGACGAAGGGGCTCAGCGCTCATTTATTACAGAAAGTCTAGCGGAGCAACTAGAACTAAAACAAAACGGAACAGAAGCCATATCAATTTCTGGATTTGGAGGAGGTAACGGATCAGTACGCAATTTGAAAACCGCTGACATATTTGTACTCACGGAAGACGGAAGCCGCATACAGCTGAATATACTCATTGTTCCTGAAATAGCTTCACCGATACGGATACATACTACCGAGACAACTAACTTACCATACTTGCGCGGATTAAAACTGGCACACCCGCTTTCAGGACATGACGTTTTCTCCGTAAATTTATTGATAGGCGCTGACCATTATTGGGATTTCATTGAAGATAAGATAATACGAGGCAACGGTCCAACTGCAGTCAAGTCAAGAATAGGGTATTTGCTATCCGGCCCGACACAGAAATCAACAGAAGGAACTACTTCAATGATGAACATTTTAATTGGACACAAAGAAGAGGAATATGATTTAGAAAACTTCTGGAAAATCGAGTCATTAGGAATAACACCACAGAATAAGGAGAAATCAAACGCAGAATATTTGGAAAACTTCATATCTACAAATATATCGTACGATGCCAATGCTTGTAAATACACGGCAAAACTTCCATGGAAAGACGACCATAAACCACTTCCGTCCAACATCGACATAGCTAGAAGAAGAACAGAAAATGTATTACGAAGACTCAGCAACGATCCGTTTTTACTTAGAAAATATGGTGAGATTATAAACGACCAGGAAAAGAGAGGATTTATTGAACGCATAGACAACCCAACAACAAGCACAGAACATGCGCATTATATTCCTCACCATTCAGTCAAGAAAGATTCCGCAACGACACCCATCCGTATTGTTTATGACTGTAGCTGTCGTCGATCACAAGACACGCCCAGTCTGAATGATTGTTTGCGCAAAGAACCCCCGATCTTAAATGACATATCAACACTTTTGATGCGATTTAGAGAGAATAGATATGCTGTTGTTACCGATATAGAGAAGGCGTTTCTTCAAATCACGCTAGACGAGAAAGACAGAGATATGACGAGATTTTTCTGGCTAAAGGACTCAACAGACCCTACATCAAAGTTGATTACTTACCGCTTTAAAGCTATCCTATTCGGCGCAACGTGTTCACCTTTTATATTGAATGCGACCTTATTAAAGCATTTACGTGAACAGTCTAGTCATACATCTGAAACACTCATAGATGGATTATACGTAGACAACATAATTGCAGGCTTCGACACCACAACTGAACTATTGAAGTTTTATGAAGAGTCAAGAACACTGATGACCAAAGGTGGATTCAACTTACGTTCATGGGCATCGAATTGTACAGCACTTAACGATTTAGCTACATCTCAAAACGTTAACGATGGAGATAAATGTATTAAAGTTTTAGGATTACGATGGAACACCAAAGATGACCGTGTTAGTTTTGGATTCAAACCATTGTCTATGCTACCAGAAAATCAAATCACGAAACGAGAAATACTAAGAAGATCGTCAAAAATCTACGACCCACTTGGAATTTTAAGCCCAGTTACAGTGCGTAGCAAAATACTATTGCAGGATTTATGGACACAGAAACTAGGGTGGGACGAACAAATACCTGGTGAAATTAGACCGCAGTGGCATTCTATCGATCAAGACTTAAAAAAATGCACCGAGATTGAGTTTTTGAGGCGTTACTTTGAAAATATGGACACTACCGATGAACCTACCTTACATGTATTTACCGATGCAAGCGCAGTAGCGTACGGCGCTTGTGCTTACTTAGTAAAAGGGGAAGAGTCTAACTTTGTCATGGATAAAAATAGAGTGGCACCTTTGAAAAAGTTAACTATACCACAACTTGAACTTATGGCAGCATTAGTCGGAGGACGGTTAACTTCACATATAATGTCAAGTTTACGGAACGTTAAAAAGTGTGTACTATGGAGCGACAGTCAAATTATTTTACACTGGATATCTTCAAGGAAGCAACTTAAAACCTTTATAGCAAACAGAGTTATTGAAATCAAAGAGCTCACATGTGAACATAGCTGGAAATATTGCCCTACAGAACACAATCCTGCTGATTTATTATCACGTGGTTTATCGTATGAACAATTGAAAAATAACAAACTATGGATGCATGGTCCGGACTGGTTAACAGACGAGAAACAATGGCCGAATGAATTTCAAATCGACAATAAAGTGATGACCACAATTTGTAAGGACTATGAGAATCGAGAAAAGCAAGATGACATTATACGGACGAAGAACAACGTATTGAACATAATCAACGTTGATAGATACCATTCATTCAACAAAACCGCGCGTATCTTAGGTTACGTACAGAAATTCATAGATAACTGCCGTAATACAGCTCCTAATACTAGAAGACTGACCACAACATATCTAACACCAAATGATATACATAATGCAACAATGAAGTTAATTGGAGCTGTGCAACACGAAAGATACAGTGATGTTTTTGAAAGCTTACGTTCAAAGTCAACGCATAGTTTGATACGTCAATTACGTTTGTATCTGGACAAAGACGGATTAATACGATGTGGTGGACGCATTAATAACGCACCACTTCCAGAGAATGCAAAATTCCCGTATTTAATACCAACAAAGCATAGATTAACAAAACTACTTATAAATGATATTCACATTGAAAATTTACATTCCGGCATAGGAGCTACCGTAACTTATTTGAGGCAAAAATATTGGATACCTTCAGCACGACAAGAAGTTGGATGCGTAATTCGAAAATGTGTAAGTTGTAGAAAAGTAACAGGAGTTGCATACAAAGCACCAGATCCTCCACCTCTACCAAAAGATAGATTATCGTCCGAAGAACCATTTACTATATCAGGCGTCGATTTCAGTGGTGCGCTTAACATCAAAGGAGACGATGGACTACTTCGAAAAGTGTATATATGTTTGTTTACATGTGCCAATACTCGAGCTATTCATCTTGAAATAGTTCCAGATATGACTGAAAAATCGTTCATGCTAGCTTTTCGTAGATTCATAAGCAGGAAATCGATACCAAGAGTTATGATATCGGACAATGCTACAACATTTGTTGCCGCCGCGGAGGAAATACGAAAGTTAACGGACTCTAAATCTTTACATGACAAATTGTGCCAATTTGGAACCACATGGAAATTCATACCAAAACGTGCTCCATGGTACGGCGGATTTTGGGAAAGACTGGTTGGACTAACTAAAAATTGTCTAAAAAAGATTCTTGGACGCGCATGTATAGATTTACCTCTGTTACAGACATTAGTGGTGGAAATTGAAGCTAACCTTAACAATAGACCGCTTACCTATATATCGTCGGACATTGCCGATCCAGAGCCGCTTACCCCGTCGCATCTATTGTATGGAAGACAAATTAAATCTTTCCCGTATCCGTTATATACAGATGAAACAGACAGTTATAGTGCCGATTTAACAACCAATCACGAAACTATGAATGATCAAGCGAAAAGGAGATTCCGTCTTATTGAACAATTTTTAGCAAGATGGAAACACGAGTATTTGACCTCCTTACGTGAATTTCACCGAGTGTCTGGAAATAACAATCAAAGTGTAAAACAAGGAGATGTAGTCCAGATATATGATGATAATTCTCCACGTACAACGTGGAAACTCGGTGTAATTGAAGAACTTACATACGGAAACGATAACCTTGTGCGATCTGCGATGGTCCGAACATCTAACTCTAAACTAAACAGACCAATTGTCAAGTTATATCCTTTGGAGATTTGTGAATCCGACTCAATTACTACACAGACGCAAAGATATCAGCGAAGAGCCAAGACAGATGCCGTAGAGAAAATCAGAGAGTGTTTAAAGTGACATTTTTCAATTATATTCAAGTAAAGTGACAGTAAATTTAAATTATTTAATTTATATGAGACATTAATTTTAAAAGAAATATTTCATTTCATTTATTCGTAAAAGTTCATTCAGTATATTTGAGACACTTTCTGCGGCCCCGGAGAATGTTGAGAAACCCACGAACTTTAGCGTGACGTCCTCCGGACGTCGGTAAGGAACTTTCATTGTAACGTCATTCTTTTGTTGTTGTTACTTTATACATGAATGTGGCTACTGCAATACAAATATACACCTTAGAACTTTTGTTTCCTTCACGATATATATTGCGTATACTTACATGTAAATAGGCCACCTCCTTTGACTCAGAATTTTTCAGTCCTTAAACGAAATTGCGATTCAAAAAATGGTAAAGCGAAAACTTTGTGAATTGAATTATTGTTTAATACTGGGTGGTACAAATAACACATATAATTATCTCAAATTTAAACACCCAATAGAATTTTCTGAGACATCAGAGAAAATACAACAATTCGACACGATTAAAAAATACAAAAAAAAAGATATTACAAAAGGCATAGTAGATAAGATAATTTTGGATTATTAAAAAAATAAAAAAACTTTACAAGAATTGCTCAAAACTAAGATTGATCATCTTTTCATACAACCATGGCTTTGTAGAGTACTGAAGAACTTTAAAACATCAACTTAACTACCGAGTAACTGGTTTACTAGTCTAAAGATCGTGCGAGTAACCGGTTAGACGAACTGTTCAATTTGACAACATAACATTGTTTACATCCTTAGTGTTAATTGTACATCTGAAGACCTTGATTAAATATTTTCAGCGATTAACTGTCAGTCTTATGTGGTGTACTTTAGGCCAGCAACTAGACTTTTATATATTAAGCGCATTGATTTACATCTTCGATCAGCACGTGGCTTCACGTATTTAGCAATTTCACATCAATAGTTTACATCTTCAGTTCTGATTATATCTATATCAAAGGTTTTCTAACATAGGCGTTTAATGTACATCATAAGGACTAGGGTTTGAAACATTATACAGCAATCTTATATTCTAATATTTTCAGCTGTTGGCTATGTCGCAAGTCCTTGGCTTTACATTGCCGGCATTTGACATTTTATCTTCATCGCTTGATATTAAATCTTAAGTGCCGCTGTTCACATATTCAGAACTATACTTGGTATCTTCAGGGCTTTACTTAACATGTAAAGCGCTTAAGGGATGTGATAATGTCAAGCGCTATATGTAACATCAGTGTCGCTAAAAACACATGTTTAGCGTTGATCTTTATAGCTTCATAGCTGGATTAAACATCTGCAACCCTGAAAATAACATCTTTGTTGCTTGAATTCTAAGCAATTGCGCTTGACTATTTCAGCGCTCTGTATTTCAAAATATGACCTTTATCTGTTTAAGAACAACATAAATGCGTTTTATTTAGTATGGTTAAAAAGTTAACGAATGAATAATTTGTACTTATATAAAATTTCATTAAACGCATTGAATCCGGAAGCAGGTGCATTTACAAAATAGACCTTCAGTAGTTATTGCATATTTACACAACAATTCGTTCACAGAAAATCGTTTTCGTGTAGCCTTTCTCGATTCCTTTTAAATCACAGTCAATCTATAAATTATTCATGTTAGACTTCGAATAAACAAGCAATATTATTCTGCAAGACTTTCTTCATAAGGAAGTAGCAGTTTGAGGAATGCTAGTGTTTATTGTTATTGTGTCACTGTATTATTTGTATATCATATATAATGTTTGTAAGCCATTTGCCGATATGGGCGTAAAGTGCTTTTTCAATAAAGAATTTAAAAAAATTCCGCTAGTTTTTATCATTTTGTAATTTGAGGATAAATAAAATCATCATATATACCAGGATTACATTCTGTATTAACGCCAGACGCACGTTTTGTCCACAGAAGACTCATCAGTGACGATCGAATCCAAAAAAAGTTAAAAAGCCAAATAAAGTACGAGAGATTTGGTAGAGGAATTTTCTTACATAAAAAATGGAAGATTAAACATGGTTTTATAGCCAGCTAAACCTCTCACTTGTATGACAGTCATAACATCAAAACCACAGATTACAAATGTAACAGTAAAATGTTGATTAATTATAGAAAAAACCATAGAAGGAGCCGTGAAGGTGAATGAAGATGACAGAAAAAAAGGATATAAATACTAGTGTTTAAGGTGGTACCCAACACTTTAAATAAGATTAATTTGGCTCGTTTAATTTCATAAAATTTTGACAAAGTATTTACTTTGACCCTTTGACAAAAATATGAAAATTTCAAAAAATTTGAACCAACCGTTTTATCAGAAAAAATACACTGGTTATATAGCAGTTTGACAAACACTTATTTTGATCATTGATAAGCTTAATATTCCCTTAACAACACAACGTAATTAAAACGTTTAGCTGATTTTACAGAGTGATCTCCCTGTAGTGTTAGGTACCACCTTAAATGATCATGAAATTTAGGAGTATAAATGGAAAGGAATTGAAATGGATGTACGATGGTTTGAAAAGAAAGATATGAAAATGCGTGATATTTGATTGCAAATCGTATACTGGCATTAATGAGATATCTCAATAAATTCTGGATTCACAGTTCACAAAAGTATATATTTAAATTTACAAGGTAACAGTCGATGCAAACAACATGAACAAAGCGGGAAAGAAGAATACAGTTGCAATGAAATTTGATGCGGAGTTCAGTATTTTTGTGTTTTAACCTTTTTGCATTAAGTGTACGATAATTTTTCAGGTCCGAACCGTATGTATAAGGGAAGAAAGTAGATGATTAATCAAACACTTTTTAATTGCCTTTTAAAGTAAGGAAAGATAGAGAGACATGCAGTAAAATCAGTATTTTTTGGTTGGCAAAATGGGGTTAATTTCTTGTGTTTTAAAAAGATATTCTGTATTTGTGGGCACATGTCCTAAGTCAGGAATCTGAGTTCAGTAGTTATCGTTTATTTGGACCCTGTATAGCTTGCTGTTCGGTGTTAACCAAGGCTCCGTGTTGAAGAGCGTATTTTGACTTATAATGGTTTACCTTTGCAAATTGTGACTTGATTGGAGAGTTGTTTCATTTGGCACTCATACCACACCCTTTTATATCTCTGAAAATTGTATCTACGTCACAATACCAGAAAATAGAGTTTGAAATATGTAAGCGTTTATTTTGTTACAAACAAAATTGTAAATTTGCCTTGCTCTCCTTTATAAAAATCGAATTATCTGAGATATATATGTAACACTCCCAAACGTGTCCTTTCCCCAAACGTGTCTATTCCCCTAAACGTGTCCGTAATATTCAATATTGCCCAAACGTATCCGATTTTATAACCCCCAAACGTGTCCGATAATTGTTTTTTCGCGCAAACGTGTCAACTTTTAAACGCCAGAACGTCTGGCGTCTTTTAGCGCTGATACATGTGTGTCCTAAATGACATAAATAACGCTCACGGCAGTTCTTTAATTGGGGAAGTGTTTATTTATCAGCATTAGTTTGTTTACTGCCGGTTGTTAATGATTATCATAACTAAAAAATTAATCTGTACATATGAATAAACTTTTGACTGAAATTGTTTATTGTCCAGTTGCAAGTATTTAATGCTCATTTAGAGCGAACAAACAAATAATATTAGTACAGTTGAATTAATCGTTTACTATGTAAATTATTTTTTTCTAATAAGCTCCGATGATGACTTTTTTTTTAATCAGAATATTGCAGGGCGGGATTTCAGTCGAATTGACCTCCCTTTGTTAACAGTTCTGGGGTTTTTGATAAATTTTAGGTAACGAGCATCACGAAAGAAACACGAACAAGAGAAATAACTTCCAGTGCCAAATATTTCATGCATTATTAGAACGACATCATGTTAACGATATATACTGTAGATAAGTTCTATTATCATAACGGTAATTTAAGATTGGGCCTTAATTTTTACGGTTATTTGGGATTAACTCTATAGTGTGTGATAACATTGTGTGAGGGAATTCGACGTTTGATGTACCACTGTTCACTCCAGTGCAATTTATGACGATACCACTGCAGCAATCAGAATTAATTTTTTTTGCGGTGTTTTAAAAAATGATTTTGCTTTGTTGTCGAGTTTTAGTTGAGAAACATTCAATGTTTTAAAAAGGCGAATTTTCTGTATAAAGTCAATGATTATGTTGACTTTTGAACGCCAAACTTTCTACAGCCTTAAATACGCTACTGAAAGATCCAAAAACTATACCAATACATAATGACATATTTATGAAATTATAACACATCTATTGGTTAACAAATTTTTATTCGTTATTGCAAAATAATGAACTTAAAATATCTGACATTTTCTCCCTACCCAGTTTACCCCAATACATTTTTATGATGTGGACTGGTAATTGTTATTAAATCGTAGTCAATTTGATTGGATTAAATTGTTATTAATTTACCTTCAAACTTGTTTATGCTTTTCATACATGACTATTGATTAATTAAAACGTGCATGAATGTGTACGGTAACTAAAATGACCTTCAGACTGGACACTGGACGATTCAATATTCTGTTTTATCAATGAAAGTTGAGGTATGAAAGGTACGAATTGCCAATTATTCTATTTTCACAAAATTTTCGGAATATACAGTTGAAATGATATTTTTAAAAAGCCTATTGTGAAGATTAAAGAGAAAGTTTACAAATAATACGTTTTGTTCCATTGAACAAGTCATTTTCGTAAGAGAAATGCCGAAATATATTTTACGCAAGACTACGGCAGGTTAAATTATTATTTATCATAATAAAAAAAAGCATTTTTCAGTCTCATTGGAATATGTTCATTGCAATTAATCTCAAATTTAAGAAGTAAGTTAATAAAGTATCCGATCTGCCTATTTCTGCACATCAAAAGTCAATACGATCGTTTTAAAGTCAATTTCGTCTACCTCACACAATCTTGTTAGGCACTATAGTGGGGATTTTAATCTAAACAAAAAATTCTAGTAAAGACCGATTTGTTTATGACTTAAAAGCTTGCCTTCCAAAATACAACTGATGGCACATTATAAAGAGTGAAATGCTACAAAGATTTAATGCGCAGAGAAAAAGACCAAAAGTAATTATTTTTTTATTATCTTTTAATGAAATAGTAAAAGATCGTAAAATGAGTATACAATAATAAAAAAAACAATAACCAAATAACGGACGTATTTATAATAGGGAAATAAAGTGAGGTTGATATGGAAACGTTTTGGGGGTCGCGCACGTTTGGGTGTTTATTATTTGTTTTGCAGTTCAGTGACGTGATGAAGACACGTTTGGGGGAATCAGACACGTGTGGGGGGAAGAACACGTTTCTGAGATTTACATACTATATGCTTGGGGGAGAAAATTCTTAATGTTTCGAAAAATTGAAAATGTTTTAGTATTTAATTTATGATTATAACCGTACCAATGATATTCCATATCAACACGGGCGTGCTGACTTCTATGAAAGAGCACCCGAAATAAACCATTGTTCTGTGTATATATGCAAAACAAAACATATTTTGTAGACATCTTTTATTATTCTTTGCAGGCCACACATCTGTAAAGAGAAAGAAACATTTAAAGCATTTGTAATAAGCATGAGTAATTAATCGATTAGATGCATATCGTGTACTAGTAATTAAAAGTGTTGAGTAAAAAACTTAAATATCTAACATATTATGATACATAGAAAATATGACCAACACTTATGTTTAACGACAATCCAGTCTTCAAACTACATCTTTGTTTAAGTTCTTAATCGAAAGAACCAATTAATTTTAAACGATTCTATAAAGCAGTACCGGACTTATTTGACGTGAATACAAGTAAATGAACACAACAGGAAAAACTAATCAACAAAAGGGTCAATAACCCCTTATATGGTAAAAAAATAATCTCTACACTTACGCAAATAATGACACATTGAAAAATACAGAAATATAACAACATCGAATGTAAAGTTGTCTTTCTTTTGCTTGCATACAATAAAAAAACATTTTTTAGAGAATGAGGCGTTCATGGCATCAAATTACCTTAAGCATTTTATCAATCGTGAGTAACTATATCTTTAGGTAAAAGATACAACTATCACGCTGCAAATAACCACTAGCTCAATCAGTGGTTGTCGTTTGTTGGCGTGGTATATTAGTGTGTGGCGTTTCACGTTTTTTTAAATTTTATATAGATTAGACAGTTGGTTTTCCTATTTGAATTGTGTTACACTTTTCATTTTGGGCCCTTTAATGCATGTTGTTCGGTGTAAGCCAAGCTCGCTGTTTAAGGTACTTTGACATAGGATTTTGAACTTTTTTCTAACATTTATACTGGGATGGAGAGTTGCCTCATCTACACTCATCGAAAATTTTCCGTTTTATACAAAAAAATAAATACTAAAGGTGCCAATGTACTTTGGTGATGACCTGCTTTTGATATAAATGATCGTCTGAACTTGTTGCTAATTTTGAACAGCGGTATACTACTGTTGCCTTTATCTATCTACAGAAAGTTTTCATATAAACAGCGCAATCTTTGTGTTAACTCCATCATCGGTTATTTAACCATTTTTCTGTTTTGATTGTTGATACAATATCTGTTGTTAGAACAATTTGTCCTGTTTTGGATGTTAATAGACTTTCTGTTGATAAACCATTTTTCTGTTCTGGTTGTTGATAAAATATCTATTGTTTCAACAATTTGTCCTGATCCTGATAAATATTGAAATAGGGATACAATTATTGTATCGTTGTCGTAAAATTCTTGTAACTGACTTCATCCTGAAACTTGATTTTTTTTTATTAAACATATGAGGCATTCTTAACTGTATCTGTGTTATCCTTTTATCTCAAGTTCGATGGGATATATGCGTTTTCACCAAATTTAGAACTATTTTATTTTAGTGAGAGAAAATCATAGCGGAAAGTAAAATCAAAGGATATTGATAATTTCTTTTTTTTCTCCTCAAGAAGTCTGCAATGAATGGGCACAGTTGGTTGATATTGGAATGCCGATAGTTTTAACACGTCCCATAAATTTGACAAATACGTATTATTTTGTATTTGTCAAATTTATGGGACGTGTTAAAACTATCTCTCAGGTTAGGACAAAGGTTCATGTTTGTTTTTCATCAATTGTTAAAAGGCAAAAGTAGTATACCGCTGTTCAAAACTCATAAATCCATGGACAAAAAAAAACAAAATCGGGGTAACAAACTGGAACCGAGGGAAACGCATTAAATATAAGAGAACAACGACATAAGGTAGTACACTACTTATTCATGGTCCCATTGCTTTCTATGTTAAATTCCTTCATTTCAAGCAGGCACACCTCTTTTCTTTTAAGTTCAAATTAAGTGGCAATCATTGCATTTCAAAGCAACACTTTATGGTGCCTTGTCCTGAAAAAATCAACATACCTTGCATGGAATATAAGAAAGAACTGGTTCCCGGAACTTCAAATGTATCAAAACAGGTACTTCAGATCTGACAAACAGACAAAATGTACCCTCTTTTTAAAATTTGGTGCAGTGTTTTTAATATTCAAAACTAAAAGTCCAAAAGTGTTCTACAATGATCACCAGTCCTTCAGCTTTCATTTGATACCAAAAATACCTAAATATTCTACATATTTTGAAAGTTATACTCATGCGTAGGAACTATTTTGTGTTAAATATGTAATACTTTCTGGTATGTGCTTTCTGGCCGGGCCGGAATTAGTGGTGTTACACCATAACACTAAAATGTAACACACACAGAAACGGACCTAGCATCAGACAAAATCCCACGGGAATAACAAATATAACATAAAAACCAAATACATACATTTGGGATAGACAAGTACCGTGACACGTCTTATCGCAATGTGAATTTACACTCACATTTGCTTTAAATTAGACAGCCATAAGGTTTGTAGTTTTTTTGCTTTTATTTGTATATTTGATTGATTGTCTTTGTCTTGTTATAAATTGTTGAATGTTGTTCTTGTAAGGACTTCACTATATATTATATCATTATGATTTTTTTTATTGAACCTCAAGTTGTTTCAAACGTGACACTAATCAATAATTCATTCATTTAAAAAAGGTCATTAAACACCATGAATTTTGATTATTCATATCATGAAAATTCAAAGAAGACTCTCTTCCATACAGTTGACCTTAGTCAAATAATCTCACAACTGTTATACAAATAATTGACGTAAAAATGTAAAAGATCAAACAACATTTTTCTGTAAGGGTTTTTTCACGTTCGATTGTAGGTCTTTATCTAAATGTGTTATGTACAACAACACAATCACAAAAAAAATAAAATCCAAAAGAATAATTGGTTAAATTTGAGAGTCATCTGTATGGCAATATAGTTGTTCATGCTCGTATTTTTATTAGTGCGTATATTTTCCATCGGGACCAGTGGGTAGGTTTTAAACACACGACTAGATGCGAAACAGATTTGAACAAAGACAACCAAAATCCTAGGCAGACCTATTATAAATCTAAGGATCAATTGGTCTGTACTTTCAAAAGATAAAGGCTTAATTTGGTGTAATACTGGTGCTTATTAAAACGTAACCATTCAAGTCCAAAGATTTGTCCTGGATGTTTGCTGGTTAATAAAAAATTAAAAAAGTTGAATCACGAATAAACTGAACCATAACTCTATATTTTGTTTTAATGATTTTCATAGGTAAATGTTATCCTAAAGGTGTTTTTTGAGATTGGAAATGACTGCACGGCCATGGTTGATTGATTGTTTGCATGATTTTTGTTTAACTGGAATTTTACCTCCATCCTCTATTTCATGGTGGTCAGTTTATTGGTGGAGGCAGCCAGAGTTGCAGCTAAGAACCATCGAATGTCAGCAGGAAAACACATTACTCCCTTAAATTAAAAAGGGACTTGAATCTAGCTACCACGTGCGGGTTTCTAGTTTACAACTTTAGCGTTGCTTTATAAAAAGCATAACGATACAAAAACAAAAGTTGAACTTTGTAAACCAGTGTGCCACATACGCCCCTGGACAACGGTTATATTTTTGTTATAACTGAAATCATTCCCAAGGCATACTAGGACTTTTGCTATCTTTGTCAATGTTGTAAATAGATAATTGCTTTTACAATTTGAAAAGCTAATACCTTTCGATAGTCATGTTCATGAATATGACAGAACGATTCCGATGTATTAAGCAGATCCTTGTCTTATTGTAGACTATGGAACGTACATAGAATCTCAAATTGTTAGGGTTTATTGCTTAAATAGGACGAAAACATTTCAATCAACTGAAATTTTATCTTTCACACTTTTATCCTTACATGTTTTAGTTGTCTTCTCTAGCTCTAGTTTTCAATGTTATTATCTTTTGATTTATTGCAAGTTTCTACTAATCCGATAATGGATTTTATATCTGCATTTCAGAGAAAATTTCAAAGGATTCATATTAACTTCATACATTGATTATTTATTCCGCATTTACATATATTACTTTATCATTGTGTTTTACGTAGTTCTTAAAGGTTCAACAAAGCATAGATATGAAATTAAATATTGAATTTGGTTTCATTGAACTCTTATCGCACTTTTTTTTAACTGAATATAAATTATTTAGTAAGTAGTATAAAGATTATTCGAACTTAAATATGTAAAATAAAACTTACTTAATATCAGGATGATATTGTTGATTACCAAATCCAAGAACATGTGAGAAATTGCAACAGGTGAATGAGAATAAAACTTACTTGCGGTAGATTCAGGCAGTTAAGTGTGAATACATTTATCATACGTTAGATTCCAGCAGTTGAATGTGAGCTAACTATACTTCGGTAGATCGAAGAAGGTTGGTTTGAATAATCTGACTACTTAGATGTCAGATTTAGATGAGAATGCAATAACCTGGGAAAGATCACAACGGTTGAATATGTATTATATAGGTCTGCGGTAGATCCAAGCAAGTCAATATGGTCTCAAATCTCAGTTGCAAAAATTAAAAGCTCAAACGCTTCAAATGTATGGACATAGCAACATTCATAAACCATACTGGGTAAAGACATTTTATTATGTAGAAAATGGTAGAGTAAACCTCGTTTAATAGATAGTTGAACCTCTCACCTGTATTATCGTCACATAAAATGCTATTGTATTGACAACGATGTGAGATCAAACCAAACAGAAATAGTAGGTAAACATGTAAGAAATAGGGATACAACAGTCAACATTGTGCTATTATCTTAATCAATATAAAAACAGACAAATATGTAAAAAAAGAAGCACAAAAAGGCATATAGAAGAAGCACATTAGCACAAACCAAAGACAAGGATACACAAATTTACCAAGCATTTACACAATAACGTGACGAATGACTACAGAACGTAGAAACAAAGCATATAGACAAGCATATAAACAAAATTGAAAGACAAAAATACATCATACAATTATCATAGAACAATAACATAATGACGGGATGTATAAGAACAGAGCCATGTTAAGTAAAAGAATACTATATCAATAACACTTTATTAAGTAAAGAAACAAATGTCAAACCAAGAATCTATTCTTCATGACCATCATGTACTATTTGTGAAGTTGGTATCGACTATTTTTCAACAAGGTCTTGGTATCTTCCGATGAACTAATTTTTTTTTTTTTTAGAAAAGAACGAGAAACTCTTTGATACGATATTCCCATGCTTGCATTTCCTATCATGATTTTCTTGATAGAGGGTTACTGCTCACAAGGAAGCTATTAAACCAAGAGTTTCAAATGGTGAAGTTGAAATCATCTCTTCGTAAATTTTACGGATGCCATCACGAGTTGGTAGACCGTTATTAACCGTTTCACAAATGATATCGAATATGTTCCTTACGTTGTAACTACAATCCCCTTCCCTTTCATGAATGTGATCTACCGAATTAGACTATTTACCGGATTTGTAATCACATAAGAAACACAACGGGTGCCACATGTGGAGCAGGGTCTGCTTACCCTTCCGGAGCACCTGAAATCACCCCTAGTTTTTAGTGGGGTTCGTGTTGTTTATTCTTTAGTTTTCTATCTTGTGTCATGTGTACTATTGTTTTTCTATTTGTCTTTTTCATTTTTAGCCATGGCGTTGTCAGTTTGTTTTAGATTTATGAGTTTGACTGTCTCTTTGGTATCTTTCGTCCCTCTTTTTTTTGACAGACCCATTAAGTGATTTGTGTTTTTTCTTTAGAAACTTGCCTGTCCATTCCCGTTTTATTTGTGAACAAATTGTCTGTCCATATTCTAACCTTTAATAAGGCAAATTGTCTTTCCATGTCATAACTTTTAATAAGGATAATTGTCTGTCCAATCCTTACCTTTAATAAGGCAAAATGTCTTTCCATGTTCTAACATTTAATAAGGCTTACTGTCTGTCCGATCCTTACCCTTTAATAAGGCAAAATGTCTTTCCATGTTCTAACATTTAATAAGGCTTACTGTCTGTCCGATCCTTACCCTTTAATAAGGCAAAATGTCTTTCCATGTCCTAACATTTAATAAGGCTTGCGGTCTGTCCAATCCTTACCTTTAATAAGGCAAAATGTCTTTCCATGTCCTAACATTTAATAAGGCTTGCGGTCTGTCCAATCCTTACCTTTAATAAGGCAAAATGTCTTTCCATGTCCTAACATTTAATAAGGCTTGCGGTCTGTCCAATCCTTACCTTTAATAAGGCAAAATGTCTTTCCATGTCCTAACGATTGATAAGGCTTATTGTCTATACATATCTAACCCTTAAATAAGTTTTATTGTTTGCCGTTTGCTAACTTTTAAATAGGTTTATTGTCTGTCCATATGCTAACTTTTAGTAAGGCTTATTGTCTGTCCATGTTCTAACCTTTAGTAAGGCAAAATGTATTTCCATGTCCAAACCTGCGGGTTCGAGTGCTGCCTTGTGGCGGCATTAGCCTATTCTATTCGAAATCTACAAGGGTTTCTTTTACGTGCAAGAGATATGGCTCTCTCTAACCATGGATGAGCCATTTATCGTCCCCTTCATACAGACTATCATCATTTTCGCAAGACCATACTCGCGAATGGTGTCAATGGAGAGCCCAACATCCAGTCTCTGAAATTTTCATCACGAAATGGGAATCGAACCAGAAACCTTTGTGTTAGTAGTCCGATGCACTAACCACTACACCATAACTCTCGTAGGGCTAATTGTATGTACATGTTCTAACCATTTGTAAGAACAATCATTGTCTGTCCATTTTTTAACCTTTAGTAAAGTAAATTGTCTGTCAATGTTCTATTCTTTGATAAGGCAAATGTCTGTCCGTGTTTTAACATTTTGTTCGGCAAATTGTTTTTTCATGTCTATAACCTATATAAAGAAACTTGTCTGCCTATTTCCTTTAAATCAACATTTGTAAGAACAATTGAAGGTCTTTCCACCAATAAGGATCTTTTTTTAATATGAAAATATAACAAAAATGATTTTGAATGTCAATTCCACCGTCAAATGACAGCGTTTTGTTTTTTCTATTTGTCTTTTTCATTTTTAGCCATGGCGTTGTCAGTTTGGCTCATCTTCATGTTCCACTTAAGAATTGTCTATTAGATTGACTAAAATTCTGTCCGCAGTGAAAGAGGGTCTTCAGAAATACTGTGAAACTGTAGCATACGCTATAAATTTATTACTTTGGGATTTCATAAAGCATATTTCGTTAATAGTGACAAACAAAGAGGTAAATCATGCTACACAGAAGAACAAGTAGTCAGTATGCTGGAGTTTCTTATCGACAACATATTTGTTGAGTTTGGAGGTAGACTTTTCCAACAAATTGTCGGCATTCCAATGGGAACAAACTGTGCGCCTCTTCTTGCCGACCTCTTCTTATTTTCATATGAATCGGAGTTCCTCCAGACACTTGTCAGAAACAAGAGGATCAAAGAAGCCAGATTATTTAATTTCACTTTCAGATATATTGATGATGTTTTTTCCTTAAACAATCCGAACTTTTCTGATTGGGTTCCATTAATATATCCCCCAGAACTCGAGATTAAAGAAACAACAGACACGGCTTCCTTCGTCTCATTTTTAGACTTATATCTCGAATTTGACTTACACAGTCATCTCAGTACCAGAATCTATGACAAACGAGACGATTTTAATTTCGAAATTATAAATTCCCCCCACCTTAGTAACAATATACCAACTTCACCTGCATATGGGATATATATTTCCCAACTTATTCGATATTCAAGAGCTTGCAGCTCCTACTCAGACTTTGTAAAACGTCATCAGTGTCTGAGTAGAAAGTTGATGAACCACGGGTATGTCTAAGAACGTCTCGTCCTTTTTCTAAAAAAGTTCATCGGAAGGTACCAAGACCTTGTTGATAAATATTCCGTATCAACTTCTCAAATAATACACGATGGTCTTGATATATAGATTCTGCGTACTGATGTTGTGTATCATCTTAACAACATGTTTTATTGTTCTTTTATTTGTTTTTGTTCTATTATTAAGATTACTTTTACTGTTGAATGGTTTTATGTGATATCCGTTTGACGTGGCTTGGTACTTATACATCTCGTCAATGTGTTTGTATTGGCTTTCATTTTTTGGTGATTTGTTTTGTATATGTGACTCTTTGTATTTTTTTTGTGCTTATAACGTGACTCTGTACTTATAAAGATCCCGTCAGTATGATATTTGTCTATAATATGTCATTATGATATATTTCTATTATGAATTACTATAATATACGTTGAACCACAAACGTCAAAATCAATCAATGGCGTAGTGGAATTAACAATTTTTGGATTCTCATAAATTCTATGTATAACTTTTGGACTAGTTTGAATCTCGGTCTATTTCTGTAATTCATTCTTACATACTTTTAATTTTTTAACCCTGTATGCGTACATTGCCTATGTAAATTTTAAAATTGTTTGTATGCACATTGAACGACAAATTTATGTGACGTTTATAATTTTTCTGACGTCAGACACTCAAATCAATTCATGTGTTCGTAGATAGTAGATGTTTTTGTGTCCTGTTAAATTGTTCCTTTTAAAATTGTTATACGTTGATGACTGATGTACCCATATTTTGATTATTTTATTAATTGTGACTGTTTATTTAACGCATCATGTAAATGTAGCGGAATTTGATGAGACTGTTATTAAAGTGGGAGGGTTAGCGCTATAGAACCAGGTTTAATCCACCATTTTCTACATTTGAAAATGCCTGTACCAAGTCAAGAATATGACAGTTCTTGTCCATTCGTTTTTGATGCGTTTTGTTTTTTGATTTTGCCATGTGATTATGGACTTTCCAAATTGATTTTCCTCTGAGTTCAGTATTTTTGTGATTTTACTTTTTTGTACATGTTGTAACTGATTCCAAAAATATATTGGTTCTATACAAAACAATAATAAAAAGGGAGATTTTTTTTACTTCCGGTTTGGAAAATGTCTCTTCTGATATTGTTTGATAGTTTTTTTGACACTGATTCCAAAAATATATGCTTCTATATAACTAAACATTAATTTAGTGGAAAAATAGCTACTTCCGGTTAAGAAAAGGTCACTTCCGTTTGTTTTTGTCAAGGTCAACAGATTTGAAACCTAATGCAAAAAGTCCCATGACTTGATTATATATGTTCCGGACCATATGAATATTTGGACCATACGCGTATGGTCATGACCATATGCGTATGGTCGGACCATATGAGTATAATACTCGTTTGGTTATTAACGGGCCGGACCATATGAGTATTTGGACCATATAAGATTTTTTTTTTAAATTACATTATAAAAGTTTCAAAAATAAAAAAACTTTATCTAAAAAAACAATGATGGTTTAATACATGACAATGAATTGTTTTTATGTTATTCAAATACTACGTAAAAATTAATTATTGATGCCATAGTTAGTTTTCAACGCTAATTACATTCTTGCATGTAGGTTTGGGTGACATTTTAAATTTCTTCCACACGGTATCATAGCTTTTTTGCATTTACAAGTTTTGGTTGTGCACGATCCTATTTAACTTCAAATATGAACATGATCTTGACCTTTGAACTTGTTTAAATTTTTATGGACCAAGGACCTCAAATCAATTGACCCTAGGCCTTTATCACTTATGGTTTTCTAGTTACAAATACATTTCAATTATTTCAAATACAAAAGGGAAAATAACTTTCATATGGAATCTCTATACAGGTTTGGTCAAAAGTAAACAAAACATCCTGAGGACATAACGACCAAATTGGAGACAAAAATGTTGGTTTTTAATACGGTTGCGAAGTTTTAGAAATAACAAGAAAAACAGTGTTCGGAAAGATAACTCTTACATGGAAAAGTTTTACAAAAGCGTACAAACTGTATATCATATTCCAAATATCTAAGCGACATTTTGCAAGACATTAATACATCAAAGGACAAATAAGGCGAAAGAAAAAAAAATAATCAGAACAAAGCCAATATGTCTTTCCATGGAAAAGTGGAAAAACCTAATAACGGGATGTATAAGTTTAAAGTACAAATGGATATTACAAAAAACAGACTAAACAGTAAAAGTAATATACATAAGGAAAAGTAAAAAATACTATAACACGTCATTAAGATGATAAACAACGTCATCTATTATTCAAGACAATCGTGTTTTATTTGTGAAGTCTAAATGAGTATATAAAGGCATCAAGTTAAATGCAGCTTTTATCAATACGTGGATAAGTTTTTCTGTCTTTGAAATATAACGCGAGCATAGTGTTGAAAGTCCATCAAAACTATGAAGCTGCAAATAACCACTAAAACAACAATACCGAAGTTGCCGATGTACTTTGAAGATGGCCTGTCGTCTGCTGCAGATATCAGTGATCGTCTGTATTTGTTCGTTCGTTTCGTATCTATAGACAGCTCTGATCTCAACAGTGCAATCTTTCTGATCAGTTCATCCTCGGTCAAGGTAAAGTTGTTGCATAAACAAGTACATGGAGTATTGTTTGGTAAAAGTGCAGTTGTTTCAACAAATTGTGTTGTTTTGGATGTTGTTGTCGGATCTAATTCTTGTGTCGTTAGTTTGCCATTGGTGCTTGCTGTCGGATCATATGGACAATCTACAAAAAGGATTATAGTGAAAACTATACTGTATAACATTCCTTCAAGTTGCAAGTTCTCACTTATTACATAAAAAAGACTGAATTATGGCCTGTCTATTGATATTGTTTAAGTATGAGATCAAATATGCGCGTAATATATTGAATTGTATATATCTAAAAAAAAAAAACATTATAAAATTTAAACAGATAAGATAACAAACAAATTTCGACTTTCTTTAAAAGAACAAACTAGACGTGTTCATAAACGAACATGAACATGATTTTTCTTGTGAAACCTAAAGTTGTATCAGTTTTGTTTTCTCTTAATTCTGAGGCATGCGTTAGGCTCACATTCCTCAGTTAATCTTAATCTTGATATTTGTTTAATGATATTTTTGTTTAGAGAACGTTCTATCAAAGAAAAAAATACAAAAAAAAATAAAATATAAAAATGCATTAGGAAATTACTTTTGTATGAAAATAATGGGAAGTGGTATGATTGCAAATGATACAAGTATCTAACAAAGTTCACATGAATTGGACGTAGTTTACATATCTGATCATGAATATAGTTTACCTGGCACAACGGTTGCATTTTCCTGTACATCTATAAGCCAGTGCGCTGTAGTATTCGACGTTATTTTAATGTCATTTACAATAATATCATTGCTGATGAATATGGCTGATCTAATCCAGGTACCTTTTCTCGCTTCGATGGTGATATAGGCATTAGCCCAGGAAACAACTACAGAGACGTAACAGTTGCAATCAATTCCTGACCAGGTGTCATAGGCAAGTGTGATTTCATATTGATTATCTATGATTTTGATCTGCGCTTTGCCAAAAAGCACTCGGTATACTATATTGTTATTATATAGTTTACCAAAACTATCATCAACTAAGCTAATAAACACTCCATCACAGGCCTTGACCTTGAAGGATATTGACTCCAAAGTTTGAATATCCATTCCGTAATATTTAAGTGATTTGTACACATCATTTTCCGTTGTTAAATTGAGGCCTATAAGTGAAATATACATATATAAAATTTATAACTACAGTCATAACATTACATATATTATTACAATCATATTACATTCATATATATATATACATGTATCTACTGAAAGCAGTTAAAGGGTAAGTGATTTTAATCTTAGAGACTACTTTAATTAAGGTGGTACCTAACACTACAGGGAGATAACTCTGTAAAATCAGCTAAACGTTTAAATTGCGTTGTGTTGAAAAGGGAATATTAAGCTTCTCAATGACCAAAATTGGTGTTTGTCAAACTGCTATATAACCAGTGTAATTTTTCTGATAAAATGGTTGGTTCAAAATTTAGAAATTTTTACATTTTTTGTATTTTTTTTAATATTTTTAAATACTTTGTCAAAATTTTATGAAAATTAAACGAGCCAAATTAATTTTTGTTAAAGTGTTGGGTACCACCATAAGAGTCTCGTCATGTAAGGGAAGACAGGGAGAAAGTAGATCTACCACCAGAAAAAGTACAAGTACTATTACAGACAATTGCCTGGAGTGTGTAGGCAAATGTAATATCTTTGGTTAACTTGCTTTCTAGCTGAACTGTGAAATCATTATTAGGTTAGGTATATTACTCTCCTTTGAAAGTAGCATAATCCTTCAGACAAATAGATTGTGTATATGTCGGACTCGTCTACTTTCAAAGGAGGGTAGTTTACCTAACCTAATAATGACTTCACGGTTCAGCTAGCAAGCAAGCGTACCAAAGATATTACATTTGCCTACACACTTAATTGAATCCGCTGTCAAAGTTATGGTTTGTTATATTTTGTCTGAAAATTTCTAGTTTATAAATTAGTGTTCTGATGATGAGAGTCTGCATGAACAAAGTAAACAGTAGTATATCGCTGTTCAAAAGTCATAAATCGATTTAGAGAAAACAAATCCAGATTACAAACTAATTCCGAAGAAACACGTCAACTATAAAAGGAAATCAACGGAACAACAGAAGCACTGAAGTGCAACAAAATCATTCGCAAACATACATAGCAATGGATAATGATAACAACAAAATTAAAGGTATGAAATTCTAAGACATTGTCAACGTTTATAGCTGATCTGAAACAGTATATTCCCTTACGATTTTCATGCTTTCCAAAGTTTTACAGTTTTGGCTCCCGAAAATATGTGATGACCATTTATATTTTTAGTCTGAAACGGCAGCTTATATTTTTTCACTTTTGTACACATTCGTATCATTTGTGGAATATTCAGTAACCTGTTCATCCTGTCTTGGGCAAAATTATGTTTGAAAAAATGAAAAATATTAAATGAATGAAAAATGAAGAGAAAAGTTAACCTTATCTGTATTTGGCAAAACTTTTAGGAATTTTTGTCCTCAATGCTCTTCAACTTTGTACTTTTTTTGCCTTTTAAGCTTTTTTCGATTCGAGCAACACTGATGAGTCGTAGACGAAACGCGCGTCTGGCGTTAATACAAAATTTAATCCTGGTATCTATGATGAGTTTGTTTATTTCCCACCAAATATGCAATGTCTAATATCTTAAAAACATGGACACATTAGGTTAAACTGTCCATGCTTTTTAAGTTCCAATATATAGCACTCACACCACATCTTCCTATATCTATCAATATATAACAGTCATTTACCTGACAGCTGTTGTCCATTCGTTTAATGTGCTTTATCATTTGATTTGGAAAAAAAGTAAAATCACAAAAATACTGAACTCAGAGGAAAATCCAATCGGAAAGTCCATAATCACATGGCAAAATCAAATGACAAAGCACATCAAAAACGAATGGACAAGAACTGTCATATTTCTGACTCGGTACAGACATTTTCAAACATAGAAAATGGTGGATTAAACCTGGTTTTAAATCGCTAACCCTCTCACTTTGATGAATAGGAACTTTCCATTTTGAATTTTCCACGGAGTTCAGTATTTTTGTGATTTTACTTTTTTTACCTTAATCAAAATTGCCTCATTGATGATAGCACACTTGGTAGATTTTTGGATTTTCAATGCTCTTCAACTTCGTATATGTTTGGCTTTATAAATATCTTGATATGAGCGTCACTGATGACTCTTATGTAGACGAAACGTGCGTTTGGCCTATTAAATTACAATCCAGGTACCTTTGATAACTAATTATTATATTGTAATCGATGGCAAAAGGGGGTGGGGCGTCTGACGCTTATAAAAAAGAGAGCACTATCTTAATGAGTGAAATAATATATGTATTAATTAACTTTGCAAAAAAAAAAAAATAATATACATGTATGTGAAGGAAATTTGTTAAAACCTTAAGAAGATTTTCTAATAAAAAATCCGGCTGAAAAAAATGTATTACGTACCAGAATATACAGAAATAATACAGAAACTCAAAAATATGTCCACTTTTAATATCATTATATTCCAAAAAAAAATCCTTTGGAAATTTATCACAAACGAGCTTGCTTATCCAATAAGTATTAGCATCTTAACTGGCGCTGTATATTGAAACAGCTTTATAACGTAGATTGATACGCTGTCCAATCAGGAAGAATTGTTCATACAAGGTAATACAATGAACAAGTGTCGGTTCGTTAAAAAGATGCAATCAGCTCTGAGGTCGAATGGAATTTTATTAACAATCAAAGTCTTATCAATTGTGTCTCTTTTAAAGAGGTCAAGGAATATGAATATACATGTCACAGTAATGGTTTAAAAATACTTAGGTCAAATCAACTGTAACAGAGAGACTTGTCATATTATAAAGGCTTTTATAATATCTACGTTTAAAAACGAATAAATAAATGAAAAATGGCTCGAGTAACAATCAGACGCCTCCAATTCAACCTCTCGGCTATTTATATCAGCATTGGTAGTGGATACATCTTCAGTGCTTGATTTTATTTTATCAGTTTTTGACTTTACATCTCTGGAGTTAACTTCAAATTTCTAGCAGTGGATTTTACATCATCAGCACTATTTTCATATTTTATTGATAGACTTTACATTTTCAACGCTTGAATTTATATCATTGTAATTTGACTCGACATTTTGAACGCTTGAAATTATATCTTAGTAACTTTACTTTACATTTGAGGGCTTGAGTTTGAATACGTTAATGTATAATTTCAGAGCTTCACTTGTTTTCGTTTTTGCTGTTGCATAACTTTACATCTCAAGCACTTTGCTTTGTACCTACTTCTGATTAATTTACACGTCCATTGTTGTACACCCCAAAAAATGTGACGTCAATTTTCATTCTATGCAGTATGTGCTTTGTTAATTGATAAATGTTGTCTAGTGATTTATAGTAAATTTGTTTTTTTGGTATGTTGTCAAGAGTCTCATTGGCAATTATACCACATCTTCTTTTGTAAGGGCCAACTGAATTCGCCTTCAGTTGCGAGATTATCTCGCTTTGTTGAAGATACATTTGTGGCATTGGGCTGTAATCGGCTCTCTGGTGGAATCATTTACTACTGTGTCAATTCTAAGATCTATTTAGTGTTTTTGTAAGTTGTTTTGTGCTTTGAATCGATCTGATGAGTAACACGTTAACATCCAAAGTCTAAGACCTAAGGTTCAGTAAAAGTCGTGTGTTGATGTATATGATATATCTGTTACTCGTTTTTTTATTGTTTTATACAAAGTTCATTGAGTTAACGAATGAATAATTTGTATTGATATTAAAGGTTATTCAATGCATTGAGTACAGAAGCAGTTGAATTTACAAAAATAGACCTTCGGTGGATATTGAAAATTTACACAACAATTCGTTCAAATACAATATTTTCCGTGTTGTGTTCATCGATTTCTTTTAATTCACAGGTGATCTATGGAATATTTATGTTAAACTTTAAATGAACAAGCAAAATTATTCATTGATGAAATATTGATGTTAAACTTTAAATGAACAAGTAAAATTATTCTGCAAGAACAAAGAGATGTTGCTTTTACACAACTACTCGAAAGTGAACTATTCACTTCGTACAGCATTAAGACCAAATGGGTCGTTAGCTTTGTTTCGCTTGCTTGTAGTTTTATTTTAATATGGGTTTAGGTCAAGAAACGATAAGTTTGTGTGCTTTTTACCCACGACCGGTTGGTAGGTTTTGACAACTCGACTTGATACTTAACAAATAAAGGAGACACATGGTCGTACGTCTAGCCTTATGCAGAATTAAATCTGCTAGATATATAGAATTTTAAGATATCAAATTGAAATGTTCTATATACTGTAAACCAACTTAATTTCGCGAGCGATTTCTTTTCGCGACTTTCGCGAGTAGAAAAATAACGCGAAATTAAATCATCGCGAAAAGGAAAAACTTAGATCTTTCCCTATCAAACTACATTAAGTTAATAAGAAAATCACGAAATTAAATCGCCGCGAAGTTGACTAGCTGGGTATAAACGCGAAATAAAGTATCCGCGAAAATAAGTTGGTTTACAGTAGTTCATTGATCGG
Source organism: Mytilus galloprovincialis (assembly GCA_037788925.1). Taxonomy (NCBI): domain Eukaryota; kingdom Metazoa; phylum Mollusca; class Bivalvia; order Mytilida; family Mytilidae; genus Mytilus; species Mytilus galloprovincialis. Next base: position 81,262,209 of record CM075339.1, on the reverse strand, counting down.
CTGTTTATAATTGTATGTCTGAATGTGTTTATTCATCATTTCATTGAAAAAGAAAATGGTAGATACTGCACATTTCAAACAGAAATTAAAGTTTGTAAACATGGCAGTAAGTAGCAGTATAAAAGAAGTACTTTTAGTTCGACCATAAGAAATTAGATAGGGATTATATAGAAATATACAAAGATTTGGTTTGGAAGTTAGACTATTACAAACGGGTTAGCACATTCTATAGTTTCACAGTGATGTTTTTTTTAACGAGTATGTAAACACGGAAACAATTTGAAGAGCTATATGACCAAAAATAACCTTATAAAATAGCAAAATCTATCTAAGACCAACTTTGCCCGAGGGAGTTAAAATCTTAGTTTCTATAAATTTCAAAATGTATTAACGGACAATTTAAAAAAAAACTGTGTTATAAATCATGTCAGTACCAAAGTACTAACATTGGAGAAATAACGAAAATAGCTAGCTAGTATCCCTTGACATCCAGATTATGATGTACGGCATCGTTTATCTTTCTTCCGAAGCAAAGTTAGAAAAATTTGCGTTGTTTGTCCCGTTTATGAGCTCAGTCCTTGGTTAATAGTTGTGTTTATCTCTTATTACCACTTTTAAGCAGTATGTCCTTAGTCCTGATCATACACTCTTTCGGGTAACGTCTCTCTGTATATTTTTATCACCTCTCTTCCTTTATCACTCGTCTTTCTCAAAACCTGTACTCGCTCATAACTGCACTCGATCCACTACCTCATCTCTCACATTGTTTCCTCTCACAATCTCTCTACTGTCACCTCACCTCTCACAGTCTCTCCACTCTTACACTCTCTGCTCACTCTCTCTCTCCTCATATTCACATTCTCACGTCTCACACTCTCCGCTCACAGTCTCTCTCTCTCACACTTGTTTTCCTCACACTCACATACTCATCTTCCACACTCTCCGCTCATAGTTTTTCTCACACACACACGCTCTGTCTCTCTCCTCACTCACATTCTATCTCTCTCCTAACACACTCTTTCTCCCCACACACAGTCTCTCTCTCACACTCACAGTCTCACTCACTCTCACACATAGTCTCTATTTCTCCCACACAGTATGTCTCTCTCTCACACACTCTCACACACACAGTCTCTCTATCACACATACATTCTTTGTCTCTCCTCACTCACATACTTTTTCTCTTTCACACACATTCACTGTCTTCTCACACTCTCTCTCCTCGCGAACTCACTTTCACACACAGTCTCTCTCTCACACACATACTCTTTCTCTCTCTCCCCCGACTCTCTTTCTATGTACACACACTCTTTCTCTCTCTCCACTCGCGCTTAACCGTTGACATATCTACCCGTATACATCCCAAACGACTTAACCCATAACTCTACCTTCCCCTTGTACCACCAAAAATATACCCCTACTTTCCCCCTACCTTAAACAACACCCCACCCTTATTCCTAAACATGACCAAAACTCCTCTCCCAGTGAATGCTGTGTATACGATTATTTCCCATCCACATGACAAATATCAATATGACAAATATTCAAAATGGTTACCAGTGTCACCAGCCCAGTAGTCAGCACTTCGGTGTTGACATGAATATCAATTATATGGTCATATTATAAATTTTCTGTTTATAAAACTTTGAATTTTTCGAAAAACTAAGGATTTTCTTACCCCAGGAGTAGATTACCTTAGCCGTATTTGGCAAAACTTTTTTGGAATTTTGGGTCGTCAATGCTCTTCAACTTTGTATTTGTTTGGCTTTTTAACTATTTTGATCTGAGCGTCACTGATGAGTCTTATGTAGACGAAACGCGCGTCTGGCGTATAAAATTATAATCCTGGTACTTTTGATAACTATTATGACAGTAGAGGAGTTATATTCCTTCAGGGCTGTGGAGACCACAATCTTTCGGGGAGGACGCCTCTGTCTACCCTTTATTGGCACTCGTCCCTTCATTTAACCTTCATAAGGTGAGTACAACACTATGTATGGAAATCTATGGTTTTTATTGCAATGAAAATGTCATACTTCACCGGTCTTTAATCATTCTAAAATTTGCAATATATACCTGTATGAAGAACCAACTCTTTTTGTTTTCATTTGCGTATCACTTTTTTATATTCTTGACCATTTTTATGTTCAGTTAGCTAAAATATGACTTACTTTTTGTATCCACATAAAATATAAAATGACATGAAATAAAGGGGGCTAACTGTGACAATTCTTAAATCATTGTTAATTTATAATAACGTAACAAATATAGTACGCTAATTAGAGGTTTCCAGATTTGCTACGTATCAGGTACGGTTCGTACGTAACACAACCGTTGGTGTTGTTTGGGAGGTTTCATTTAATGCATGAGATTATTGTATGTATCATGATGAAAGTAAAGAAACAAAATTTCAAATCAGTGATAAAAACCTTAATCTTTTATTTTATTACGATTTCTCTGCTTCTAGAAAACCTTGCACGTAATTTTATACGAAAAAAAATTATTTTGTGCACAAGAGAATGAATCAAACAGTCCTTACACGAACTGAGTTGCCTCGACCTTTATATTCTAAAAATAGATTTGTGTTTCTGTATGGCTATGTTTTTGTTTTCAGTATATATTTAGAAAAGGATTAGAATAAAGAATGTTTTCTAATACTCAAATCTAAATTGGAATAATTAGAAATTATTTATTAATAATATCTTACTTGTACCTTACTGGTGTCGTTAATGACTACATAGACGGCTCCAGGGGGAGGGGGCTTGGGGCTCGCCCCCCCTTTTCGTGGCAAAAATTTGGTTGATTATATAGGGAATCACTGAAGCATGGATGGAGCGCCCCCCTTTTATGAAAAGTTCTGGATGCGTCACTAAACTAGTACACGTGCTTATGGCAAAATGAGTTCAAAATTGTGTTGATTTCTCATTAAAATAATTTTTTATTAATTAAGCTATCTTTTCGATCATTGGAGCAACATTTTTTTCATAAAACGCAACACACATTGTAAAACCATCGATCTATCTTAATATCTATTGTTATTATGTCACTAGATATTGTTATTACATTAATATTTGTAAATATTGTCGCGAGTAAAATTGTGTATTGCACGTGCCTGGGAGTAGTATAATATAATATACGAGGGGTAATGTTAAACCAAAATTCATCCCTTAATCCTTTTGTCGTACAGCATTGCCAAAAAAACTTCATACAACACAGCGTATTTGTTTTGTTCACTGATAACGACAATAATTTGACGCTAAATTTACACTTAGTCTAATGCAATATGAATATGTCTTTCTAACTCTTCGTAATGGTGTACGGAAAATACTATGTTGCTATATAATGTCTTTTGCACCATTTACAACTGATTTATGGACTCAAAATTAAGGATCATTTTCATCGGTTGGTAAATGTTTCTATGTAATTTGTTCGGGTTTATATGTACTAGTATCATGAATACGATACTATTTAAAATATATAGTGAACTCCAGTTTTTCTGAGTTTTCACTCTCGGATTACTGCGAAAAAGATATATAAACAGTTGTGTTAATAAAAAGGGCATGTTTCTAAAATTTATAGACCATGTTGATTTTATGAGGGTTTTTTTTTATGAAAAAAAAACACTTTAAGCCCGACGGTAAAGATAATTGTCCAAAAAAGAAGGATGTCAAGTAAATACGATATCAGCCATATCTCTATGCATAATTGTTCAAATTGAACATGTAAACGATCTTGTATTTTTTAAAATTTCTTTTCGTACGTCTGATTTTTTTTTTTTTTATCTTTATTCAATTCTTCAACATATATATATACAACTATGTACAACAGATATATTACATATAACATATTACAAGGCAATGTTATTTAAGAGTATAATGACATACATAATCAGTACAATAATTAGAAATCAAACGTTTTGACACCTTCGATTTTTTGTAACAGAGTATTAATTTTTATAAAGTATGTCTCTCTGGACTTTTTCTTTATATTGATTGAATATCCATTGACAAGAGTTTTAGACCTCACGCGTACAGACTGAAAAACGATTTGGTTTTGTATTAGTTTTGTCATTTTTCTTTTGTTATTAAGGTCAATTTATTTTGTTCGAATTCATTTTATTTGATCATGTTTTCTAAAAACTTACCAAAATAAATACAAAACTTTAACATTTTACAATGATACATAAATTTATTACAAAGAAATATTTTAAAGTTTTAATTTTTTTTTGTAATTTAGCTTCTTTGTATCTATGTAGTTTCACGGGGAAATAACTCTTAACTATAAACCTTTCGTACCAACGGTTACTTGCAACGGTTGCTTGAAAGCATAATCGAGTGCACACGATATTGTTTCCCATGAATACAAGAAGAAACCACATGAAATTAGTCCCAAATTACAGCTAAAAATTCTAAAAACAGTTCTGCATATGATTCCTAAAACATGTGTTAATATAAAGTGTATGCATCAATAATTTTCAAAAGTTAAATGACGGCTCCCAATTCGTACTACGGTTGGTACGGTAGCAAATCTGGAAACCTCTATTAACCGATTGCACAACGTATGTCAAAATCAGTTCATTTGTAATCATAGTAATCACTGAACTGTAGAAATATCAACTTAACATTAATATCTAAATTCTAATTTATATTATAAGGGTTTTCAAATGAATTAAAGCGACTATGCGGTATGGGCTTTGTTCATTGTTGAAGGCCTTATGGTAACCGATAGTTGTTAATGTCTGTGTCATTTTGGTCTTTTGTGGATAGTTGTCTCATTGGCAATCATACCACATCTTCTTTTTTATGTATATATACAAGAAATCTTACAAAATTAAGAATTAGTTCCCACCCTCTTTTGATTGAAAAGGGTAGATATTTCAGACCAAAAATTAAGAGAGAAAACAGAATATGTTCTAACTGCAATCAAATAGTGGATGTAAAACATCTCCTTATTTATTGCAAAAAATTTCAAAATTATAGAAAACAACTATTTAATAAACTTAATTTAAGATCTGTGCCCTGAAAAAGTTATGGAAACCATTATTATAGTTTATTTGCTGAGCCGGACTCAACTATTTTAACCAGGTGACTGCAATCGCAATCTCGATGAATATATAACGAACACAACTTGTTTGATAAATTGTAATTAATATATTCCACCAGAAAGGTTACAAGTAGTCAGTAGATTGGTAAACTGAAAGAAATAAAAATACAATATTTTACAATGTGTACGAATTAAATATGAAAGTTAAATACAAGATTATTAATCGTGTCAAAAACGAAAGTAGAATTTACAGTTCATTTCTCGGAAATAAATAACTTACAGTTCGTATGTATTTATAAATCACTTATCTAAAAATATCGGAGTTAAACAGAATAATTTATCACAGTTTATGGATGAATCAAACGTACTTGACAGTGGTATGTCTCGATTTCCTCAGAAAGTAGAAAAGTCGTCCATTTTCCATGCGTTGAAATATTGATGCGGACGGTGTCACATAAATTAAAGGTGGTCGATAAATGCGGTGATTTAAGAAAACGGTCCAGTTCAATTTGTTCCGGATAAAAATGAAAACATGTAATAAACATTAAATGTGGAACAGAATACTCCCCGTCTGATGTCTAACTGGTATCACTATTTCAAATATATCACACACTTGAATATCTGATTATATAAGTCCAAAGTATCACTATAAAATTAATTATACACAGTCATTCTCGATGAGAAGAATCATGTCCACAATCGGTCGTGTGTAGACGGATGCTTTTCCATTTACGATTATTCGTACTTCTGCTTTCCGGACATGTTCATCGGAACCTTTAAACGATTTTAGTATAACTCCTATTGGCCATTGAGTACGGCAAAGGTTTTTGTCCTTTAGGAGAATAACGTCTCCCTTGATAAGATCACGGCGATCTTCGGTCCATTTTCGTCGTGGTTGTAGTAACGGCAGATACTCTTTCCTCCAACGGGACCAGAAAACACTGGCCAGAGCCTGTACACGTCTCCATTCGGCTAGACATAGATCCCGTTTGTCGAATTCTCCAAGCTGATCTGAAGTGAAGATGTAATCGGTCTTTTGTGTCAATAACATAGCTGGTGTTAAGATAAGCGGATTCTCTGGATCTGTTGATACTGGTACCAGAGGTCTTGAATTGATTATCGCTGAAACTTCTGCCATGAATGTATTTAGAACGTCATGCGTAAGATTCCTTCCAGCGGCGTTGATAAGCATAGAATCAAGTATTCTCCTTGCGATACCAATCATTCTTTCCCAGGCTCCACCCATGTGGGATGAATGTGGCGGATTGAAGATCCAAGTTGTACCAGAATTGTACAGAAAGTTCTTGAAGGGTCCATCTTCGACGTTGATTGAGTCAATCTTTAGATCGTCGATTGCGCCAATAAAGTTTGTTCCACGGTCGGATCGGAAAATCTTAACTTGACCTCTGATAGCGGCGAATCTTCTGACGGCGTTTATGAAGGCTGAAGAGCTCATTTCCTCGATTAGTTCGATATGAACAGCTCTAGTCACTAAGCATGTGAAAAGAATTGCCCAACGTTTTGAGTTTGCGTATCCACCACGTGTTTTACGTGAAACAATTGTCCAAGGTCCAAATGTGTCTATTCCAACGTTGGTAAACGGAGGTGACGGTTCAAGACGGTCCTCTGGTAAATCAGACATGATTTGACACTCAGTTTTTCCTCTCAGTTTGCGGCAAGTCACACATTTGTGAATGAGAGAAGAGATCAAGCGTTTAGCTCCGACGATCCAGAATCCTGCGGAACGAATCGCTCCATCTGTGAAGTGGCGACCTTGATGTTTTATCTTTTCATGGTAGTGTCGGACTAATAATATCGCTATATGATGGCGTCCAGGGACGATTAATGGTTTCTTTTCACGGAGGTTTAAGTCAGATTTGGCAATACGGCCTCCTACTCGTAACAGTCCTCGTTCGTCCAAAAACGGATTAAGGTTAGCTATCGGGCTCCGCTTATGAATTTGTTCCTGACGTTTAATGCAATCTATTTCATCTCCATAAACTTCATATTGAGCGGATATTAAGATGAAATTTTCGGCATTCAAAAAGCCTTCCGGAGAAGTCACTGGTGCTGCCTGTTTTGACCCGTGTAAACGGGAGAAACGTTCTAAAAAGGCTATCGCTCGCACAAGTGATGTCCAGTTGGAGAATCTGTTGAATCTATCAGTTCCTATACCTTTACGCTCAGGTGTGGCAAAGGTTTTTGCAACATTAACAATTGCACGTATTTCTCCATCTTCTTCTGGGTCTATTAGCTGATATATGTTCTCAGAATTCTTCTGTTCTGAGAAAAGAAGTTGTTTTGGTCCTAATAACCATTCACTGCTATGAATTTCGTGAGCAGGTACGGACCTAGTTCCCGAATCTGCGGGATTACGGCTAGTTGGTACATAATTCCATTGATTTGGAGAGCTAAATTTTCTTATTTTCTCTACTCGATTGGCGACATAGATGAAGAACCTTCTTGTCTCGTTACTGATGTAGCCTAGGACTAATTTACTGTCTGTGTAGAATTTTACGGTGTCTATGTGTAAATCTAAATTATCCATGATGGTCTGTGTTATCTCGACTGCTAAAACTGCAGCAGATAGTTCAAGGCGTGGGATAGTATGACCACTTGTTGGTGCCACTTTAGCTTTCCCAAGAATGAATCCTATGTTTGGTTCACCACTACTGTCAGTCGTGCGTAGATATGCAACAGCTGCTATGGCTTTTTCTGATGCATCAGAGAAGACATGTAACTCCTTCGTGGCGGTTTTGCTGAGATATGGCACGTAGGTACGTGGAATGCGCAATGTTTCGATAGCAATTAGAGTATCTCTCCAAGATTTCCACTCATCTGCTGTCTCATCAGTGAGAGGTTGGTCCCAATCGACGGTTTCTGATACTATTTTCCTTAATAGGAGTTTCCCTTGTAAAATCACCGGAGCCAAAAATCCCAGAGGATCGTAGAGACTGTTTATCGTTGATAAAATTCCTCTCCGAGTGATCGGTTTGTTTTCTGATGATAATTGAAATAAGAAGTTATCAGTGTTTACGTCCCAGCTGAGACCAAGACTACGTTGTAGAGGTTTGGTGTCGCATTCTAAGTCTAGATCTTTAAGATTTGAAGCCAAATCACTGGCATGAAATGCAGACATAACTTCCGCACAATTAGAGGCAAACTTGTGAAGACGTAAGTTTCCATATTTTGCTAATGCTTGCTGTGTGTCCTTCATGAGCTTAACAGCTTCCTCTTTAGTAGGACATGATGTAAGACCGTCGTCGACATAGAAGTCTCTTGTGACAAAGCTAGTCACGTGACTGCCAAACTCTTGTTCTGATGCTTGAGCTGCTTTTCTGAGTCCAAGTGTAGCAACGGCAGGTGACGGACTATTTCCAAAAACATGAACTCTCATGCGGTATTCGACAAGGTTCTCTTGTAGGTCGTTGTTTTTATGCCACAAAAATCTCAGATAATTTCGGTGGTCTTTCCTCACTACAAAGCAGTGAAACATGTGTTGAACGTCTGCAGTTACAGCGACCATTTCTTTCCTGAAACGCAGCAGTACTCCCAAGAGATCATTGGTCAAGTCTGGACCTGTAAGCAAGACGCTGTTAAGTGAAACTCCGTTACATTTGGCTGAAGAATCAAACACACCTCTTATCTGATCAGGTTTCTTCGGATGATAAACACCAAACAATGGCAAATACCAGCACTCCTCAAGTTCGTGCAATGGTGGAGCAAGCTCTGCATGATTGTTGTCTAGGATCTTACTCATAAATGTAAGAAAATGTTCCCGCTTAACTGGGTTTCTATTCAGACTGGTGTCTAACATATTCGCACGATGTAGAGCTTGTTGTCTGTTGCTTGGCAACGGCTGTCTTGGCACTCGGAACGGTAACGGTGCTACCAAACTTCCTTCCGAGTCTCTCACAAATTCGTTGTCCATCTGCTTCATGAACATTTTGTCTTCATATGACATTCCAGGCTTATCATCGTCCTTTGTTTTTTCAAAGAGTGGCGATTGTAAATCTTTCTTAACGGGGTCTGTGTAGTTTTCCCGAATGTCAAATTTGCTTGTACATGGTTGAAACGTTGAAGGTTGTCCTGTAGGTAAAATGTTGGTTATTTTGACATTTAACTCGAGAGGCACATGCTGCTTGTTAATGCAGGTTTCTCCTATCACTACCCAACCAAGTTTCAATTGTTGTGCATATGGAGTTCTGGGTGGTCCTATGCGCTGATCGAGGACATGGTGTGCCTCTATAAGGTCTCTGCCAATTAAGAGAAGAATTTGGCAATTTTCATCTATTGGTGGAATGCTACCCCTAAGTTCTTTTAAATGAGGGTGATGCATTGTTACTTCAGGAGTAGGTATTTCGTCCCTATTATTGGGAATATGATCACATTCAATCAGTACCGGAAGGTCAAACTTGTCATTACCGTTGATTGATTCCATGACGAAACCTCTTCCTCTTTTCCCGGAAGTGACTACTTTGCCGGAGCATGTTGATAAAGTATAGTTCTCCGGTTTATCTTTGACGTCAAAAAGATTAAAGAATTCAGGCGATGCTAGTGACCGGTTGCTTTGGTCATCAATGATGGCGTACATGCGAATAACTTTGTACTGGTTATCCTTGTGATAAACATTCACAGGAAGTATTTTAGCACAAGATTTCCCACTATATGTATCTTTGCAGATCTCAGTACAGGTAGAGTTAACTGAGGTTGCCTTATTTTCAGCCGATTCTATAGGCTCCCCGCCGTAGGCTTGCTTAGGCGAGCTAGACTGAGAACTTGCAGGTTTCTGTAGTCTAGTGATGTGAAGTGCGGTAGTATGTTGTTTACTTCCACATTCTTTACAACTAATGCTAGCATTGCAATCCCGGCTTCTATGTGTGGTAGAATCACAACACTTGTAACATACATTGTTTTCTTTTAAAAGGCCTTTGCGCTCCTCTATTGACCTAGCTCGGAACGCTCGACATTCATTTAAGGAATGCTTTGTATTGTGCAGAATACAAAGACCTTGTTTGCTGGCGTCTCCAGATTGCTGCTCAACCGCTGTTTTATGAGCACCAACTTTAGTCCTAGGGTAAGGCGTAGACCTTGGCGCAGCACCTTTTGTATTTGGTGTGGCTTTTGACCCAAAGATGAACCCAGGATCGTTCTTTGTTTTGCTTATTTCCCTGATGTAGGCAGAGAATTCTGTGAAAGGTGGAAAGGCAACGTCATATTTGGCCTTGTATCTTGTAGCCCTTGTGGTCCACTTTTCTTGGAGTCCGTACGGTAATTTTTCAACAATAGGATTTATCCCGGACGAGGAGTCAAAATATGCTAGCAAACATCCCAGCTTGGGATTTTCCTTGTGATATTCTATTTCTGATAGAATGTCAGACAGTTCGTAGAGACGTGCGTTGTCCTTATTTGTTAAGGTAGGGAATTTTGCAAGTTTAATCTTGAGAGAGGCTTCCAACATTTCTGGAGCACCATACCGCACGTCAAGCCTCTTCCATAATCTCTGTATACCTATGGTAGGATTAATAGCGTTCGACGCTCTTATGCTAATGGCGTGTTTAGCAGACTCTGGACCGAGCCACTTGATCAGTAAATCGATCTGTTCTGAGTCAGAGACTTGTAACTCATCAGTCACGTTCTTGAAGCTTGCTTTCCAAGTATGAAAGGACTCTGCCCGATCGTTAAAGCTTGTTAATCGGGAGAAAAGCAAGTCCATGCGTAAAAGGAATCTAGTTATCTCTGATGTAAGGTTGATTTGTTGCTGGTGTGAAACAGGGATCTCTTCTGTAAAGTCTTGTTTTGTGCGTAAGACAGGGATCACTTCTTTAACACCCTGTTTTTGATGTTCAGTAGGGCTCTCATCTGAAAGGCCTAGTTTTTGTATGCCGGTTACTAATCCCAGATCTGGGATAAAGGTAACTTCCGGTGACTTATTATTGGAAGGCAAGACAGCAGATGTCTGTGACAGCAAGTTGGGTGCCACGGATGGCACGAACGCTGGTGCGTCGTGACTCAGCTCGATCTTAACAGGAATTTGTTTTTTCCTTTGAGGTTCAGTTACTTCCTTTACAACAGTTCAGTTGATTCAGGAAGTTTATTGACGAAATCTTGCACGCGCTGGAGCGGGTCTTCCGTTTCGTCAGGGAGATCGCTAACTGCTTGGCTGCCGTCGTCTTCCAGGACACGAGCCTCGGCTTCTGCGGCTGCAGCTTCTCTTTTTGCTTCGAGAATGTTCATAGCGGCCTTAAGTTCGGCTTTTTCTCGGACCGCACGTGCGGCTTCCTGTTCCATTTGAGTTTTCATGCGAACGGCCTCCTGTTCTTTTTTAGCTTTGATGTGCTCTTCCTCCTGTTCAATTCGAGCTTTTCTATGTGCGGCCTCTTGTTTTGAACGGATAGCTTCTTGTTCCATTTCGGCCTTGATTTCTGTTTGTCTATATAGGGTCTTTTCCTGTAAAACGGCCTCCTGCTTAAGGAGGGCAGCTTCTTGCTCGGCAAAGGCTATCTTTGATCTAGCGGACTCTGCCTTGGCACGCTTTCTCCTAGCTAGGCTCGACATGTCGGAGGCGTGTGAGCTCCCACTGTGCGAGCTTTTCTTGCCCTTAGATGTCCTCGTTTTTGTTGATTTAGCCTTTGTCAAGGTAAGGCGATGTTCGTGCAAAGCTTCAATTGCCAGGTCAACTTTAGACATTCGGATATCCGTTGATAATTTGCAGGTATCAATAAAATTGAGAATGGAAATGGGGAATGTGTCAAAGAGACAACAACCCGACCAAAATAAAAAAACACAACAGCAGAAGGTCACCAACAGGTCTTCAATGTAGCGAGAAATTCCCGCACCCGGAGGCGTCCTTCAGCTGGCCCCTAAACAAATATATACTAGTTCAGTGATAATGAACGCCATACTAATTTCCAAATTGTACACAAGAAACTAAAATTTAAATAATACAAGACTAACAAAGGCCAGAGGCTCCTGACTTGGGACAGGCGCAAAAATGCGGCGGGGTTAAACATGTTTGTGAGATCTCAACCCTCCCCCTATACCTCTAACCAGTGTAGAAAAGTAAAAGCATAACAATACGCACATTAAAATTCAGTTCAAGAGAAGTCCGAGTCTGATGTCAGAAGATGTAACCAAAGAAAATAAACAAAATGACAATAATACATAAATAACAACAGACTACTAGCAGTTAACTGACATGCCAGCTCCAGACTTCAATTAAACTGACTGAAAGATTATGATTTCATCATATGAACATCAGGCACAATCCTTCCCGTAAGGGGTTTAGTATCATACCATCATAACATATATGAGAAGAACATAACCCGTGTCATGCCAACAACTGTTTTTAGAATAAATGTGTTTAGTTCCGACGCAAAGATCTTATCAGTGACTCAATATTAACGCCAAAATATGCAATCTTTAATGACTTGACAACAGTATCGTAATTATATCCCTTCTTAATAAGTCTATTCAAAGGTTTTGTAAGTTTATGAGGTGAATACTGACACCTTTGTGCTTTATAAAGAATATTTCCATAAAAAATTGGATGTGAAATACCTGAACGTATAAAAAGTCTGCATGTTGAGCTATATTTACGAATGATGTCTTTATACCGATGATAAAATTTAGTAAATGTTTTGACTAGTTTGTGATATCGAAAACCCTGGTGTAATAATTTTTCAGTGATACATAAATTTCTCTCGTTAAAATCTAAAACATTGTTACATACACGAGCGAATCGTACAAGTTGAGATATTTAAACACCGTAAGATGGTGACAAGGGAACGTCACCATCTAAAAACGGATAATTAACGATAGGAAATGAAAAATCATCCCTTTTATCATAAATTTTAGTATTCAGCTTTCCGTTAGTGATATAGATATCAAGATCGAGGAAAGGGCAGTGGTCATTGTTAGTATTAGCTTTATTTAAAGTGAGTTCACCAGGATAAATTTCATTAATATACATACTGAAGTCGTCATTATTGAGAGCCAAAATATCATCCAAATATCTAAAAGTATTATTAAATTTGTTTATCAGATGTTGTTTTGATGGGTCTTTGCTTATTTTTGTCATAAATTGTAACTCGTAACAATACAAAAAGAGGTCCGCAATAAGTGGTGCACAGTTAGTCCCCATTGGAATTCCGATAATCTGACGATATACGGAATCCCCAAAGCGAACAAAAATGTTATCTAGTAAAAATTCAAGGGCATATGTAGTATCAAAGCATGTCCAATTAACATAGTTTTTTTGTTTATTGCTACTAAAAAATGACCTAAAAGAGTTTGAACATATATATTCACATTCTGATTTTTTGAATGCCCATTTAATTAGGTTTGTGAATTTTTTCTTAATGAGAATGTGAGTCAATGTGGTATACAGGGTAGAAAAATCAAAACTTTGAACAGATTCAAAATCACCAATATAAGCATGCATTTTATCAAGTACTTCCAACGAGTTCTTGACACTCCAAAAGTAATTTATTCCACTATTTTCGAAGGCCTTATTTGAACAATTTATTATAAGGTTTTTAATTGTACCAAGTGTGCTGGTAAGAATAATAGACAATTTAGTAGTTGAACAATGACTTGAAGACGAAATAAATCTATATTTGTAAGGGGTTTTGTGTAGCTTCGGAAGCCAATACATAGTTGGAACTTTCATTGTATTTGGCTCTGCTTGTAAAGCGGAGGCTAAAAGTTTATGTTTGTTACAGATTTCGTTCGCAATGTCTTGAAGGCTGTCTAATGTTTTTGTACTTTTGAGAAATTGCAAGTACTCGTCTGTGAGCCTGCGATAATTAGTACAGGCTTGTACAATTTTATCTTGTGCTGTTAACAATTGCTGGAGGTCGTTAGGAGGCTTGGTTGTTTCTAATAATCTAGATTCTAGGTTTGACCATAGGGCCTCTAAGTCGTTATAGAACTTGTCACGTTTTTCTATAAAGGCTCCTTGTCCCCTTTCGGTAAGTTCACGTACTCGCCTAGTCTCGGCGCTTTCACCTAAGTTTGTTGTTTCAGACGGATTTTCTTCTGGTTCTTCAGTGACATCTCCCTCGGGGGGCTGAACTTCTTCTTGTTGTTCCTTGTGACTGAGATCCATGATGTAAATCAACTATTTGTAGGCAATGTTAGTTCAACGTTGTTGGTTTGCTGCCTAGGACGCACAATCTGTGTTGCGTAGTGTCAAGGTAACAGCTACGAACGATGCTCCGTTGTAATTCCTGTTCAGGAGATGTGTAGACAAGTTGTTGTCAATTTACTTTGCTGAGCCGGACTCAACTTGTTTAACCAAGTGACTGCAATCGCAATCTCGATGAATATATAACGAACACAACTTGTTTGATAAATTGTAATTAATATATTCCACCAGAAAGGTTACAAGTAGTCAGTAGATTGGTAAACTGAAAGAAATAAAAATACAATATTTTACAATGTGTACGAATTAAATATGAAAGTTAAATACAAGATTATTAATCGTGTCAAAAACGAAAGTAGAATTTACAGTTCATTTCTCGGAAATAAATAACTTACAGTTCGTATGTATTTATAAATCACTTATCTAAAAATATCGGAGTTAAACAGAATAATTTATCACAGTTTATGGATGAATCAAACGTACTTGACAGTGGTATGTCTCGATTTCCTCAGAAAGTAGAAAAGTCGTCCATTTTCCATGCGTTGAAATATTGATGCGGACGGTGTCACATAAATTAAAGGTGGTCGATAAATGCGGTGATTTAAGAAAACGGTCCAGTTCAATTTGTTCCGGATAAAAATGAAAACATGTAATAAACATTAAATGTGGAACAGAATAGTTTACTTAACCCACAAAATATTGATGATACAAAAAATATATGCCATTACATACAATTATGCTTTGAATCTTTGTAAATTTATTCATTTACCCTTGATTTGATATTTTGTCATACATAATATATATTTATTAATGTGATGTAATATCATGTTAATGTGGGGGAAGACATCATTATACTTGTATTGATTTTCCTGATTTAATAAAAACTTGAGAAAAAAAACTTGTCATTTATACTCACCAAAAGTGTACAAAAAAACTTATGTCATGTTTATGTACATACGTTATCATTAAGATAAGCTACGACTTAAAGGGAAATCACACTATTGTTTACACGCATCGCTCTCGGTGCCGCTATAGTGTCGTAACTGTATTATGACGTCGCCGTTTTCGTGTCCGTCGTAAAGGTTGCTAATTTGAAAAATAGCGAGCCGCTCAAATGGACGTTCCACTAAAGCAGGAGAAGTGACAACGAACATATCATATGTTTTTAGAACTGTTATAATTAAATAAAAAAATACGTGTCCACAAAAAAAGGTCTGATTGTATTGGGGTATATTTACGGAATACAGAATAATGGGCAAATACTGCAGAATAAAAGGCAAAAAAACAGATGAATAGAGAATGAAGCTTTTAAAATATAAAGAATAAAAAATATTGGTAACACAAAATAAATATTAATAAACGAATGACCCTCTATCCAGACCCATATGATAAAAAGAACATATCAAGACAAAACACCTAATCATCATGATTAATCAACACTAAGAACGATGGAAATTCATAGCATATTCAATATAATTTAGTACCCTCTCGGACTATTTTCTCGAAAACGAAGTTGCTGACAAATACTTTTCATTGGCAGCGTATCGTCGCGATGCGGTATGTAGAGTTCATGGTATATTTTCGGGGGAAGGGAGGGTACAAATAGACCAGGAGTAGCAGCAATGTAAGCGTACACCTTCCTGAATCTGTAGTTTTCAGTCGAACAGAGAGTTGTAAATAGGAACAATGAGTTTCTACAGTTTTCTCATATCACATACATGAAACGTCATAACTTTTTTTTTTAATACTACATGTATAAATAATTCATCAACAATCTCATTTCATATTTATATTTATCCGGCGCAGCCTGTCGGGTCAATACAAAGCAGGGTCAAAATTAATATGTTCTAGTTCTGAATACTTGTATGCACTAAACTTGCCACTGGACGTAAATTATGTTTGAAGTGCTATTTAATCTCGTTTTTTATTAAACATGAGACGACAGAAATTATTCAAGTGTCGTCCATCTTTCCCGAATGTTCCTTTGACATCTAATGCTTCTCACTTTTTTAATTATTTTTTTTTGGGGGGGGGGGGGCTGGGGTCATGAAAACGAGTCACGATTTGTAGAGTGATCGTATTTATTGAAATATTCAATCAAAAATGTTAATAAAAAACGAAAATCATCCAAAATTTTACATCGGTTGCTGGCTGTCGAAATCAAAAAAAAATTAGCACCGTATTGTATGGTACGTAATACTCAATCTCTCTTAAATGCTTTGTTCATGATAACATTTGGGCACAACAAAATATATTTCTTCAAACTGTCGTTAGCAAACTGTAGGACCAGCAAGTTAGAAATAAGGCCGCTAGACGTCAAATAATCTGGGAAAATCAAACACTATGAATAGTTATATATTTTGGTACTATTGATGACCTACACCAACAACAATAAAATGTTACGCTGAGCTCAGCCTGATATGCCCGCAGAGGTTGAACAGTTTTGGCACGTTTGGAAACAATATCCAAGCTTGATAAATATATATACTGCCTTTGGACTGTGATCAAATTTTTGACAAAATATAGGTTTCTGACACAAAATAAATATAGTCGAAGGTCTTAAAAAACTATTGTGCAATTAGAGATTTCTTTTTGATATATTTCAAAAAAATTGAAATTTGAAAAATTTGAAGAAAAAATTATTAACCCAACCCCATTCCTTTTGTAGTAATTACCCCCAAACTCAATCCCAGCCTTCCCTTTGTGGTGTGGAAGCTTGTAGTACAATTTTAGATGGATCCATACACTCAAACACAAGTTAGTGTTAAATAGTAAAACTAGTAAAATGCTTCTTTTTGAAACCTAATTCCTGAACGTTTCGAGCAATTACATGTACCCCCAACTCAATTTGTGATATGAAACCTTTTGGTACAATTTCAGAGGGATTCATTACTTCTCAGTGTCATATAAGAATTAATGAAAATCAAAACAGGATTTACATCAACAGATTTAAACAATTCATCAAATTTGTATGAAAATTGGAAAAAGCATTTTAGAGTTAGGCGTACGAAAACTGGAAAAGCCCCCCTTTTTAATGAATAAAACCCAGAATCGTACAATCGAAAATCTATAAAATTGAGCCTACATCAATCGATATGAACAATGCACTAAACTTTCATGAGATCTGCTGAAAGCACTTATTGAGTTATTGTCCGAAAACTTAAAAAAGACCGTTTTTAATAGTAAAACCGTATAACTCGGACACGTAAAATCTAAAATTCATAAAAGACGAAATGAAGCTAACGCCAATAGATACAAAAATTTCACCAAAGTTTTTTGCAAATTGGTTGAAGCGTCCGACATGTTGACAGATGGACGGACGGACGGACAACGGTATACCATAATACATGCATGTCCCGTAAACGGGCGTATATAAATTTCTTAACACGTACTATACATTTGGCTTTAAAAGTCTCAATCAAGAGAAATATTCAACACACACACATGTATTTATGTAGAGTTACATGTCTCACAGAATACTGTTTAACTGTAACCAACACATTAATGAAGGAATATTCCACTCATATAGACAAAAGTTTTGTGCTGATGATCATGAAATATTCGCCACTGAAAATTTTGCAAAATTCATGAAAACAATAAAAAAAAAAAAAAAAGTACTGACAGAACATTCAAATCGCTTGCCTGTCGACAGTGGTCCAGTCAAATTGTCGGATTTCGACCATGATTGAAAAGGACAACTAGTTTTTTAATACAAAGGTAGCTAATAAACCTCTCATTCTTTGGTTCTTTAAAAAAAAAAGAAGGCCAATATGATATAGCAGAGAGTGCTTAAATTGACACACCGATTCAATCAGTTGTTTTCAAATTAACTACCATTAATCAGTATTGGCAAACAAAAAGTACATATACTATCATAAAACAATATACATTCAAAGAAAGAGAGTTGCACCAACAAAAAATAGAAACTGCAATATTTCTTACTCTTAATTTAATCGGATCTCAAAATGAGTATGTACTCTTTCCAAAATTTTTACTCTATCTAACAGTATACCTCGAAAGTTTCTAAGTGTAACTCTAGCTTTGACTAGAAATCTTACTCGAATAAATGTTCGAAATCAAAATAAAACTCGAACTCAAAATTTACCTGGAAGTCGAACTTAATTTGGTTCAATTATATATATATATAAATTGAGCGTGGTGTAATTACGGAAATGTTAACCAATTTCAATTTTTTTCCGAAAATGGTGTCATTAAGGACTATTTTTTACAGTGCTCAGTTTGTGGATTTTTAAACACGGCATATCAGGTTTTATCTTCCCGGTACGAATATGTACAAGTTAGTGAATTTATTCTATTTGTAGTCTACTGGAACGTGTTACTTTTCAGTCCGGATACCATCAGTCTTCCGAAGTAGAGGATTCTTTTTCTGCAAGCTGTCAATTATTTCTTTAATACGGCACGCGGCAGACACTCGTTAACCCTATACAATAAATGCAATTAAAAAATGCAGATGATTTCAACTTTGACAATTATTTTATAATGAACTGTTACTGTATTTAATGTTTAACGTTTCGATAGATTGATAAAAATATCAATAAATAATCGAAATACCTTAAAAAAATGTTATTATATTTTGTAGTGACAGGGTTTAGTCCAACCCGATAGTTCCAAGCATTGCAAGAAATGCTCCTATGCTAGCAACGTTGTTCTCTAACGTTAGTTATAAATAGTTCCCGCCAAAAATCGATAATAAGATTGTTTCCGTTTTAGCGGATTTAAAATATCGGTGACCCCCCATTTTTATTTATGGTTTAAAAATCTTCCCTGAAGCTGCAGCTTATGCAGAAGTTGGAAGGAAAAAACATTAGTAGTTTTTTTTTATTTCAAGAAAAATCTATAATAAATCGAAATTAAAAACGGCGGGAAATGTTCAAAGGCCTTGAAAAATAAGGAAATTGCGAAAAATAAATGTGTATAAGGTAAAAGTTACAATTGACTATTATAGTTTTACCAGTAAAACATCGTTTTTCAATAATTTTGCCTTCAATTGGCAATTTAGAGCACTATTTCTTTATTTCGGAATAACGCGATTCTTTACTTTTTGATGACGTCATATCTCGAAAATAACATCGGTGACCCCAATTTTTTTTCCGACTAAAATATTGTAAAAAGTATGATCTGTCTACATGCAAAATTTCAATGAATTATTATTAGTAGTTTAAATAGTGTGATTTCCCTTTAACATGTAAACAACCCCTGAACTACAATGTTATATGGAATCGTCCATATTGAAAACCCCTAATAATACAATGTTGTATGGAATCGTCCATAGCAGGCGAAATACATAGAATTCCCGAATACACGGTTTCCGCTGTTAATGCCAGTTGTCATGACTGACATTAGATGAAATGCATATAGATATGTCTATAAACAGCTGATAAAGTCTATTCAACAGTTTAACTTTTTTGTTCGTTGAGATGTGTGGGATTGTGACATGTGCCCCTTCGCGGCCTTCAATTTAGATTATAGACTAGAAAAGAGACTAAATGCGTACAAACCTGATGTCAAATAAAGAAATAGGAAATTTTATAACGTCAATCCTTTGAATGTATGAAACACAAACACATATGACAATTTTTCACATAAAATAGATTGTAGAATTTTCCAAATGAACGTCCATTAAAATTAAGTCTCTGATGAATATTTCCCGCGCAAATGTCATGGTATAGACCAAAACGAATTTTAGGTGTGTGTTGTCATTAACATTCGGGTCAATGACCACAGTTAGATAAAATATATAAATATGTTAACTATATTTATATTGGTTTTTCAGAAAAGTGACTTTACCAGAATTTTTTTTTGTGGCAAACAACGGTAAAAGGCCTATATCATCTTGACATGACATTTGACAACCCCTTGAGCATAATGGTGTGTGTATGGAATAGTCCATGGAATTGTCCAAACCAATACAGGTGAAATACGTAGATTTATAATTGTGGACACAGCAGTAAGATCAGATATAAGATCCTCGTGAGCCCGTAGTTAAAAGTGAAAACCGATAAAACATCAAAATTTACTGAAATTTGCTCGATCTACCTTCAAGTGAGGACAATAAAAATTTGCGTGTATATGGTGAACCCCCTATAAAAAATAATACTGTGTTCTTAACCACTTCCCGTTTCGGTGATCGATACAAATGATATTTTATTATATAGTATGTAAAAATATCATTTTTTTTTATCTAACTCTGCTGAATAAAATCAGCCCTTGTTGTTTCCTATTATACTTTAAATTATATGTGTCGTTACTGACCCCCTACGGATCTATAGAGTGTTAGTTAAATACATAGGGGGTGAGGCCGGAGGCCGAATCTCCTATGGATTTTATTCACTCTCTATGGATCAACAACAAACAAACAAACAAACAAACTAAAAACTAACTCCTGGGTTGGGATTGTCTTATTATATAGACTTATTTAATCGATGGTGAAGGGGTATTTCATAATTTTGATAAATTAAATATGGAGAGAAACCTATTGCGACTGATATTTGAAACCTTTCAATCATTATATTTGAAGCATGTTTTAATATAGAATTAATCATTAAATTTACAAACCATGATGTAGACCTTAGTCGGTTCTCGAATTGAGGGGTGTAATGTGCGAATCGTCTGAAACGGTCAAAGGAAAATTCGAAAAAATGTTTACAGAACTGGAGAAAAAACCTATTTCGACTTGAGGAGTGAAAATTATTTGTGCAAAGCGTCTGCATCGGTCAAAGGAAAATTTCGAAAAAACCTTTTGCTACTGATATTTAAAACGAAATTTCGAAAATTTGACCGTTCTTTTCTATATATTGTTATTAATAATGTTGATGATAACTTTTTTCTACAGAATATTTCAGTTTAATTAAACTTAAAATATTTTAATGTTTGATATTGATTTATTTCAGAAAGAACATTTTTAAAAAGAGTGGTAGCTACACATAATTTGTATCAATTTTTAACTCATACAAAAAACAACTCGTGTTTACCGTTCTATGCACGACAGTAGTTGTGGCACAGTGAGTTGTGGAAGAATAAAAACCAACTCACTCAGTTCCCCTTTAAAATACACAACAACAAAATAGACACTAAGTACAGATGTGAGAGAACTAGCAGTTCTTTAAAGCTAGTTCAAAGCCAATAACAAAATAAATTATAAAAGAATAATTATTCTAAGACCCTGTTTACACTGGCAACGAATTTGAATCGATCTCTATTTGAATCGATCTTGAAAAGACCGGTTCGCGTTTACATTGCACAAGCAAGATCGACCGAAATCGATCAGATTTAATCCAGTGCGTTTACACTACAACAAAAATATAAAAACGATCTTACCTTTATTTTCATATCTAAATATATATACCAGTCACCTGAAAAAAGATCAATCGCGATCGATGCGTTTATACCAAAAAAAGATCGATTCTAATAAGATCGATACTCTTGAAGAAGACTTTTAAAGTCCGATTGAAGATCGATCTAACCCGTTTACACTGGACAAAAGATCAATCATAAAAAGATCGATCTAACCCGTTTACACCGAACCAAAGAACAATCATAAAAAAATCGATCTAACCCGTTTACACATAACAAAAGATCAATCATAAAAAGATCGATCTAACCCGTTTACACTGGACAAAAGATCAATGATCCTAAAAGATCGATCTTAGTAAAGTTCGATCTTTTTTGTCAGTGTAAACGGGGTCTAAGACTTCAAAATATAGGTATTGGTAGTTTGTAGAACCGTGCATACGCATACGTGTAGAACCATTATATTAGTTTGGTTGTATTTACTGACATCAAAATATATTAACACCAATAAAACAATATTTAAAGAACTGAATTGGTAACTTTTTTTACGTTTCAAATTTTTTGTTTAACAATACAAAACAAAACAACGAACAGAATGTACTAGTATATTTTTAGTGCGATGTCATAATTTTTTGTATAGCGAAAAAGAAATTGACTAACCGTTACTGATTTAAGGGATTACACCAAAATATGGTGCCATAGAATTTCATCTAAATAAATGCAGTCTTTGTTTATGTGTAACATATTTGTTTTTCGTTAAATTTTTTCCTTAAATAAGGCCGTTAGTTTTCTCGTTTGAATTGTTTTACATTGTCTTATCGGGGCCTTTTATAGCTGACTACGCGGTATTGGCTTTGCTCATTATTGAAGGCCGTACGGTGACCTATAGTTGTTAATGTCTGCGTCATTTTGGTCTTTTGTGGATAATTGTCTCATTAGCAATCATACCACATCTTTTTTATATATTAAGTTATTTATTAAATGTCTTGGAAACCTTGCCGAATTTGGTTTTTTTTTGAAATTATTGTTGCAACGTTATCGTCGAAGTAAACGACTGCATGCGCAGAGGAATACTATTGTCAACAACGTCATAGCCATTACCGCTGACAACGTCATAGTTTCGCTGATGTCGACAGGACTAATTCTTAGACTTCTAATAAGGTCAGTTATTTTAATTGTTTATATACAAAAAAAGTCCTTGGTATTTTTGTTTTTCTTTAATAAAATTCAATAGACCCAATATGTGTTTTGCATGAAAAACATGAGCTCGAAGATGAAAGACATTTTCTGTTAAACTGTCCATGCTCAAGATAAACTCAATGACAAATTTCTACCTTCTGACGCATTAGACAATTCTGATGGCGATAGCGAAAGACTTATTTATTTACTGATTTTATCAAATTCAAATTGCAAAATGTGTAAATTCAGTATTCTTTCATAGATTTAAAAAAATTTATATGCCTATAGTTCTGTATTTTTATTTTGTGACTTTTATGATTTTCGAATTGGATTTAATTTTGCTTTTTTCCTCAGTACTCAGTAATACTTGCTAACTTAATTCCTATTTAAGTTTAACTTCTTTTTATATACATGAATAGTTTTATATTTTTTCTTCTCCGGAACTTTAAATCTGGCTATACAGGATTGGTTTTGCTTTTCTTCATTGGCTAGAGGTATATGGAGAGGGTTGAGATCTCACAAACATGTTTAACCCCGCCGCATTTTAGCGCCTGTCCCAAGTCAGGAGCTTCCGGCCTTTGTTAGTCTTGTATTATTTTAATTTTAGTTTCTTGTGTACAATTTGGAAATTAGTATGGCGTTCATTATCACTGAACTAGTATATATTTGTTTAGGGGCCAGCTGAAGGACGCCTCCGGGTGCTGGAATTTCTCGCTACATTGAAGACATGTTGGTGACCTTCCGCTGTTGTTTTTCTTCTATGGTCGGGTTGATGTCTCCTTGACACATTCCCCATTTCCATTCTCAATTTTATTTGCTGAAGACTTACGGTGACATTTTAGTTATTTAGATATTTCTATTAGTTATCATACCACCTCTCCTTATTGGTATATGTATATTTATTTGTGACATTTACAAGCAAGATATGATTTTACAATGATCTATGCTAGAATACTAGTAATACAAATAGTTTATTGTTGGTTTATTTTTTCAGCTTATAGACAAAATATTAAGATGACAGACCAGGACAAAAGAGAGCAACATACTTTGTATTTTTACAAAGCGTTTCTAAGCGAAGCTGTTTTCGAGTGTTTACTTGAGGAGTGGAAAAACATAGAGACTGACAAAAGGACAGCTTTAAAGAAGGAACAGGAACTAGGTATGTCAAAGTACGAGGTGGGGAAGAGAGAGAGAGAGAACCTGAAAGCAAAACTAAAATACAAAACAGGATACAAATAGTAGAATAAAAAACAACCACTGGAAATAAACACAACTAAAATTTCTTCAATAGTAGGTTTTAAAATTGAGAATGGAAATGGGGAATATGTCAAAGAGACAACAACCCGACAATAGAAAAAAAAACAAAAAAAAACAAAAAAAACCAACAACAGTAGAAGGTCACCACCAGGTCTTCAATGTAGCGAGAAGTTCCCGCACCCGAAGGTGTTCTTCAGCTGGCCCTTAAACAAATATATACTAGTTCAGTGATAATGAACGCCATACTAATTTCCAAATTGTACACATGAAACTAAAATAAAATAATTCAAGACTAACACAGGCCAGAGGCTATATTTTTTCTCTTGTTGTGTGCATGTATTATATACATCTAGCACGTATCCTTTGGTTTATCTAGATTTTGTACAAAGTTACATTTGGTAAAAAGTTGACATAAACTTTCATGGTTTGTGTTCTCATCCTGTCAAGCAGGAACAAAGATGGCGCATATTGCCGTGTGAATAAAAAATGTCTAATTTACAAATTCTTCTCTTCTTGATTAAATTGACTAAGGTCAAACTTTAGAAACCGATCTTGATGATATTTGTTAAATGTTCTTTCTTTTTCCCTTAGAAGACACGGATAGTGAAAATGAAGAGAACAAAATGAGGATCTTACAAGAATGGAAAAATAGCCTAGAGAATTATCGGGTAGCAAAAGAACAGCAGACAAAAACAGGTAACGGATTAAAAACAAAATCTAATATCCATCGTTTGTCCTGAATATACGGGGCGCCGAATGGGACTCTGTGGTTTTGTACTAAAAATTCAATTTTGTACGGACAAAAGTGACTTTTGTTCAACAAAAATGAATTCATTTTAACAAAATTTGTAGCATACTACAAATTTAAAATTTTGTCATACAAAATTATCTTTCAGGGGACAAAAGTCACTTTCGTCATGACAAAATTAATTTTTGTTACACAGACTTGACTTTTGTTACCTAATTTGAATATTGGGCGACAATAGTCAATTTTACGGAAGCGTATTAGCGCCACACATTTTTTTTTTATTATTTTTCTTCCTATGTTTGCGTTTTAACGCAAACATTTGTTTTATCTTATTTCTTATCGACTTTTTTTGTAATACACAATTGACAATATTAAATTTTGTCTCACAAAAGTCAATTCTGTCTCACACAATTGACCTTTGTGTTGTAATTTCCAGATCAGGTTACAAAAGTCAATTTTGTATGCAAATAAGTTTATATTTGCATACCTTTTTGACAAAATTTACTTTTACTTGTCATGACAAAAATGAATTTTGTCATCACACAATTGAAGTTCTCATAAAACAAGTCTGTATCACATAGTTTTGTAAGACAAAAAATGATTTTGTTATGCCCCGTAGAATATGCATGAAATATTTGCCACTGACCGCAAATAATAACTTATAACTGAATTATTTGAACTAACTTTTTACGATTTTACTGCTGATGACTTTGTTTTTATTCATGCCTGTTACGGATTTTGTTTTTGGAAAATTAACCCGTACACAGAAGGACCATGTGCAGCTTGGAAATTTCAAATGTAATATTCAGAAATTTATATATGAAAGTTACGAATTGAAACTTGGAGTATTGGAACTATTTTCCGAATCAATATTCGTAAAATTACACAATATATTAAATGTAATATTCAGAAATTTATATATGAAAGTTACGAATTGAAACTTGGAGTATTGGAACTATTTTCCGAATCAATATTCGTAAAATTACACAATATAAAAAAAAAAGATATGGTATGATTGCAAATGAGACAACTTTCCACAAAAGATCAAAATGACACAGACATTAACAACTACAGGTCACCGTACGGCCTTCAACAATGAGCAAAGCCCATACTGCATAGTTAGTTATAAAAGACCCCGATAAGACAATGTAAAACAATTCAAACGAGAAAACTAACGGCCTTATTTATGTAAAAGAATAACTTCCAACTTTTTCAGTAAAACTTCAAATGGTTTCCACTATTTAATCATCCGATTCACTTCCAAATTGGTTCCAGGTGGTTATAAAAATGATAAACTTATTATTGTTTCTTGAGCGTTTAAGTTTGGCAGTGCGCTAAAGTTTCATTTTTTCGTTTTATTAACCCACACACAAATTTAGCTTGTTTGGTAATTTATTTAACTTACATTTTTGTAATTTGATTTTAAGGACTTGTGATTACAAAGATTTACCAGCAGAAGATCGCAGAAAACCCATTTAAGCACGCGGAAGGATATGTTTATCAGGTTAGACATACTTTCATGTTAGATATGCAAGATTTTAAAAATTCTGCGATCAAAGAAAACAACAAAATATTCCCGGAAAAAGAATACAAGAAATTAAATCCGGGAAGGAGGTGGAGATACAGGACTATAAGATGTGTCTGCTCACTCGATTTTTCTCTTGCCTTAATTTATTTTTATCCGTATTCTTTACTCTTTATATTTAGACATCTCATTAAAGACGTTATTCTATATTCTTTATTTTTTGGTTATTTATTCTTTATATCTTAGAACAACATTATTCTCTACTATTTTTTTAACCCCATACTTCTCTATTCTTTAATATACAGTGAAACCTGACTAAACCGAATCCTGCATAAACCGAAAAACCTGTCTAAATCAAACAAGCACCGTCATATCAAGTTGCATGCGTTGTGAACCTGATAAAATCGAACAACGGTATGCAAAAACCGAACACAATCTTAAGTCCCAAAGATGTTCGGTTTAAACATGTTTCACTGTACATGTGTGTCCATTAATACTGCTTATTGTACCCACTGTTCTCTATTCTATAATCCTAAATCATATTGTAGGCCATACATTAAGTCCCTTTTTGGTAAAATTATGTTGACCTGTTTTACTTATACTCATTTCATAACAAAAAAATAATTTCTGTGAAATCATTGTAAAAATGAAATGGCGTTTAACTTTTAAATCGTAGAATCTGGAAGAGCAGAACGATAAAGACAAACCAAAGAAGAAAAGAGAAATAAGGAGGGAAGAAAAAAGAAGGCTGACGAGAGCCAGAGAGGAAGAAAAGATGATAAAGAAACAATTCGAAGCAATAGACACACTGATGGAAAATTATTCAAGGGAGGTTAGAATTCAGTGGAAAAAAGAACTGAAGAGAGAACAGATGAGAAAGATGACTTGTAGAAGAAAGTTAGAAAAAGGTATTTACTTGAGTTAAATTGCATGCTTTGTTCTGAACATATTCGATTCCTGGTGTACTAAATCAAAAGCCTGATTTTTCTAATTTCTAACCAAATTCGTAGTGTGTCTCTGCAATTTTCAAACAAGTTCCATTTTTGTTAATAATAACAATTAAAGTGCAATACAGATATAATGGACTTCACTGTAATTTGGAAAGATCATGTTTGTTAAAATATCACAAAAAGGTATTGTACATGTATATATATGTATGTCAAATTATCATAAAAATGTCCCACATGTTGAAACATCATTTAAATGGTATCATATCTTATAGGAATGAAAGCAAATAAAGAAGAAAAGGAAAAAGTACAAATCAAAATGTTGATAAATGATATCAGGAACATACATATATTAGATGTGCTGTTCCCAGATGATATCGATATAGAAAAGAAAGAAGACAAGAAAGAAGAAAGTAAGGATACACAAACAAATATCAATGTTAAAATCGATGATCAAAGAGAAGAAAAGAAGAAAACAGTTACAGAAAGAATTCGCTCATTTTTCATGTCACTGTGTTGTATTAAAGGACAGTAAAAAGATATCTTATTTATAAAAAAAAGATACCTCACTAATTTATTAAAATGTTTTATTCAACAACTGCATTTCTTTTTTTTTTTCTTTTTTTAGAATTTTGGGTCATTAATGCTCTTCAACTTTGTAACAAGTCTTGTTTGGCTTTCTTTACTATTTTGATCCGAGGGTCACTGGTCAATGGTGAGTCTTATGAAGACGAAACGCACGCGTGATATATTAAATTAAAAACCTGGTATCTTTGATAATTATAAGCATGTCGAAATGTTCTATTGTAATGTTTATTTATGTATTTCTCTGTCCTGAATGTTCTTGCATTAATTTATACTCTATTCCTGTCATGTAATGTTGTCATTTCATATTTATATTTAACATTTCCATAAAAGCGCAAGGTTTCAAAATTGGCTAGCCGCAAAACAAGCTCAACCCACCATTTTGTCGAAACATGTCCTGTACCAAGTCGGGAAAATGGCAGCTGATATCTTATAGTTCGTTTCTGTGCTAGTTGCTTTGTCGTTTTGGTTTTTTGTTGTTTCTGTTGTTTCTTTGGTAACCTCTGCTAGTTGATGTGTTTACCTCAGTTTTAGTTTGTAACCCGGATTTGTTTTCTCTCAATCGATGTATGAACTTTGAATAGCATTATACTACGGTTGCCTTTATCTAGCCTAGATTGGAATCAAATGTGAAAATCAAACAATTTGCTCCATTTTGAACCATGAACAGCTTTAAAGAATTTGACATATCTAGAAAGAATTCGAGAATCCATATTTACATTGATTATAATTACTCATCTAGTATATATAGGTTCAACTAATACTGATTTTGCAGGAGATGCACACACAATAAGGTGGTTTTATTATTTTATCTGTAATTTGTGCATGTTTTCCTACTATATGTACTCCTTGATAGTAACATGATGAAGAAAATATATTTGGTAAATATATTCACAATTGACATGCGCCAGTGTGCGTCAAAAGGATTTTTCCACTTTCGTTCAAAAAATTGACTTGATTTTTTTTCTCTCACAGAAACACATGAGTTATTTGGTAAATAAAACATTTGTCATTGATTCAAACTTTCAGAAATCAAAGTTAAGTTTTAAGTCTTTTTGAACATGTTATTTTGATCTGAGTCTTAATTCAAACATATACTGACATGGCTGGTGCTGTTCCAAGTTGTCTTCTTATTCTGCTTCTT
This sequence comes from Mytilus galloprovincialis, assembly GCA_037788925.1. NCBI lineage: Eukaryota > Metazoa > Mollusca > Bivalvia > Mytilida > Mytilidae > Mytilus > Mytilus galloprovincialis. The sequence continues at coordinate 81,233,325 of CM075339.1, read as the reverse complement.
GGGAAGTATTTGTTTAACCTGTTCAGTCACTATAAAGTGTTACAATTCTTATTTAGACGCAACACATAAATAGTGACCAAAAAGGTACTGCTTTCACATGAGAGAAGCTAGAAAGAAAAAAATCTACAGATTTTCAATATTTTTGTAGGACTTACCGACTATCATATAAAATTAAGGACATATGTACATGAAGTTAGAGACTGCTGCTGAATAGAAATGTTTGGGATCACCTGATACCTGTTTTCAAATTAGTCCATATTGAAATTTGAAGGGGCCACAATTAAAGTATGCTTGATTTCAACTGACATCAAACATTTGGTGTTTTTTTATGCTAAATATTATACATCTGTACCATGGTCGTATCAGGCTGTGCATGGCGAACAGGCCTGGGGTAATGGTAATTTGTAATTGTAATGGATTGTAATATTACATTTTTTGGATGTAATGCAAAGTAATTTATAATGCACATTTTCTGCATTACAATTACATGTAATGTAATGATTACTTTAGTTAAAAATTGATGTAATGCCTCCATTACAGTTCATTACTTTTCATTACAAATTGGTAAAATAGATAAAATTGAAGAATATTGTATAATGAAAATAAAATATTATAACAAAAACAAAAGAAATCATACATCAATCCTTGAAACACAAAAATATCAAGTCTTTGATCTTGATTTCTGATATTTGTTCAATATGATATGGGAATATTTTGGTGTTTGGTGGTCTATGAAAAATCCTATAAAAAAAGTTATCAAACAAAACTATATAGATCAATGAAAAAAATATGAAGATGAAAATTTCACAATTCTATACACACCTTATATGTATTTCAATGAAATATTGAATATATCAAACAACATTTTTAAACCAAACTGTGGTTTGGGTCCTGTCTGTGTTGTCATTTCACCTAATTAATATCAAAATGTTTTTATTGTAATCAAATCTTCTCAACTTATGTTTGTCCTCATAGAGCCCTTTGGCATTTCACAAGATAATCCTTTAATGACACATTTATTATATCCCTTTGAAATCCTTAATGATGTCTTAATGATTAAGTGATCAATGTAAGAAACAAAATTATATGATAATTTATTTATTTTTTACCACCACCTAAGAAACTTGAAAGTGACTTTTTCAGTTTCATGCCTCCTACTACTCAATCAAAGGGTATAGACACAGATACGGTGCAGTACATGATGTTGACATCTACTTGTCTGAGCCATGTGAAGAAATTTTAATCAATGCACTGGAATAATGGAAGTCAAATTCAGTGTGCCTTTCTTCTTTGGCTAATACAGCTATCAAGTATTTAGCCATTCCCCACACAAAATCTCCTGTAGAAAGGCTTTTAAGTATTGCCGGAAAGGTGAAAAAAGAACTGATCGCTGTTCTCTCAATGGCATCACATTTAAACCACTTATGATGATAAAGTGCAATGGACATATTAATTAACCAGTATTTGAAGTCTATGTACCTAACACTGTATACATATGTATGTATACAATGTACCTCTGTTTTTGAAATGCTTTTTGTTTTTATATTGAAAAAGTAATGTGTAATGTAATGCATTACACAGGCAGTGTAATTGTAATGTAATGCATTACATGTGAGAAAAAATGTAATTGTAATTGTAATGGAAGAATCCCAAAGTAATTGTAATGTAATGCATTACATTGCAATGTAATGGCCCCAGGCCTGATGGCGAAGCATTTTATTGTCGAGCCTTTTGTTGCAGAAAGCTCTACATAGGGATAGTGATCCGGCGGCGTTAGCTAACTTCTTAAAAGTTTTATATTTTAGAAGGTAGAAGGTAGAAGACCTGGATGCTTCATATTTTGTATATAGATGCCTCATGTTACGAACTTTCCGTCAGTCACATGTCCAATGATCTTGACCTCATTTTCATGGCTCAGTGACTACTTGAAAAAAAGTTTAGATTTTGTTCTAATGTTAAATTCTCTCTTATAATGAGTAATTGGATAACTATATTTGGTATGTGCGTACCTTGCAAGGTCCTCATGCCCGTCAGACAGTTTTCACTTGACCTCGACCTCATTTCAAGGATCAGTTAACAAGGTTAAGTTTTGGTGGTCAAGTCCATATCTCAGATTCTATAAGCAATATGTCTAGTATTTTTGGTGTATGGAAGGACTGTAAGGTGTACATGTCCAACTGGCAGGTGTCATCTGACATCGACCTCATTTTCATGGTTCAGTGGTTATAGTTAAGTTTTTGTGTTTTGGTCTATTTTTCTAATTCTTTATGCATTAGTCAACTATATTTGGTGTATGGAAATATTTTATGATCTATATGTCTGTTACGCAAGTTTTATTTGACTTTGACCTCATTTTCACAGTCCATTGCTAAGTGTTAAGTGTTTGTGTTTTGGTCTGTTTTTCTTAATTAATAAGCAAAAAGTCAACTATATTTGTTGTATTGAAGAATTGTTAGTTGTACATGTCTGCCTGGCATGGTTCATCTGACCTTGACTTCATTTTCATGGTTCATTGATCAATGTTTCGTTTTCTTTGGTTAATGTTGATTTTATATGACAGTTGTAGTAAAGCTTTATTTTAAGCTCTATCAACATAATATCAATGATTAGGAAAGAAGGTGAGATATTTCAGAGTGTGCACTCTTGCTTTTAGCTTTGAACATTTTTTTTGTTTTGGTCCTAAAATAAATTTGTAGCTGTGAAGTTGCTAACATGAGAGGTCCTGAATTCTGTGCTTATTTTGAAGACTATCCTTGTTTAAAATATAGTTACACCAATTTAATTTTTGAGTCCATGTATGTAGAGCCATAGAGAAATGGGTTTAAACTGACGTCTAAAAAATTCACGATTCTGTAATGAGTTCAGTACCAAAATTCAATGCATCATTACATGTTTAATTTCAAATCCTTAAAACTGGAATATAAACAGATGTTTTGGTTTATTTCTCTAAATATTTGAACAGTTTGACATTATTCCATGCTTCAAATATTATTTTTTAAAGAAAAGGATGCTGGTTAGAAAGTTAACGTTTGTTTAACATTGTCATATCAGGGCCTATTATAGCTGATAATAAAATTGAGAATGGAAATGGGGAATGTGTCAAAGAGACAACAACCCGACCAAATTAAAAAAACAACAGCAGAAGGTCACCAACAGGTCTTCAATTAACGAGAAATTCCCGCACCCGGAGGCGTCCTTCAGCTGGCCCCTAAACAAATATATACTTGTTCAGTGAAAATGAACGCCATACTAGTTTCCAAATTGTACGCAAGAAAATAAAATTAAAATAACACAAGACTAACAAAGGCTAGAGGCTCCTGACTTAGGACAGGCGCAAAAATGCGGCGGGGTTAAACATGTTTGTGAGATCTCAACCCTCCCCCTATACCTCTAATCAATGTAGAAAAGTAAACGCATAACAATACGCACATTAAAATTCAGTTCAAGAGAAGTCCGAGTCTGATATCAGAAGATGTAACCAAAGAAAATAAACAAAATGACAATAATACATAAATAACAACAGACTACTAGCAGTTAACTGACATGTCAGCTCCAGACTTCAATTAAGCTGACTGAACGATTGTGATTTCATCATATGAACATCAGGCACAATCCTTCCCGTTAGGGGTTGAGTATCATACCATCATAACATATAGGAGAAGAACATAACCCGTGTCATGCCAACACTGTTTTTAGAATAAATGTGTTTAGTTCCGATGCAAAGACCTTATCAGTGACTCAATATTAACGCCAAAATATGCAATCTTTAATGACTTGACAACAGTACTGTAATTATATCCCTTCTTAATAAGTCTATTCAAAGGTTTTGTAAGTTTCTGAGGTGAATACTGACACCTTTGTGCTTTATAAAGAATATTTCCATAAAAAATTGGATGTGAAATACCTGAACGTATAAGAAGTCTGCATGTTGAGCTATATTTACGAATGATGTCTTTATACCGATGATAAAATTTAGTAAATGTTTTGACTAGTTTGTGATATCGAAAACCCTGGTGTAATAATTTTTCAGTACTACATAAATTTCTCTCGTTAAAATCTCAAACATTGTTACATACACGAGCGAATCGTACAAGCTGAGATATTTAAACACCGTAAGATGGTGACAAGGGAACGTCACCATCTAAAAACAGATAATTAACGATAGGAAATGAAAAATCATCCCTTTTATCATAAATTTTAGTATTCAGCTTTCCTGTGCGGTATGGACTTTTCTCATTGTTGAAGGCCGTATGGTGACCTATAGTTGCTAATTTCTGTGTTATTTTGGTCTCTTGTGGATAGTTGTTTCATTGGCAATCATACCACATCTTCGAATTCTTTTTTTATAATTAATTTGCTCTTTTTAAAAATATGACATTTATATAACTTCACATGCTAAAAGAAAGCTTGAAAGATTTCTGCAGCTGTTTTTGTTGAATACATGTAGGTGCAATTTGATTACTGAGTGCAATTTTGGTACTGTGATGTTAACTTATATAACCATAAGTGTGTATTGCTAAATACGTTGAAATGTAAACCTTATAGTAATATAGTGATAAAGTACTTGATAGACTGAAAATGTTATGATTAGGTTTAAACTGACGCATAAAATATACAGGCCACTGCTGCAGCCTGAATTTTAAAGGATGTAGCCCACATACTTCCAAGTAACATGTCCTGTATATATACATATCAAAGTTATGGTATTCTGATGGGCTATCATATTAACTCTATCTTCCCATATAATTCAATTTTAGACAATTTGGGAGCATAAAATATATACAGTACTAAATGTACTACTCAGACTCAAGTCTCATTCTTTTAGTAAGCTTAGAGAGAGAAAACAAAACAGTGTCTATCTCCTGGGACGTATAAGGTAGATATCTGATATGTGACATAATCAATGAAAAGATTTGTTGATTGTTTAGTTTGCCAAAGGAAGGATCAGAATAAGAAGATTGAGAATTATTTGAATATTTCTTTTTTGTTTTAAACTTTGTTTTGAATTAGTCTGTGGGCTACCATAGGCGGATCCAGGGTGGTGCACCCCCCTTTTTCATGATTATATGGGGCATGATTGGAGGCCCCCTCCTTTTCAGGTCAGTCAGCGGGGCCCCGGCCTTGAAAAGTTCTGTATTCACCACTGGCTACATGAATAACAAACGTCATTATCACTGTTCCTTAATGCGGGGAACTATGCGGCAGATGAACATAAATAGCCATGGTCAACCAGTGTATATTTTTGTCCATCTGATGAGAAAAGTCTGTTTTCAACTGATTATTTTCTGGTTCGTTCTAATGTGGTACTAATATATAATGTTCCAAGGTAAGGGGAGAATTGGGATCCCACTAACATGCTTAATTCCGCCACATTATATGTATGTATTTGCCTGTCCTAAGTCAGGAGCCTGTGATTTAGTGGCTGTTGTTTGTTTATTTGTTGCATATTTGATTTTTGTTCATTTTTTTTATTTTCTCGTTTGAATTGCTTTACATTGTTATTACGTTTTTTTATGCGGTATGGGCTTTGCTTATTGTTGAAGGGCGTACTGTGTCATTTTTGGTCTCTTGTGGAGAGTTGTCTCAATGGTAATCATATCACAACTTTTTTTTTATAAGCTACAAGTTGATTGGAACTCAAATTCATGAAAAGCTACTTTGACCAAAAAATTTAACATAAAGTAAAATAGACGGACAGACGGACGAACCAACCAACGACCGGACATAGAGAAAGCAACGTTTTTGTCGAAGTTAACGACTGCGCAGGAGAATAATTGTCGACGACGTCATCATCATTACCGCTGACAACGTCGAAGTTTCGCTGATGTCTGCAGGACTAATTCTTAGACTTCTAATAAGGTAAGTTATTTCAAGTGTTTGAATAAAAAAAAAGTCATTAGTTTTTAGTTTGTTTTTTTTTTAAAGAAAAGTCATCGGACTGAATGTGTGTATTGCACAAAACACATGAGTTCGAAGATGAAAGACATTTTCTGTTAAACTGTCCTGCTCAGGTAATCTCAATCAAAAATTTCTACCTACAGCTGCATAAGACAGTTTTAGTGACTATAGTGAAAGACTTATTCAGTATCAAATAACAACTTCAAAATGTGTAAATTCAGCATCCTTTCATAAAATAGTTTTATATTTTTCTTGTTGGGAACTTTATATCTGGCTATACGGGATGAGTTTTGCTCATTGTTAAATATTTACGGGTACATTTTCGTCAATAAGATACATTTGACTTTGTCTTACTTCTATTAAAAATTATACCACATCTCCTTATGAGTACCATATATACACATGTATTCAATTTGTGACATTTACAAGCAACAGCCGCTTTTACTTTTGAGTGTATATAAAACAATAGAAATATAAATCGTTTGTTCTATTTTCTTATTTAGACAAAATATTAAGATGACAGAGCAAGACAAAAGAGAGCAACATGCTTTGTATTTCTACGATGCGGTTCTAAGCGAAGCAGTTTTTGAATGTTTACTTGAAGAGTGGGAAAACATAGAAACTGACAAAGGGAAAGCTTTAAAGAAGGAACTAGGTATGCAAAAGTACGAGGTGGGGAGGGGGGATAGAGACTGACAAAGGGAAAGCTTTAAAGAAGGAACTGGGTATGTAAAAGTACGAGGTTTGGGGGGGGGGGGGGGGGGGGGAGGAGAGGGAAAACATAGAGACTGACAAAGGGAAAACTTTAAAGAAGGAAATGGGTATGTTTTTATATGTTGTGATGTTATGCTATTGTTTCAGAAAAAGGGAGAAGGTTTGGGCCCATTAAAACGTTTAATCCCGCTGCAAATGTTTGCACCTGTCCTAAGTCAGGAATCTGATGTACAGTAGTTGTCGTTTGTTTATGTAATATATACGTGTTTCTCGTTTCTCGTTTTGTTTATATAGATTAGACCGTTGGTTTTCCCGTTTGAATGGTTTTACACTAGTAATTTTGGGGCCCTTTATAGCTTGTTGTTCGGTGTGAGCCAAGGCTCCGTGTTGAAGGCCGTACTTTAACCTATAATGGTTTAATTTTTAAATTGTTATTTGGATGGAGAGTTGTCTCATTGGCACTCACACCACATCTTCCTATATCTATGTAAAAGTACGAGGTTTGGGGGAGGAACATAGAGACTGACAAAGGGAAAGCTTTAAAGAAGGAAATGAGTACGTTAAAGTACGAGGTGGGGGGAAACATAGAAACTGACAAAGGGAAAGCTTTAAAGAAGGAACTAGGTATGCAAAAGTACGAGGTGGGGAGGGGGGATAGAGACTGACAAAGGGAAAGCTTTAAAGAAGGAAATGAGTACGTTAAAGTACGAGGTGGGGGAAAACATAGAGACTGACAAAGGGAAAGCTTTAAAGAAAGAAATGAGTACGTTAAAGTACGAGGTGGGGGAAAACATAGAGACTGACAAAGGGAAAGCTTTAAAGAAGGAAATGAGTACGTTAAAGTACGAGGTGGGGGAAAACATAGAGACTGACAAAGGGAAAGCTTTAAAGAATTCGAAGGAACTGGGTATGTTAAAGTACGAGGTGGGGGAAAACATAGAGACTGACAAAGGGAAAGCTTTAAAGAAAGAAATGAGTACGTTAAAGTACGAGGTGGGGGAAAACATAGAGACTGACAAAGGGAAAGCTTTAAAGAATTCGAAGGAACTGGGTATGTTAAAGTACGAGGAGGGGGGAAACATAGAGACTGACAAAGGGAAAGCTTTAAAGAAATAACTGGGTATGTAAAAGTACGAGGAGGGGGAAAACATAGAGACTGACAAAGGGAAAGCTTTAAAGAAGGAACTAGGTATGTAAAAGTACGAGGTGGGGAAAACATAGAGACTGACAAAGGGAAAGCTCTGAAGAAGGAACTAGGTATGTAAAAGTACGAGGTGGGGAAAACATAGAGACTGACAAAGGGAAAGCTTTAAAGAAGGAACTGGGTATGTAAAAGTATGAGGGGGAGGGAAAACATAGAGACTGACAAAGGGAAAGCTTTAAAGAAGGAACTAGGTATGTAAAAGTACGAGGGGGAGAGAGCATAGAGACTGACAAAGGGACAGCTTTAAAGAAGGAACTGGGTATGTAAAAGTACGAGGAGGGGAATAAAAAGAGACTCAAAGCAAAAGTGAAATACAAAACAGGATAAAAATAGAAAAATAAACAACAACCACTATAGAAATTAACACAACCGAAACTTCTTTAATAATAGGTATGGTATAGTTCTTCTCTTGTTGTGCATGTATTTTAATCATCTAGCACGTATCCTCTACAGCCAATTTCATTGAGAGTGTAGGGAAAGGTACATTACCTCGTTAGTTTTCTCGTTAACACAACCGTGAAGTCATTATTAGGTAAGGTATACTAACTACCCTTCTTTTTAATTATTCTAGTCCTACAGACGAATAGATTGGTTATCTGTCGGACTAGTCTACTCTTTAAAGGAGGGTAGTTAACCTAACTTATAATGACTTTGCGGTTTAGCTAACAAACCGGCTAACCAAAGATTCTGCATTTCTCTACACACTTAATGAAATCGGCTGTAATTCATCTAGATTTTGTACAAAGTTACATTTGGTAAAAAGTTAACATAAATTTCCTTGGTTTGTGTTATAATCTTGTCAAGCAGGAACAAAAATGGCGCATATTGCGATGAAAAAAACCTGTTTCATTCCAGAAAATTCTTGTCTTCTTTATTAATTTGACTAAGGTCATTGTTGTCCTTGAAAACAATCTGGATGATAATTGTAAGGTGTTCTTTCTTTTTCCCTTAGAAGACACGGATAGTCTAAATAGTGAAAATGAAGAGAACAAAATGAGGATCTTACAAGAATGGAAATATAGAGAGAATGATAGGATAGCAGAAGAACAGCAGACAACAACAGGTAACTGATTTAAAAAAAATTCTCAAGTCCATCGTTTGTCCTGAATTTGCATGAAATATTTGCCACTGTACGTAAAGCAAATAATAACTTATAACTAAAATTATATGAACTAACTTTTTTCGATTTTACTGATCAAGCCTTTGTTTTAATTGCATTTGAAACATATTTTTTTCATGACGATTAAATGTATTTCGGGCAATTGTATAAATCTGATAAACCTATTTAATTTGATGTTGTGTTTAAGTGTATATATATGTTAAAGATTCATTTTTAAAATTTTGACTACTCATTTTACCTAGTTTTTATTAAAATTTTGATTTTGAAGGACTTGTTATAACTAAGATATACCAGCAGAAGATCGCTGAAAACCCATTTAAGCATGCGGAAGGATATGTTTATCAGGTAAGACCTACTTACATGCTAAATATGCGAACTTTGTAAGATTTTAAAAATTCCGCGATCAAAGGAAATAAAAAAATACTCCCGGAAAAGAATACAAGAAATCTGCAAAGGAGGTTGGATATAAGACTACAAGATGTGTCTGCTCACTCGATTTTTTCTCTTGCCTTTTTTCCCCCCCATATTCTCTACTCTTTATATTTAGGCATCTCATTAAAGACATTATTCTATATTCTTTTTTTTTTTGTTATTTATTCTTTAATCTTAGAACATCATTTTTCTATACTCTTTCTGTAACCCAATACTTCTCTATCTTTGTGCATGTTCAGCGCTCTATACCCGTTATTCTCTATTCTATAATCCCAACTCATATTGTATGCCATTTATTAAGTCCCTTTTTGGTAAAATTATGTTGACCTGTTTTACGGATGGTCATTTCACATCAAAATTATATTTTCTTTGAGATTTAAAGAAAGATTTAAATGGCGTTTAACTTTTAAATCGTAGAATCCGGAAGAGCAGAACGCTAAAGACAAACCAAAGAAGAAAAGAGAAATAAGGAGGGAAGAAAAAAGAAGGCTGACGAGAGCCAGAGAGGAAGAAAAGATGATAAAGAAACAATTCGAAGCAATAGACACAAAAATGGAAAACTATTCAAGGGAGGTCAAAGTTCAGTGGAAAAAAGAACTGAAGAGAGAACAGATGACAAAGATGAATTGGAGAGAGAGAAGAACATTACAGAAAGGTATTTACTTGGGTTAAATTGTCTATTATCTTCTCTACGTTCGATTCAGTTTTCAGTGTAGGAAAAAAATTGACATTACAATATTCTCCGATTTAAAATCTTTGAAAACGTAAAATACTGACTAGTAGATTACCGGTAGGTACTTATACATATCTTTGTCTCTTTTGATCTCTTTTGGTACATCTTTTCACTTTCCTTTGCTCCTTAACTTCGTATTTAATTTATCCGTCCTACTACTTTGATTCGCGTGTTACTTATGATTCATTTATAAACACATCGTGCGTCTGGTTTACTTTATTAAAAGCCTGGAAAATCTTTTAAGATTTTAACACGGTTCGTAGTGTGTCTCTGCATTTGTCAAAGAAGTTTCATTTTTGCTGATAATTAACAAAATGCTATACACGTGACTTCACTGCAGTTTGAAAAGGTCTCTTATGTTTAAATATCATATAAATGGTATCATATCTTACAGGAGTGAAAACAAAAGAAAATGAAAAAGTTAAAGTCGAAACGAAGAAAACCCCACAAAACACAAACAATTCCAAGGAAAGACCAAATGCTGTATTAAGGAAAAGTTTCAAAAAGAAAGAATCAGAGAAGGAAGAAGAAAAAAAGCCAGACTTTTATAAAGAGGACAAGAAGCAAAATGATCAACAAAATGGAGAAATCGAAATATTTCTAAAAAATATCGATATTGAAGAGGAAGAAAAGGAAAAAGTACAAATCAAAATATTGATAAACGATATAGATATTGAAAAGAAAGAAGAAGAGAAAATAGAAAAGACAGAAGAAAAGAAAGAAACACAAACAAAAATTAATGTCAACGTTGAAGTCGATGAACAGAAAGAAGAAGAGAAGAAAACAGTGAAAGCAAGAATTCGCTCATTTTTCATGTCACTGTGCTGTATTAAAGGACAATAAAAAATGTGTAATATATGATAATCTATCTCACTGTGTTATTAAAAATGTTTTTATTCAACAACTGCATTTCGTTTTTTTTTTCACACATGCACTTCAATCTTAATTGGAATTAAACATGAAAGTCAAACTACACTGAACATTTGGCATACAAAATATAGAGAATGTATGAACTGACAATAGTTAAATTGATTATAATTATATTAGAGTGACAGTGGTATTGACTATTCACATCAGGGGGGGGGGGGGGGGGGGAGACTATAAATATCAGCATGTTATCTTGCTTCCTTTAAGTATGTTAAATTACTGATAGTTGGTTACCAGTCGTATGCGGCGTGGTGGGTTGATAAGCGAAAGGTCTTTAGTTCGAATCCCAGTATAGACACTGATTTTTTTCAAAGGTAATTTTTTATAGATTCTCTTTTCCGTATAATTAATTATAAGTTTTATCATAGTGGATTTGACTTTCTCGCCAAAATGTTACAGAAAGCATTCAAAACAAAGAACTGAACTCAAGCCGGCTCTGGTCACCCCTGTTAGAAAAAGGGAGCTGGGATGTAACAATAAAAAAACAATCACTAATATACTTTATAGTGATTTTTATAATGACTGGTAGACTGCCATTATAATTTAAAAGTGCAGTCAATGCTTCAGACCGTGTTATAAAGCTGCTGACTGCAATTTAATAAAATTGAAATTAAGATTTTTATTAATATTTTGTATATAGGTATCCCTCAATGGTGAATAGCATGGACAGATTGAGAAGAAATGATATTCATCCTCAAATTCTTGCCTGTTACAGGATAGGCAAATGCGTTTACTTCTTTCAGTTGGTATAACTGCCCCCCCCCCCCCCCCCCCCCCCCCCCCCCCCGGCTTTCAATTGCTCCGGAATGGGCACTTAGTTTAAATAAACTGATCGGTTAGTTTTGAGTTTACATATATCAATATATGGGGGCCTTTTTATACTTGCTATAGTATGACAAAAGAAATTTAATTTTTCACATAGATATATATTTGTTTTTGTTCTCTAATTTTCAAGTTGTTGTTGAAAATGCATTGAATAGAAAAAATCTTTTAATCTCAAATATAGACGTTACTTCCATGTTTTAGGCCGAACTCACCGGTTAGTCACGTGATCCGAAAATGTCTGCGCCCATAGGAACAACTTCCTGTTTCGTGGAACTAGCTACGATATATCTGTCCTAAATCTTAACTGGCCTACCTAACCATAGCCCAAATGATTAATTAGTAAGTAATGTCATGTAACGTTTTCCAAAACATTAAAGCAATTTAAAGAGGCAGACGTAACATCTGAAAGGGGAGTAAGTTTGTATCTATAATACTAAAATTACGAGGTCCAAATTTGTCAGCCGTCATCACGTATAAAAAACGACGAATCAAAGAATTCAACTTTAAAAATAAAACTAATAAAGTACAACGATGTAGATTAAAAATTACACTACTCCAGGCCCTTTTGTTTTCCACGTAATTAATATTGCCAATAATTAAGAAGTTCGGGTCGAGTCCGATACCGATACCAATAGTATATTCATCTGTTACCTATAAACGTATTTACACTTTTGGTATTTAGCTGTATTTTGCCTCCGAATGACCTTATATCACCTCCGAATAACCTTTTGACGTCAAGCAACAATCACTTATTAGTTGTGACGTCAAATATTTTGAATTATGAAGTCAAAGTTTACGGGAACCTGTGTGATGTTATGTAATGGCGGACAAATTTGCATACAAGTGTAAATACCTCTATTACCTTATCTGTAAGTTCCACATTTGACAGGCGCACCACCAAACGGTGTTTTCAGGATATGCTATATACACGGGTCATAATCACAGGGTTGACACTACTAAATTGTCAAATTGTTACCTATTGTAGTATTTTAATCAGTAAGACTTTATAAGATAACAATACGAATACAAAAAATAAGGCGTATAGGTACAGTTTTCAATTTGTTAGCGGGCATGACGTTAAACAGCGAATCAAAGAATTCAACTTTATTTAAAACTAATATAGGACAATGCTGTTGTTTAAAAAAATACTCCATCCCAGGACCTTTTGTTTTCCAAATAATTAATATTACCAATAATTGAAAAAATTTGATGTTTTTGGTTATTATCTTGAAAATTATTATAGATAGAGATAAACTGTAAACAGCAATAATGTTTCAGTTAGACGGGTTCAAACAGAAAGATTTGAAAGCAGAGAAAACTGTGAAACTATCTTATAGTCGGCATGACTTTATCAGATGACAATACTAACACAAAAATAAGTCTTGCGCATAGTTATATACTTTAATTCAGTCACGGACCCGCGATATCACGGGTGTGTTCTAGTATATATTTATAAATATACGTGTAAAAACTAGGGCGAACCAGAATCAGGGCGGACGGACCCGGATTCGGTAAACACAGCATATCAGTGACTTTATATACAAATTCACTTTTTTGGTCTTTTGGAAAATGTTGTTTGTGCTGTTTTTAGAACCTTCTACAACGAAATTTGTTTTACATGCACACGTATAAAAATTGCGGTTTTTATCCAACACAAATTATTTTAGGTTTGAACGTAGTTTTATACTTTTTCGTTTGGGCTTGTATCATATTTTCCCTACGGATGATCTGTAACAAAAACATCTTCATGCCTTATATATCATGTACTGTAGTACGCCGCTAGATTAAAACTGATGAGGAAAGGTAACATACATGTACGGCCAGCGAAAGCTCTATTTTTTGTAGAGCCTAAGTGGTCGTGTGGTCTAGCGTGACGGCTGCAGTGCAGGCGATTTGGTGTCACGATATCACAGTAGCATGGGGAAGAACCAAAAACTTGCGAAAGCAAATTTACAGATCTAACATTGTTGGGTTGATGTTTAGATGAGTTGTATATATATGTAAAGAGTTTTGTAAAGTCGGTAAACACAGCATACCAGTGACTTTATATACAAATTACATTGTTGTTAATACCAATTTACTGCAACTTCAAAACAATATATATTTAAAGTAATCTTCTATTCACAAAAAAAAAATCAAAAAAATAAATTCAAAATCAAAGTTTATATCCACGAAAATAATATGAGGCAGCCACAGGCATTACCTGTGAATGGGGACAAAGTCTGTATGAATTTTTTGTAACTTACATATATTTGTTGAAAAAAAAGAAACTGAAATACTGTAATGTTTTTGATTTTGGTTCTGTTGTAATAGGGGTCTCAATTGGCGCTGGACCGATGGATTGTGTCAGCTGGTGGTTCAGCGGACCAGTAGAAATTTTTCGTTAAAATCACTGATTGCATCTCTATCTTGGTTTGTTCACAAAAAAAAATAAACCTGAGAAATTATTTATTTTTAGGGTACAGAGGGTACTACATTGTATTTTAAAAGTATTTAATTGATATCTCAGATTTATGAGCGCACTACACAACAACATAAAATGTGGAATTTTTTTGGATGGAGTTTAAACGTCAGGCAACACAACTTAATAAATTAAGCGACATTCAAAAGGAAGATTATTCAAACTAACAAAAGGATACGTAAATATAAAATATCCTGGGAAAAAGATCCCAAATGGGTAAATTGTAAAGACGATCGTACAAATGTATTAAATGTAATGCATTGTAAAACATGTGAACAATTTGCAGTGACAGAACTAGATCATAAATGTATTTTTGGATCTTCAAATTTTAAGTAAGATTTTTGTATTTGCTCATGAACAAACAGAACAGCAAAAAAATCGACAGGAATAAAGAAGATGACTTTAAGCAGCTGAGGATATAAAACTAAACATCTGCCATGTCTTTTAGTGGTTATCAAATGAATGTCATTTTTGCAGGACCAGTAAATTATGAGCCGGCCCAGTAGGTTTTAAGTCCACTGGTCCAGCTGGGCGGTACACTAAAAAGCTTAAATTCGACCCCTGTTGTAAATGGTTGTTAGGGATTTAGTTGTTATCATGATGTTATTTAAGTTATGCATATATTCAATTTTATCAAAGAAACACTTTCATCAGGCAACGTTTATTTCAAATAAAACAAATTATATATCAAAAATTAGTTCGGAGTGATTTTCCAATCCTATATATTTAAAAACTTTATTGTGTAGCAATATGATATTTCCCACAGCAAGTAACCAATAGTTGGCGTGCAATAAATTCCAATATTGCACTAGTGCAATAATTCTTAAAATAGCTCCCAAGCTCGTGCAATATAAAATTCTACTTAGGACAATATTCCCCAATATTCATGAGATTTCCCTATAGTATATTAAAAAATTCGGGAAATTTTCCTGATTTTTTTTTTTTTTTTTCTTTTTTATTGATTTTTTCTACTGTAATAGGGGACTTCGATCTTCGTCCCCATATAAATATTTTGATAATGATCGACCACTTTATTATCTCAGTGGTTGTTATGCTTCAAAACAACCACTGACAATACTTCTTTCCAGATTTTCTGTTGATGTATACATGTATATATAAAAATTACCTTTGTAAATGATTAATTGTATTTAAGTTTTTGGGGTCAGAGTAGTTATTTTTTAATGTGTGATAAGACCAGATTATTTTTTCCACCTGAATGGGGGTCAGAATATTTATTTCTTTAATCTGCCAGACTCCAACATCATAATCAATTGGTTGTCTTCTTATACATTGTATATCACAAAGCTGATTTTGTTAAAATATATGATAAACAGATAAATACATAGTACAATCTGTATCGTATATATGTTACAGTGAATTTGTATAATTAGTGATTACATGTATGTAGAATCCCTAAAATTTTCAGGGATTATGTTGAATCACTGGCTAGTTTAGTGATTATGTAGAATCCCTGAAATTTTCAGAGATTATGTATAATCACTAGAAAAAACGTTGGGGATTCTACATAATAACTGAAATGAAGAAATAGTTGTATTTATAAAGAAAGTTGATAAAAATTAAAAATAATTTATTCTATAAAATCACATAAAAACATCATAACAAAAGTTGTAACAATATATCAAAATGATCAATTCATTTTTTTTTAAAGTTAGGCACACTATATTAAAATGTTCAACATAATATATATTAAAAAAAAAAATGCTTCACATCTGTTTTAACTACAATATCCACATTTTCAAAATCCTTTCCCTGCACATATCGAATCAGATTTTAACAACCACCTAAGAGAAATAAAAAGTTCAGTAAAAACATATGAAGGCCCCCCCCCCCCCAAAAAAAAAATAAAAAATAAATAAATGGGATTTTGCAACCTTGAACTGGTTCGAAAAGAAAGATAAAGATACCATTGTTTTGTGGTCGGGCAATATCCTTTTTTAAACCTTTTTTAAGAATTGCCATTATGTTTTAAGGGTTTTCCTTTTCTTTTTATCCTGTCGAATTGCTATGAGAATATGCAAGCTTCCTCTTAAAGTTTGTTCTATTTGTCAATCCCAAGTTCTGCCTGTTTTTTTATACATTTAGATGCCTAAATTCTCACAGTTTGAATTTCAGGCAAACTGTTCTTTGAACAAAAAAGATACACACAAAACAGTTGTTCCATAATCTACTTCACCATTTGCTTTACATGTATAACAAATAACATGCTTGTGGATTTACAAATAGAGCATGAATATCAATTTGACGATATTATTTCATCTGGAAAGGAAAATGAAAGAAACTTTAAATTATTATTTGTCTATATTCATTTTGTTTATCAAACAAAGGACGATTTAATTATTCATAATCCCTGAAATCATATTAGGGAATTTGTAGAATAATTATTAAAATGTTCAGTGGTTATGTAAAATCACTGGTCATTTTCACGGATTATATATATTTACTAATGATTTTAGTGATTCTACATATTCCCTGAAAAATCAGGGATTCTAGATAATCCCTGATTATACAAATTCACTGTAACATATATATGCTGTATCACCACTCAACTAATATCACTCATGCGAGACAGATTTTGCCATGTATCATGTGTATTATTCTATATTTACAAACTTTTTCTGTGAAGTACATTTCTAAAAAGGTAATAAAGTGATCGATTAATTGTACATTTTTTGTACATTAGAATACAAGAAATTTCTTTCGTTTCATTTCCAGACTGTATTCAAGACAAAAATGAAAAAGACCAGGGAATACTAATGTATATTGTACATATATAGAGAGAGACCATGTCACAGAGGTCAATATGCCACGATACCTCAGGAACTCCCGTTACAACAGAATTTTCCTGCTAATTGGAATAGGAGCTCTTATTTTCATATCATTTCAATTATTGTCATTCAAAGTATTAAACTCATCTGCTCAAAAGAGAGCACAGAATGCCATCAATGAGTTTGAGGATAATGACGATGATGAAGTTGATGATGATAGTGATTTAGATAAACCGTCACAATTCGACAAAAAAAGGCAGAGAGAACAAAAAGCACCTGAACATTTGAATTTGGACCCAGTTGTTGATGTACGAGGTGTTAATCCAGAAGACATTGAACTATATCATCCTGACAGTAACCAGATGTTTACCTGTCTACAGTCAAAGGTATGATTACCATGGTTATATGTTGTTTCTTATAAAAAAGAAGATGTGGTATGATTGCCAATGAGAAAACTATCCACAAAAGACCAAAATGACACAGACATTAACAACTATAGGTCACTGTACGGCCTTCAACAATGAGCAATGCCCATACCGCATAGTCAGCTATAAAAGGCCCCGATAAGATAATGTAAAACAATTCTTAAAAAGCATAATATACAAGCAATGATCAGTGTTTTCAATTATAATTAACTCATTTGGGCAATTTTGGATTAATCACTCTGACTCTGGACTCTCACATTCAATATTTTTGATTAACCTGAATTGGTATACATTTGTATATATAACATGGTAATAAATCAGATTCTTTTCAACCCAAATCACTAGAGATATTGTCAAAGTCAAACCTTATCAGATCAAGTTTCTGTACATGTTTATTTATTTCTAAGTAAAACATTGTTTTTACTTCATGTTCTTTGTCATTTTACTTCATTTTAAATTGTAAATGGAAATAAATATGATTTTTATTTTTAGAAAAAAATCCCTTTCACTGAAGTAAATGATGACTATTGTGACTGTGATGACAACACGGACGAACCAGGGACATCAGCCTGTGATGGAAAGTAAGACACTGTATATATATATATATATATGTATAAAGATGTTCGTAAGGAATGGACAGGAAGGCTCAGGCTTATTTGCAAAACTATAATTTGAAATACATTTTAGTTAGAACCAATTGTGTAAATCAGTCTGATTACATGCTTTTTTTAAATAAAAAAAACCCACTCATACATGTACATGAAAAAATTTAATATAATTTTGGATAAACATATTATACGACATACAGAATGAGATGAAAAAAAGAACTCATGAACAAAATGTAATTAATGGAGAAAAACCATCACACTCATACATACAAAAAAATTTCAGTGGTTTGATATATATACAACTTTATATTGTAGGTTTTACTGTAAGAAACAGATCCCTCACCAAGCACTGATTGTGTTGCCAAGCAACAGAGTGAATGATGGGATATGTGATTGTTGTGATGGAAGTGATGAATGGAAGAAAACTCCACCTCCAAATGGTGTTATACCTGGTATGTATAGCATTGATTGATGAAAGTAGACATTAAGGGGGAGGGTTGGCACTCAAACATGTTTAACCCTTTCCTCCATTGATTTTTTTTGGCATACTTGATTCGCAAAAAAATGCTTAAAATATGCTTTCAAGTGTTAATGCATTGTGAAAAACAAATATTTCATCAAATAAATTAAAGTCGATATTCCTGTGATATTCCTTTTCATATTGGATACATATTTTATTAAGTCTACTGCAGACACTTTGTAGTCAAAGCGTTTCAGCTGAGGTACTACACAGACGTCAAAAGGCATCATTATGGAGTAAAGGGGTGGCCTCAAAAGGCGTCACTATGGAGGAAAGGGTTAACCTGCCACATTCTTTATGTGCTTGTCTCAAGTCAAGAGCCTGTATTTCAGTGTTTTTTGTAAGTTTATATGTCTGTTTCTTTTCATACCACCAAAAAGTTTTTTTGTATCATACAATGCTATGATGTTGTCTGAGCTGTGTTGTCTGAATACACATTTGGTTTCAAGGGAAAGCCAAGGCTGGGATTGAGTTTGGGGGTAATCTCTCACTATGGTGGGTTAAAAAAAAATTGAGGGATTTTTTTTTTATAATCTTTTGGTTTTTTGTTCTTAAAGTTTTCCATTTTTCCATTGATTATTTCTGGCAGGAGATGTACACCAAACAGGATGTGTAAATTATTATATAAAGTTTTGTGCAACAACAGCATTGTACAATTGCAAGAAATCTTCAATTGCACAATATTGTTATTTGTATTTGACAATGGTAATTCAGAATGGTGAAAATCATATCATGTTTATTTGATAAACATACACATTAATGTACATGTATAACTAGCTAGAATGTTATTAATGTTATTACTGTTGTAAACTTTTTTATTTCTGTATAAATGGTTAAAAGTTTCATTTTGATAATCAGCGTCGGATCAAGGGGGAGGGTTCCGGGGGTTGGACCCCCCCTTTTTTTGGACAATCAATGCATTTGAATGAGGACATATAGTTGGAACCCCCCTTTGTCCTGGGTTGGGCCCCCTCCCCCTCACTTTTAAAATTGCTGGATCCACCCCTGATTATATAGAATATATTTTCAATTTTCAGCTAACAGAGCCAAGTTATCAGTAAAATATGCTCCATGTGAAGACTTGTGTGATAAGATGATTCAGACAAATAAAGAGGATGAGAAAATACAGAAGATGGGAAAACGTCTACAATTACCTTATATCAAAGCTGCCAAGCATCTACCTCAGAAAAATGTAAGCACTAGTAAGTCCTTTAGGCAGTGTTCTCCCCAGATATTTGAATTAAATTCCTGGTATTCAAGGAAATTTAAATACATGTAGCATTTTTAGGGTTCTCACTAGGAATTTGGGGTTGAAGTCATAAAACTTTGCTCAGTGTTTGGAGCACAAAAATTATGCTCGAAACATGAAATCCAGTATTTTGATAGGTGGTTTCTTGAGTCTGAGTACAAAAATCGTGCTCAAAAGTTTTATGACTGCAAGGCCTAGCCTGGACTCATCACTTTTGGAATTGGTGAGTCACAATAGATTTTGATGAGTCCAGGATCCATGTAATTTTTTGAATCTTAAAATCATAGCATCACATCAATAACATAATCTACTGTGGATTCATTTATTTTCGTGGGTATAAACTTTTGTAGATATTTGATTTCGTGGTTTTGCAAATCTCTGCATACAAAACCAATAGAAAATTTGTATTTCCTTGTCATTTGAATTCCTGGTGAACCTGTAACTAAGAAACCCATGGAAATTGGTATCAAACAAATAATAATTAATCCACATGCAGTATATGATAACCAAATTAGATAGCAGCCTGTTAAGAAATATAGCATCACATTAATTACCACGATACTAAAAGAACCTGGGAGAACACAACAATTACAACACTTTAAGAAATTTGCAATGCATTCTCTTAAATTCATGGAATATATAGTGACCCACAGGGATGATCCCAGGTGTTTTCAAATGGGTCCCTTGAACATCAAATTGGGGATTTTAATCCCAATTGGGAATTTTTCATCCATAAAATCTAAGACGATATCATTAAGTTTAACCTCTAAGACATTGTTAGACTACACTGATTTAAGAAGTTGTAACATTTTAAATAATAATGGATGGGCTACTGTTTATGATATATATGATTCTGACCTCATAAATATGATCGCCAGATTACTTGAAAGTTATTGGATTGGGACCAGGGAAGTGGTATTACATGAATATCATTGCACATGATGCACTAGTCCAAAAAATTATGACGTCTTGAAAGGCTATTATACCGTGTTTTTTCTTTGACGCCTTACTTCGAAGTAACCTATGCATAAACATATATATACCAGCTAACATAAATCTATGGCAAGCCATTTTACTATTTAATCAAATGTCAAAATATCTCGTGTATTAAGATATCCCATTTAATATATGAGAGATCTTCTATCGCTTCATTTACATAAGATGTCTTATATATTATATGAGATATCTTATATATTATATAAAATATCTCATAAGTTTAATAGAGATCTCTGAAAGTATATGAGATATCTTATGAGATATCTTATAAATATCTTTTATAATTTACAAGATATCTTATATAGTTGATAAGACATCTCATATAGTTTCAGGGATGATTCTACTATATAGTTTAGGGCTGCTTAGCGGCCCTCAATATGTCCAGCGGCCCCAAAAAAATGTGTGAAAACAAATGCCCAATTCAGAATTATTTAAAAATCGTTTTTTCCGGAAATTTTTTCGTCACCAATTCAGGCAGTTACAATTTTCCCCATTTGTCTTCAAAGTGTTTTAAGATCTGAATAAAAATGATGGTAAATGGAAGATTGCTAAGATAAGTTATGTTATCATAATTGTTATTAGGCAGCAACCATTTGATTTTCTGGGGGGGCAATGTTTTTTTTTGGAAAAAAAAGTTTGTTTCCAGTTTTTGGTGAAAAAAATAACTTGTTTTGGACCCTGAGAAAAAAAGATTGTTTGTTTCACCCTCAGCAGCCACTATATGTAATGCTAAAATTGAAAGGAAAAATTTGTTTTCGGTTTGTTGCTAAAAAAAATAGATTGTTTTTCGCCGATAGCGAAAAAAAAAGTTTGTACAGAAAAAAAACCATAGCCCCCCCTCCCCCCCAGAAAATCAAATGGTTGTTGCTCTTATATGTGGTTATCTGAGACGTTTCAATTCTCAATAACTTTGTTGTTGTAAAAGCAGACCTTTAAATGAAATATGCTTTTACTTGATCAAATACTCCCATAGCATTTCCTTCAATTAAATTGAAGAAAATGCTATGGGAGTATTTGATCTCGTAAAAGCATATCGATAATAGACTGATAGATGCTTTTTGTCAAAATGGGTCGTTTAAAAGCAGACCTCGGCAGGGAGTAAAACTTGTAAATTTTGATAAATTTAATGGGCGCCGATCTCGTAAAAGCACATCACCCAACAGAACCGGTTCTATAATATGTTTATAAAAAATATTAATCAAAATTGTTGCCTGGCTCTCAAATCAAAGTCCAACTGTCTGAGCATTTTAGAAAATACATGTAGATAGAGTCATTCATGATGAAATAGGATATCCACACATTATGGAACAGGTGAAACTTGATACAATTTCCTTTTTTCCAGGAAAATAATATTATTTCATCATAGATTTTATGCGGAAAAAATTCCCAATTGGATGAAAATTCCCAATTTTGATGGTCAAGGGACCCATTTGAAAACAACTGGAATCATCCCTGAGTTTCTAAGATATTTTATATAGTTTATGGGATATCTTATTAAGAAAATTTTATAAGATATCTTATAAACTATATATTTCACACGATATCTCATATACTTTTAAAGATATCTCACAAAGTTATAAAGATATCTTTCATATAAGATATCTTATAAACAATACATATAGTCTATAAAATATCTTATATAGTTAATAAGATATCTTATATAGTTTATAAGAAATCTTATATAATCTATAAGATATGTTATATAAATTATTAGATATTTCTTATATTTTATGAAATTATTTTAAAAATTATAAATTTCATAAACTTTATAAGATATCTTATTTAATCTGTAAGATATTTCATATAACATCTTATAAACTATACAAGATATCTTATAAAGTGTATTAGATATCTTGATATTAAATTAAAAAGCAAAATGGCTTGCCATATAAACCAATGAAAAAAAATCATCCATAGGTATTTTTCAACAGGTCATCTTTATAAGTTTACCCTGATTAAAATGGATTTCAAATTGAACTGGTCCATTGTCGTATTCAGAAAAGACTATTGCAAAAGTTTATATACTTAATAGATAAGATATTTAAAGCAATTAACCAGTGAAAAATTGTAGATTTCATAAATAAATAAAAGTATAATTGAAATTAATTTGAAACGATTTATGCATGCACCGGAAAGTAATTCTCAAGAAGTTGATGGAATTCTAACGAAGAAGAAAGGATCATTTCATAACTTTTGAAACAGTTCCATATTAAATGGTGACATATCGAATTTCATGAATGGTCTAATCATCAACATTATTTTTCAAAACTTTTGTCTTTTGATGAAATGGAGCAAAATATAAAATAATTTATTTTCATCAAATTATATAACCATGCAGCTCTTCTGGGTGATCTGCTGTTACGAGATCGACGCCCATTAGAATGGATTCATCAATATTATATCAAAATTTGAATTTGCTCTAAGCCGAGGTCTGCTTTACACCCCAATTTTGACAAACATGTTTTTGATAAACCTGCTGGACGATCTACTTTTACGAGATCAAATAAATAATCCCAAAACATTTTAATCAATGGAATCCGGCTGCTTAAATTGTTTACCACATGTTGACATAATCATAGATATCTATGACATAATCAAATCGTCCACTGAAGTCAAAATATAGGACACTTCATAAACATCTATACTTTGCCTATATTTTTCAACCTATAACGAATAAAGTCTTATTTTTTTTTCGGAAATATCTATTTTTATTTTGGTGTTCATAAATTGGGAATTTATATTCACAAATATTTTTTTGGGGCAGCTAGCCGATTTCTGGTATCTGCTGATTAAAACTCAATACACAGTATTCAAAACAAATGTTCTATCCCCCCTCCCCCCCAAAAAACCACCCAAAATACAACAAGAGAAAAAGAAAAGAAGAAATTATCCTGATTTTACAAAGCTGTTGTGAGTGATTCAAAGAAAAATCAAACAATTATTTGAATTATTTTGCTATCTTAGCTGTTTTCAAACTAATCATCTACTTACATTTTTTTTAATGAAAAGTCTTGCTATTTATTCCTTGAATATTGGGCATGATTACCATGGTAACAGCTAAATTCATATCTTTCAGGATTATGGACCAGAGGGCATATTTTATAAACTGAGTCTAACCTGCTTTACTTATAAAACCAAAGAGTATGAATACCAAGTGTGTCCTTTCCAAAAAATTACTCAGGACCACTTCCCAGGGACAGCATTTAGCCTTGGTAAAGTATCTCAATGGTCCAGTAGAAAAAATGGCCGATATCTGTTACGTATGGAAGGTGGAGACACTCATCTCTGTCCTGATGGAATCGGAAGAATGTCTGTGGTAAGTTGAATATCACATGATTTAAAAAAGGGGGGATCTGGAGCCCCCAAATCTTGGCAAGGTTTGGGGTGGGACATATAAAAAGATTATTCATTAACCATATATGTAGCTCCATTAAAGGCAACCTCCCCCTACCCCTAAATATGCCTCTGATTTGTGTTGGCTCATTAGTGTCCAAGTGGTCTACCCTATGTCTAACTCAGAGTATCAAGACGAAAAAGTAAAGGTTTTGTTTGTTCTCACTATGAAAATAAGAAGATGTGGTATGATTGGCAATGAGACAGATACACTTATCCCCCAAAAGTTCAAAGTACAAAAATGTAAACAAGTATAAAAAAAAAGAGGATTAGGTATGATTGCCAATGAGACAACTCACCAAAATGACATAAAAATTAACAACTATAGTTCACCATACAGCCTTCAACAATGAGCAAAGCCCATACCACAATCAACATTAAAAGGCCCTGAAACGAGAATTGGTTATTGCAATGTTTGTTGTTATTATTTTATAGAATTTTACATATAAAACAACTATCCATATATCATGGCACCTATATCTACTTCAAATACCCTATCACTTCATTATAACTATTCAATTTAGTAATGACTTCTACTATCATAACAGTATATATATAATGTGTATATAAAAAAGAAGATGTGGTATGATTGCCAATGAGACAACTATCCACAAAGACCAAAATGACACAAACATTAACAATTATAGGTCACCGTACAGCATTCAACAATGAGCAAAGCTCATACTGCATATAGTCAGCTATAAAAGGCCCAGATAAGACAATGTAAAACAATTCAAACAAGAAAACAGCTTATATAATTAAGTATCTTAGTGTTTAAAAGTTAGCAATTCAAAATTTATGTTAAATATGGAAACAACTGGTTTTATTTTTTACACATGTATAATCTTTTTGTAATCATCCTATTTTCAAAACTTTTTTTTACACATGTATAATCTTTTTGTAATCATCCTATAACTTTTTTTTACACCTGATTTATTGTTTTGTATTTTAGATAACTTTTCTCTGTGGATTGAACGATCGTGTTATCAGTTTACAAGAAGATGAAAAATGTGTCTACGGCATCAAGTTCTCAACACCAGCTGCATGCTGACAATAATATTGTGCACTCCTGTGTTCTATATGTTTTACCAACTATATTGATCTCGACCTGCACTGTTAGGTGGCATTGAAACATTACAGTACCATGCTGAGAATAATATTGTGCACTCCTGTGCAGACAGATTATGTTATATATGTTTTACCAACCATATTGATCTCGGCCTGCACTGTCAGGTGGCATTGAAACATAACAGTACCATGCTGAGAATAATATTGTGCACTCCTGTGCAGACAGATTATGTTATATATGTTTTACCAACCATATTGATCTCGGCCTGCACTGTCAGGTGGCATTGAAACATTACAGTACATGGTATTATCATTATGTAAAGAGTTTGCGGGGAAAATTCTATATACTTTGACAGCAGTATTGATCTCGGTCTGCAGTCTCATGTGGCATTAACGAATTACATAACATGGCATTGTGCAAAGAGGTTTTGTTAAAATATTATTTGTAAGTGCCACTTCATGGTTAGTTCAGCCATATTGAATAGGGGCTGATTTTTTTGAAAATGTGGAAATAGTATGGGAAATCCTATGCATGTTTCCAAGCAACTGCACTATTATGAAAATCTGGCCCCTATCCAATATAGCAGAACTAACTGTGAAGGGGTCTATTGAAATCACTAAGATTGGATATGGCTTTAAAAGCAACCAAGTAGAGATAATTCATAACATTATGCAAATATGCTTAAATTGAATATTTAGAATATTAAGATGATTTGTTGTTATTCTTATATTTTGAAACCAATTTTTTTTATACTTATATACTTATTTTTCACATTAAGCCAATTCTAGCTGACATTTTGATTATTTATTATTGCCCTATTAATCTTGTTCATTGGCTACTTACAGATTTATTGCCCTCAAATGACAATTTTTTTTTCTTATTTAGAAATTTTGCATATAAATTCTAAATTTTGACAGTTGAGTGATTTAGGCTATTTTGTGTGTATGTGTTAGAATAAAAGTATTTGTGCTTGAGGAAGCAGATGAAAACCTTCCAAACTGAAGACCAAGTCTTTATACTTTTATATTTGTTTTATCATTTGTGTGTTTGGATGATTACAAAGAAATAATATTAAAATTGAATACATTACATTTATTTATTTTCATGGATTGTTACAGCAGATTTCAGTCAGTATGTAGCTAATGGTTATATCTTTGGTTAGCTTGCTTGTTAGCTGAACCGTGAAGTCATTGTTATGTAAGGTATACTACCCTCCTTTTGAAGTAGATTAGTCCTGCAGAGAGATAGATTGGTTATCTGTTGGGCAAGCTTACTATTAAAGGAGGATAGTGTACCCCTGTTGGGCTAGCTTACTAATAAAGGAGGATAGTTTGCCTAACCTGACAATGACTTCACGGTTCAGCTAACAAGCAAGCTAACCAAAGATATTACCATTAGCTACATACTGACAGAAATCTGCTGTAAGGAATTTGTTTTTTTGAGTATATGACAGAGAGTACTTGAACAAATTTCATTTAGAGAAACAGGAATTAGAATGCATCTACTAGAGGATTTATTTTTATAAGCATTCTATTAAATCATATGCAAAACCCACAAACAATGTCTTTCATTTTAAATGTTGCATTAAAAACTGGGTTTGTCCTGAATACAAGTTGTATTTAAGTTATGCCACAGTAGGCAAAGTTGTTGACCCTCTGTCTTAAGGAAAAGAGGCCACTATGTCTTTTTGGTTGTGATTTATCTGTGATTAAATTTTCATGCATTCATTTGAAATATTGTTTATAACAGTTTAAATATAGACATATTGCTATAAATAGATTATTATTTGTTTTTCAGACAGCTTAGTTTTACTTGTACATTCAGACTAGCTGTGGAACTGTAGTTAATAGGATCTTATGTTATAATTTTACTATTTGCGGATCTATGGTCTGCAAAAATCAAATAACAGAAGAACCTATGAGCTACAGATCCGCAGCTACATTCAGACATGCAATACAATTGTATATTTAATGGTGTTTTTGGTGCACTGTATTATTCTTATTCCATTATTCATTTCATTTTTTGTTATCATTTTGAGAAAAACTGAAGATACATGTATTTCCTTTTGAAAATAGTATTTGTGATCATTTAAGTTGTAATTAACTGGAATAAAGATATTAAATTTGTTTAAATATTTGTTTGAATAGAATTTTTAGAAATCTAGTAAAATGAGGTTTGAGTCACTTTTGGAATAAGAAGAAAGCTAATTTTACGTTTACCTATTTTAGGACTGTTTAAGTTATTGAATCTTTTCAGTGAGAGGTTAAGCTAATTCTACGTTTACCTATTTTAGGACTGTTTAAGTTATTGAATCTTTTCAGTGAGAGGTTAAGCTAGCTATAAAACCAGGTTCAATCCACCATTTTCTACATTAGAAAATGCCTGTACCAAGTCAGGAATATGACAGTTGTTATCCATTCCTTTGATGTGTTTGGACTTTTGATTTTGCCATGTGATTATGGACTTTCCAAATTGATTTTCCTCTGAGTTCAGTATTTTTGTGATTTTAATTTTAATTCTTTATAAGCATTTTTCTAAATTCAGAAACTAAACATTTCTGTTGACCTTTACCTTAATTTCAGGTCTGGAACAAGGACCTCTTTAAAAACAAAGTTAGGTGGTTTCATCCAAATACCATTTATATTAAACACATAAAGTGAAATAAAGTAATAGCTTCAGTGAAAAAGTGAAATAAACTGATAGCTTCAGTCAAACAAGTGAAATAAACTAATAGCCTCAGTCAAACAAGTGAAATAAACTAATAGCCTCAGTCATACTAGTGAAATAAACTAATAGCATCAGTCAAATAAGTGAAATAAACTGATAGCCTCAGTCAAACAAGTGAAATAAACTAATAGCTTCAGTCAAACAAGTGAAATAAACTAATAGCATCACTCAAACAGGTAAAATAAACTAACAGCCTCAGTCAAACAAGTGAAATAAACTAACAGCTTCAGTCAAACAAGTTAAATAAACTAATAGCCTCAGTCAAACAAGTGAAATAAACTAATAGCTTCAGTGAAACAAGTGAAATAAACTAATGGCTTCAGTCAAACAAGTGAAATAAACTAAAAGCTTTAGTCAAACAAGTGAAATAAACTAATAGCATCAGTCAAGCAAGTGAAATAAACTAATAGCTGCAGTCAAACAAGTGAAATAAACTAATAGCATCAGTCAAACAAGTGAAATAAACTAATAGCATCAGTCAAACAAGTGAAATAAACTAATAGCATCAGTCAAACAAGTGAAATAAACTAATAGCCTCAGTCAAACAAGTGAAATAAACTAATAGCCTCACAGTCAAACAAGTGAAATAAACTAATAGCCTCAGTCAAACAAGTGAAATAAACTAATAGCCTCAGTCAAACAAGTGAAATAAACTAATACCCTCAGAATACAAATGAAATAAACTAATAGCCTCAGTCGAACAAGTGAAAAAAACTAATAGCCTCAGTCAAACAAGTGAAATAAACTAGTAGCCTCAATCAAACAAGTGAAATAGACTGATAGCCTCAGTCAAGCAAGTGAAATAAACTAATAGCTTCAGTCAAACAAGTAAAATAGACTGATAGCCTCAGTCAAACAAGTGAAATAAACTAATAGCATCAGTCAAACAAGTGGAATAAACTAATAGCTTCAGTCAAACAAGTGAAATAAACTAATAGCCTAAGTCAAACAAGTGAAATAAACTAATAGCCTCAGTCAAACAAGTGAAATAAACTGATAGCCTCAGTCAAACAAGTGAAATAAACTAAAAGCTTCAGTCAAACAAGTGAAGTAAACTAATAGCCTCAGTCCAATTAGTGAAATAAACTAATAGCTGCAGTCAAACAAGTGAAATAAACTAATAGCCTCAGTCAAACAAGTGAAATAAACTAAAAGCCTCAGTCAAACAAGTGAAATAAACTAATAGCTGCAGTCAAACAAGTGAAATAAACTAATAGCCTCAGTCAAACAAGTGAAATAAACAAATAGCCTCAGTCAAACAAATGAAATAAACTAATAGCATCAGTCAAACAAGGGAAATAAACTATAGCCTCAGTCAAACAAGTGAAATAAACTGATAGCTTCAGTCAAACAAGTGAAATAAACTAAAAGCTTCAGTCAAACAAGTGAAATAAACTGATAGCCTCAGTCAAACAAGTGAAAGAAACTAAAAGCTTCAGTCAAACAATCGAAGTAAACTAATAGCCTCAGTCAAATTAGTGAAATAAACTAATAGCTGCAGTCAAACAAGTGAAATAAACTAATAGCCTCAGTCAAACAAGTGAAATAAACTAATAGCCTCAGTCAAACAAGTGAAATAAACTAATAGCTTCAGTCAAACAAGTGAAATAAACTAAAAGCTTCAGTCAAACAAGTGAAATAAACTGATAGCCTCAGTCAAACAAGTGAAAGAAACTAAAAGCTTCAGTCAAACAATCGAAGTAAACTAATAGCCTCAGTCAAATTAGTGAAATAAACTAATAGCTGCAGTCAAACAAGTGAAATAAACTAATAGCCTCAGTCAAACAAGTGAATTAAACTAATAGTATCAGTCAAACAAGTGAAATAAACTAATAGCTGCAGTCAAACAAGTGAAATAAACTAATAGCCTCAGTCAAACAAGTGAAATAAACTAATAGCCTCAGTCAAACAAGTGAAATATACTAATAGCATCAGTCAAAAAGTGAAATAAACTTATAGCCTCAGTCAAACAAGTGAAATAAACTAATAGCCTCAGTCAAACAAGTGAAATAAACTAATAGCCTCAGTCAAACAAGTGAAATAAACTAATAGCCTCAGTCAAACAAGTGAAATAAACTAATAGCCTCAATCAAACAAGTGAAATAAACTAATAGCTTCAGTCAAACAAGTGAAATAAACTTATAGCCTCAGTCAAGCAAGTGAAATAAACTAATAGCTTCAGTCAAACAAGTGAAATAAACTAGTAGCCTCAGTCAAACAAGTGAAATAAACTTATAGCCTCAATCAAACAAGTGAAATAAACTAATAGCTTCAGTCAAACAAGTGAAATAAACTTATAGCCTCAATCAAACAAGTGAAATAAACTAATAGCTTCAGTCAAACAAGTGAAATAAACTAGTAGCCTCAGTCAAACAAGTGAAATAAACTTATAGCCTCAGTCAAACAAGTGAAATAAACTAATAGCCTCAATCAAACAAGTGAAATAAACTAACAGCCTCAGTCAAACAAGTGAAATAAACTAGTAGCCTCAGTCAAACAAGTGAAATCAACTAAAAGTTTCAGTCAAACAAGTGAAATAAACTAGTAGCTTCAGTCAAACAAGTGAAATAAACTAGTAGCTTCAGTCAAACAAGTGAAATAAACTAGTAGCCTCAGTCAAACAAGTGAAATAAATTAGTAGCCTCAGTCAAACAAGTGAAATAAACTAATAGCTTCAGTCAAACAAGTGAAATAAACTAATAGCTTCAGTCAAACAAGTGAAATAAACTAGTAGCTTCAGTCAAACAAGTGAAATAAACTAGTAGCTTCAGTCAAACAAGTGTAATAAACAAGTAGCCTCAGTCAAACAAGTGAAATAAACTAATAGCCTCAGTCAAACAAGTGAAATAAACTAATAGCTTCAGTCAATCAAGTGAAATTAACTAATGGCCTCAGTCAAACAAGTGAAATAAACTAATAGCTTCAGTCAAACAAGTGAAATAAACTAATAGCCTCAGTCAAACAAGTGAGTTATCAGATTAAAATCTGGCTGAAAAAAAAACCCAACAAAATGAAAACGTCTTTCAAAGCCGTTTTCATTTTGTAAGTTTCCATAGAATTGGCGAAAAATAATACAAAAAAATTATGTTTATAAGAAAGTTAACAACAGGGAATGTGTGTTGCTCATTGTTGAAAGTCATACAGTGAACTATAATAAAATTGAGAATGGAAATGGGGAATGTATCAAAGAGACAACAGCCCTACAATAGAAAAAACAACAGCAGCAGGTAACCAGGAATTCCCGCACCTAAAGGCGTTCTTCAGCTGGCCCCTAAACAATTATATACTTGTTTACATCCACATCCTTCGGTCCTGGGTGGAAATCTGTCTAATGGGCAATCATATTACATGTACATAATATACATTTTACATATTACAGTATTGGCATGACCAAAATATACGGAACTTATTAAATAAGCCAGTTGAATTTCAAAGGACTCTTGTTTGTTTATACTTTCAATTGAATCATACATTTCAAACACTTAAAGGCTGAATCTAACATTAAAAATTCTTACAAGCTAAATCTAACATTACAAATACTTACAGGCTGAATTTAACATTGCAAATACTTACAGGCTGAATTTAACATTGCAAATACTTACAGGCTGAATTTGACATTGCAAATGTTTTAGGGTGAATATCTTAGAAAATATTACAGGAATATGTTGGAGATCTCAGTGCACACATTCCTTAAAGCATATAAATCCGTCAAATTCAACTTGACAGCTTCACATGTAGACTGTAGAAAAAGTTCACTGTTACGTGACGATTTTATCAGATTTGTTAATACAGTATGTTTCAGTATTTTACGATGTCAGTCTGGCAGTGTTTTGTTTTTTTACCTTGACCTTATTTTCAGAGTTGAATTCCTAGTTGTGTTTTTTGATAAGCAATATGTATATAATTATATTTGGTGTATCATCATTTATGGAAAGATTGTAAGGCATGTATCCTCAGATATTGTCAGCAATTTCATAGTTCCTGGTCAATATTTCGTTTTCGTGGTTTGGTAAGTATCGTGCATACTTTGAGTCGTAAACTTTATTTGGTGTAAGGAATGTTTGTAAGGTGAACTTTATTTGGTGTATGGAATGTTTGTAAGGTGAACTTTATTTGGTGTATGGAATGTTTGTAAGGTGAACTTTATTTGGTGCAAGGAATGTTTGTAAGGTGAACTTTATTTGGTGTAAGGAATGTTTGTAAGGTGAACTTTATTTGGTGTATGGAATGTTTGTAAGGTGAACTTTATTTGGTGTATGGAATGTTTGTAAGGTGAACTTTATTTGGTGCAAGGAATGTTTGTAAGGTCAACTTTATTTGGTGTAAGGAATGTTTGTAAGGTGAACTTTATTTGGTGTATGGAATGTTTGTAAGGTGAACTTTATTTGGTGTATGGAATGTTTGTAAGGTGAACTTTATTTGGTGTATGGAATGTTTGTAAGGTGAACTTTATTTGGTGCAAGGAATGTTTGTAAGGTGAACTTTATTTGGTGTAAGGAATGTTTGTAAGGTGAACTTTATTTGGTGTATGGAATGTTTGTAAGGTGAACTTTATTTGGTGTATGGAATGTTTGTAAGGTGAACTTTATTTGTGACTTGGTTCATCTGACCTTCACCTCATTTTCTTGGATCATGTTAAGTTTATGTGATACTGGTAATAAATCTGTTTATTTATGGCTATGAACATATATTCATTTACATCCTGTTTTTAGTAAGATTTTAAATTCTTACTAGGCCATGAACTTTATTTTCAAAATCAAACCTCCCCTCATAAAGACACTTGGTCGTCTCATAAACTCAAAAAATGGTTGTCATGGAAATAAATTAAGCTCAACCTTTATGGCATATCGGAAATTGCTCTCTACTTCTGTAATCTTTTTTTCAAGCCCTTGTCTTAATTTAGAAATCAACGGATAAGCGAGATAACGGAATATTGGGTCACGACCTGTCACAACTATGTGACAGGTCGTGACCCAATAAAATTATAATTATTATGATAATTTATATCATAATAATTCTCGCTTACCTTGGTTTATTTTTTTTGTTTCAATTACTTGTTGAAGTAGGGGCGGTTCCCGTATTTAGGTTAAGGGGAGGAATAATCTTTAGTAAGCTGCAAACGTATGCTTTGCAAATTTAAGGGGGGGGGGGGGCGTGGGCACACCTCCGCCTGATTTAGCCTCTGCTCAATTTTGAAATTACTTCTCTTCTCTGTCATTTTCGACATGTCAAAAGTGTATACCACCCCTAAAGAAAACCAATGTCTATTTATTCATAAAAGTCTTTAAAGTTGAACAATGACCACGAGTTATTTTAAGTTTAAACTGTATTGCATTCAAATAAATTGAATTGGATTAGGCAACATGCATGTCTATGCAAGCAATCTCATTTACAATGAAACACAAAACATATAGTAAGCGTTGATATTTATGAAGATAAGATAATATGATGAGAAAACACTCCACAAGAGACCAAAATGACGCAGAAAAAAATAACAACTATAGGTCACCGTATGGTCTTCAATAATGAACAAATCCCATGGGCAGCTATAAATTGCCCCAAAATGACAAAATGAAAGAGCACCATTGGGTCCATAGTTATAAATATAAGTCTTATTTACATAGGTATTATAACCCTCTATATACAGTCAAACCTGTATTAACAACACTTTCACTAAAATTAATTTGGCTCGTTTAATTTTCATAAAATTTTGTCAAAGTAAATACTATAACTAAAATAAATGTATACAAATTTTGTTGTTGTTGAACCAACCGTTTTGTCAGCAAAATTACACTGTTATATAGCAATTTGACAACCATCAATTTTGATCATTGAGAAGCTAAATATTCCTTATACAAGACAACGTAATTAAAACGTTTATCTGATTTTACAGAGTTATCTCCCTATAGTGTTAGGTATCACCTTTTTAAAAAGATCACTCAAGACAAAACTATTCGATTTTTTATTTCAATAAAGGTTGTCTTTGAATACAGGTTTATTAAATGAAATAGCTTGCTGTTCGGTATGAGCTAAGGCTCCGTGTTGAAGACCGTACTTTGACCAATAATGGTTTACTTTTATAAATATGACTTTGATGGAGATTTGTCTCATTGGGACTCATACCACATCTCCCTATATCTAATAATAAATGAAAATACGAATTAATTTTCCTGTAGTATGTTTCTGAACACTAAAAAGATCTAGGGAGATATGGTGTGAGTGCCAATGAGACAACTCTCCATCCAAATAACAACTTAAAATGAAGATTTATCTCATTGGCATTTATACCTCATCTTCCTATATCTATTGATAAATGAAATACGAATTAATTGTCTTGTAGTATGTTTCTGAACACTAAATAGATATAGGAAGATGTGATGTGAGTGCCAATGAGACAACTCTCCATCCAAATAACAACTTAAAAAAAATTATGGAACACTAAGTTTGTTTCATTTATAATTCGCCTAACTCGATCTGCTTATATGGAGTCTCCAATAGTTCAGCTAGGTTTCACTGTATTTCTTGTCACGATATTTAAGATAAGACCATACATGTATATACGTATAACTGTAGTGAAAAGATCCCACTTTTGATCTTGATTACAATCATGAAGTGTGTATTAGCTTTTGTTTTCGTTGCTGTTCTTTCAGGTAATGTGACAGTTTTTATAAGTAGTCTTTTGCTGGGGTGCATTTTTTGGGTATGTTATGTAAGATGTTGAATATCCGGCTTCAGGGGAGCATCCAGGATTTTTGAAAAGGGGGGGAATTAATTTCCTATAATGTCCCCCATTAGATATATACATTTTTTTGTATGATTTTATAATTCATAAAATATGTATACATATCATAAAAGATGTGGGATCTATTTTTTGCGATTAAAAGGGGGGATGAAGTACGTCTTTTGCACCCCTTAATATGCTACTGTTAATGGATCTAATTTATCAAGTTCTTTTAATAATTACTGAACTTGCAACATTTTCCGTTTCATAATTCATCATCAACGAATTCTTTCAATCACATGTTATAATCTATTTTTCAACTTTGCCACATAAGACGATGTTGTATGATTCCTATTGAGACAACTATCAACCACAGTACACATGACGTGGATATTAGCAAGTATAGGTTACTGTAGGACATTTTAACGATAAGATAACTGTATAGTAAGCTATAAAAGGCGCAGACATGAAAAGTTATCACGGTGAAAGAATTAAAAGGAGAAAA
This sequence comes from Mytilus galloprovincialis, assembly GCA_037788925.1. Lineage (NCBI taxonomy): Eukaryota > Metazoa > Mollusca > Bivalvia > Mytilida > Mytilidae > Mytilus > Mytilus galloprovincialis. The sequence goes on along the minus strand of CM075339.1, from coordinate 81,198,012 downwards.
ACTAGCGAAATTATCTATAACATATATAATTAACGAAAAAACACATATATAACAAGACAGGAACCAACGACAACCAATATCAGAGGCGTATTTATAGCGGATTTCATTGAGTGTGTAGCCAAAGGTAATATCTTTGGTAAGCTTGCTTGTTAGCTGAACCGTGAAGTCATTGTTATTTTAGGTAAACTTCCCTACTTTAAGAATAGACTAGTCCTACAGAAAACAAATCAATCTGTCTGATGGACTATGCTACTTCGAAAGGAGAGTAGTTTACTGTACCTAACAATGACTTGACGGTTCAGCTTACAAGCAAGTTAACCAAAGATATTACATTTGGCTACACGCTCAATGGAATCTGCTGTAAAGGGGGCAGAGTGACCGTGTCCCAAGTACTTTTGTGGGAAACGTTTGATTGCTTATTTATTTAATTTTAACGAAGCACTGCAGCATGACTGTACCGACCATCCTGATTATCCATTGAAATGTCTCCCACTGAACTAAACTAACACTAATCAATTTATGTAATGATTCTTTCAACTATTCAACGACAAAGGCCCAGAAAATCATCAAAATAACATTTTCCTGTAAAGTTATACTGAGATTTTAGCATCTGTCTTTACCTACCATTTTATATTTGTTTGTATAGTGGTGTATGGAGATAGATGTCAATTAGCAAGTGACTGTACAATGAAATATCTATATTTTTGTATTTGTTTGTATAGTGGTGTATGGAGAGAGATGTCAAATAGCAAGTGACTGTACATTGGAATCATGCGGAAACGGTGCAATGGTGGAATGCAACGACGAAAACTTGTGTACCTGTCGCGACGCAACAGCAACCAGTATGTTTGTTTTTTATATTTTTTTCATTCTGTTTTGTAAACTGAAGGTTCTCTCTTGTTTTCTGTAGTAATTGGCCACAATGTTGATGAAGAACATTTATAATTTATATTAATTACACAGGACATAAATCCCAGTAAATCACAATACGTGTATTTAACTTTCGGAGTTGTCTTTCTTTTACCTGAAAATCCTTTCAAACACGTCTTTGTTTTATGAAAAATACTACTTAAAAAAGAATATAAACTGCATATATGTATGACTTTTGTGTTCTGAATAAAACTATTGGTACACAATGGTAACAATAAATTGTTTTGTAACATTTTAAAATAATAATATTCATTTCAAGGGTCAACATCACAATTATGCAAAGCCTTAAAAATATGTCTTGTTTTTTTTTTATCAATTGTATTGACAAATTGAAACTTCAAATACAATATATTGGTACTTAAGAACAAATCTGATAGTAAAACATTATTGTGTACCAAAACTGCATTAATTTACCATATACAATACAGGTTTCACCTTCATGAAGCGGCTCATTATCATAATTTCCATCGTTTCCTGTTATGGCGTGTGTCGATTTTTCTGGGTACGATTTACAAATAAAAAATATTTCAGTTCTTGCTTTAAGTTCTCTATACCTATGACGTAAAAACTTTATTTCCAATCTAGAATTTCAAAGCTTGCATATTTTCTCTTTCGTTTATATTTTTGCTCATTATTTTCTTTGCTTAATTTAATTTAACACTGAGTCTCCATTATTATGTATACCTTAATTTTGTGGCCCATTCTTATATATTCTATATCTGTTTGGCATTTTTTTTTCTAATATTGGCCCATTACAGGGGCGGATCCAGCCATTTTAAAAAGGAGGGGGTTGTATCTATATGTCTCCATTCAAATGCATTGATCGCCCTGAACCCTCTCCCTGGATCCGCCACTGCATTACTCTTCATTCTTTAAACCTCACCCAGTCCATCACACACTGTTAGAACATGTTTTTTATTATACAAATTTATGGGCATTATGTTTTCTGGTCTCTGCGTGCGTCCGTCCGTCCGTTCGTCCTGCTTCAGGTTAAATTTTTTGGTCGAGGTAGTTTTTGATGAAATTGAGGTCCAATTAACTTGAAACTTAGTAAGCATGTTCCCTATGATAGAATCTTTCTAATGTTTATGCCAAATTAGAAATTGTATCCCTTGAACATGAAAAATGATATTGCGGATGGGACATCCGTGTACTTAAGACACATTCTTGTTGTATATATACATGTAGTTCATCATATATAGTTCAGTATGTCTTTCTTCAACACAATCATTTTCCTTTTAAATTCTCTACAGATATAATTTGTGTTTGTATGTATTGGGAGAGGCGGTTATAAGAGTTGGTTCATCCTTTTACAAAATCTATAATAGTATCCGCCAATGTAAAAACGAGTAAAAAATAAATGTTGTCCACTACGAACAAATTAACCGCTTCAGAATTGAAAGGTCTGTAATAGATTCAATGTTTGTGGAATTAACGTCATGTCATTGGTCGAATATCAATTTTAAGAGATTACCAGCCAATCGCAACGGTTTTAGTTTTTGAATTCAAAGGACTGTGGTAAATTCAATGTTGGTAAAACTAGGGCCATGCCATCTGTCGAATATCATTTTTAAAGAGATGATCAGTTAATCGCAACGGTTTTGGTGTTTTCTTTTGACAATATTACCAAGAATGCTTCAGTTTCGGACTGGGAATGGCGAATTATCAATATCCGTTCTATAACTCTCATTCATTTCTTTTCTTTCAGCCTGTCATACAGCGAAAGACTGTGACCACCATGGGCCATGCCATGAACATGGTCACGGACACCACGCCTCATGGCATTGTTTTGACGGAGCATGCAGATGTATCTAAGCACCGAATTGAGTGATTGAAATAAACATTACATTTTCTCAGTGTTTAACGTTTTTCTTGGTAGCAACACAGTACATCGTTAAAAATAATAAAAATTCTATAAGTCAGACTTTATCAGACAGCTTATCATTATATATTAAAAAGAATTATAAAAAGAAAAATGGGGTCACCGGGCAAAATTTGTTAAGGCATTAAAATGGATAAAACCAGAGGATTCCGAAAATCTTACCAAAATTCCAAAACATGCCAAGCCAGCTTCCTTAAAAAAAAGATCGCTTACAAACTATACACACGAATAAAAAAAAGTACAACATACAACTATTATTGCAAAAATGTATATAATATTTTCTTTCAAATGCTTGTATCTAAAAATTCCTTTCCAAGTAACATATGATTCATACTGGTGTTTTTTTTATTTATTTCTGTCGGAGCATACCAGGGAGAGAACAGCGAGCTAGTTCAAGCTAAAACTTATCTGTTCTTTTTCAATATTTTTGATGTTTTATAAAATTGAAAATGGGAATGGGGAATACACAATATATGTCAATAAGACAACAACCCTTCAACGTCTTCAAAGCAGCGAGAAAATCCCGCAACCGGTGGTGGGCTCCTCGATACAAATTTTCAGTGAAGATTGACGTCATACTTAAGTCCGTTATCTCACGGTACGAAATCAACATGTTTCCGTCCTGGTATTCATGTAACATTCGCAACTGGACAATACACTTGGGTTATTTTCTGCTGTTTGACACATACCCGGTTTCCAGTCTCAATTTTAAATGAACCACTGGACATTACACATTAACTAAATGCATCTTCGTGGTTACGTTTGATCAAATCAACACGTTTTGGTCCTGGTGTCCATGTAATATACACCACTGGACAGTAAACATCAATACGCCTTAGTATTCACATGGAATAAAGTCAATATTTTTTTCGTTCTGGTATCCATACAATATTCCCCACTGGACATAACACATCAACACGCCTTAGAAGTCATATGGTATCAAATCAACATGTTTTCGTCCTGGTCTCTATGTAATATTCCCCACTTGACATCACGAGGCTTCAAATCAACATGTTTTGTCCTGGTCTCTATGTAATATTCCCCACTTGACATCACGAGGCTTCAAATCAACATGACATTAATATATCATTCATGCAAGTACAAATGTAGCCCTATCTTTTGCAAAAAAAAGAATTAATCCAGAAAGCCGTGGCGGAGTGTTTTTTTTCTTTTCTGTTTGATCATTTGTCTCTTCGTTTAGTTTTTGCTTACTTGTAAGGGTAAATTCAGTAAAAAAAAATCTCCCATTGACTTTAATGCTAATCTATGTGTGGGAATAAATTTATACCTGATTTACCTTTAGAAATTAAAATCTTTCATATATCATTCATGCAAGTACAAATGTAGCCCTATCTTTTGCAACAATAAAAACATAGAGTCATGCGGCATTTTTGGGCATTCACATGGCCTTGTTTACAAACAATGTACATTCGCACTGAATTCCTATACTGACCCCCATTACTTTTCAACCCTGAAGGGAAACAAATTAGTACATTCAGCATATATTTTTTTTTTTTTTTTCAACTCTAGTTTTGATCCATCTACCAAAAAAATATTTATTACAAACATTATCTGCCAATCAGAAGAGCATATAACTTCAGTGTTATACAGAAAGCTCTCCCCTAAATGGGCGGTCCCTGATGACGTATGTTTATTTACTGAATTTACCCCCGTATGTGTCTGCAGAAAACTAGTAGTACACATTGTAGACAAAATGTAGTTCCTACGAGTAGCTGTTACTTTGTGCAAAAGTAAAAGACAATGGGCAATGAATTGATACAAATTGAAAGGCTCCACGTTACAGGGTGACGGTAGAACCCGTGACGGAAGTTTCACGTGAATAATGAAATAAATATTTGAAAGTATGATATGTTTGCCTTGTTGCCCAAATTCTTATACTAAGATCCACTTTTCGGGGGGAACCAGTGTGCTCTACCATGTAATATGTTGCTTTTTCTCATCACAGTCAAGTCGGGATCAGATAATTTGGCTATCAAATAAATGCCACTTTGTTGTAACTTAAGTCGAAATAGTCATCAATGCTTAAGATTGCATAGTGGTTTTATTTTAGAAAACACATTTGAAGCAAGTGCGTGTGTGCAATTCTATATCATTCGTGGTTTTTTTCTCTTCTTCTCTCACAAAAATACAAATAAAAGGTAATGTTTAACTAGACTTGAGGTGAATTTCTAACACAATGGCTTTAATTTGCATGGAATATTTGCCACTGGACGTTAATCAAAAACAATCAAATCAATCCACTACACTTGAGGCAAAGAAACACTCGCAGTGCTTAGTCTATCCAATTTATATGACATTTTTGTCAGCAATTAGTGCACATGGAAAATTAAGTACTGCGTGAATATATGGAGATGAGAGGGTCTTGATAATGAGAAAAAAAAAGGGGGGGCTAGACGTTTAGATATGATAAACGACCTTTCACGACAACGTACCTGACGTGGGACCCACACACGTTTAATAAAATGTAAATGGGATGATTATAAAGCTCCTTTTTTTTAAATGTTATTACTAACACCCCCCTTTTGTCATTCATCCCTGAAGAGGACAGAAAAAGGACTATTCAGGTAGCTAAGATTAAGGTCTTTCGCCTCATCGAACGTACGGGTTTCATTCCGTCCCGTTCAGGGCAACGTTCCCAACAGATGTAGACTGTGGTTTGAAATCATAGCATGCAGTGCAAACTTAAATGTATAGATAATTCAATTAAAAGGGTGTACTATATCGAATTTTTGCAAAATTTTTGTTTGTTATTACGATAAAGCCCTGACAAAGACTCATTCTATGATTGAGTCGGTGTTTTAGATTTTTAGAGATTATTAGATTTTAATCTATGCAGAGCACAACTTCAAAAAACAAGAAAAACGCCACAAGCCGCAAACGTATACTATACGTATATAACCAACCAGATTTTTGCCAATACCTTCTCTGAGGAAACTTTACAAAATGGGTAGTATATAAGGGTTTCAAACCCATTACATCGTATGCTTACCTCTGAAAGACGAAGCTTGTTTTGTTACGAGTAACGTTTGGAAAACAATTTTTTAGTTTTTTTTGCTTTTTGCATTTGTTTTGGTTTAAATTATTTTATGAAGAAAAGGGGGATACCTTGAAATAGATTTTCAAATGATAAACATCAGCTATAAAAGGCGAAATACCTTCACTGTTTAGTAAATGAGCAACAACGTTGTTGACGCATAAAACAGTCATATGAATCATAGGAGATGCAGTGTATACATCAATCAAACCAACAACTCAAAACTGAACGGTATGAAATTCGCTGTGTTTTGTTTGTTGTATTGTTTTAGGAGAATCTCAGTGTGAAAATATTCACTTCTGTCCACGTGCAAGTGGTGGAGTTTCAAAAAAATTGTCTGACTATTGTTGATATGAAAAAAGAATTAATCCAGAAAGCCGTGGCGGAGTGTTTTTTTTCTTTTCTGTTTGATCATTTGTCTCTTCGTTTAGTTTTTGCTTACTTGTAAGGGTAAATTCAGTAAAAAAAAATCTCCCATTGACTTTAATGCTAATCTATGTGTGGGAATAAATTTATACCTGATTTACCTTTAGAAATTAAAATCTTTCATATATCATTCATGCAAGTACAAATGTAGCCCTATCGTTTGCAACAATAAAAACATAGAGTCATGCGGCATTTTTGGGCATTCACATGGCCTTGTTTACAAACAATGTACATTCGCACTGAATTCCTATACTGACCCCCATTACTTTTCAACCCTGAAGGGAAACAAATTAGTACATTCAGCATATATTTTTTTTTTTTTTTTTCAACTCTAGTTTTGATCCATCTACCAAAAAAATATTTATTACAAACATTATCTGCCAATCAGAAGAGCATATAACTTCAGTGTTATACAGAAAGCTCTCCCCTAAATGGGCGGTCCCTGATGACGTATGTTTATTTACTGAATTTACCCCCGTATGTGTCTGCAGAAAACTAGTAGTACACATTGTAGACAAAATGTAGTTCCTACGAGTAGCTGTTACTTTGTGCAAAAGTAAAAGACAATGGGCAATGAATTGATACAAATTGAAAGGCTCCACGTTACAGGGTGACGGTAGAACCCGTGACGGAAGTTTCACGTGAATAATGAAATAAATATTTGAAAGTATGATATGTTTGCCTTGTTGCCCAAATTCTTATACTAAGATCCACTTTTCGGGGGGAACCAGTGTGCTCTACCATGTAATATGTTGCTTTTTCTCATCACAGTCAAGTCGGGATCAGATAATTTGGCTATCAAATAAATGCCACTTTGTTGTAACTTAAGTCGAAATAGTCATCAATGCTTAAGATTGCATAGTGGTTTTATTTTAGAAAACACATTTGAAGCAAGTGCGTGTGTGCAATTCTATATCATTCGTGTTTTTTTTCTCTTCTTCTCTCACAAAAATACAAATAAAAGGTAATGTTTAACTAGACTTGAGGTGAATTTCTAACACAATGGCTTTAATTTGCATGGAATATTTGCCACTGGACGTTAATCAAAAACAATCAAATCAATCCACTACACTTGAGGCAAAGAAACACTCGCAGTGCTTAGTCTATCCAATTTATATGACATTTTTGTCAGCAATTAGTGCACATGGAAAATTAAGTACTGCGTGAATATATGGAGATGAGAGGGTCTTGATAATGAGAAAAAAAAAGGGGGGGCTAGACGTTTAGATATGATAAACGACCTTTCACGACAACGTACCTGACGTGGGACCCACACACGTTTAATAAAATGTAAATGGGATGATTATAAAGCTCTTTTTTTTTAAATGTTATTACTAACACCCCCCTTTTGTCATTCATCCCTGAAGAGGACAGAAAAAGGACTATTCAGGTAGCTAAGATTAAGGTCTTTCGCCTCATCGAACGTACGGGTTTCATTCCGTCCCGTTCAGGGCAACGTTCCCAACAGATGTAGACTGTGGTTTGAAATCATAGCATGCAGTGCAAACTTAAATGTATAGATAATTCAATTAAAAGGGTGTACTATATCGAATTTTTGCAAAATTTTTGTTTGTTATTACGATAAAGCCCTGACAAAGACTCATTCTATGATTGAGTCGGTGTTTTAGATTTTTAGAGATTATTAGATTTTAATCTATGCAGAGCACAACTTCAAAAAACAAGAAAAACGCCACAAGCCGCAAACGTATACTATACGTATATAACCAACCAGATTTTTGCCAATACCTTCTCTGAGGAAACTTTACAAAATGGGTAGTATATAACGGTTTCAAACCCATTACATCGTATGCTTACCTCTGAAAGACGAAGCTTGTTTTGTTACGAGTAACGTTTGGAAAACATTTTTTTAGTTTTTTTTGCTTTTTGCATTTGTTTTGGTTTAAATTATTTTATGAAGAAAAGGGGGATACCTTGAAATAGATTTTCAAATGATAAACATCAGCTATAAAAGGCGAAATACCTTCACTGTTTAGTAAATGAGCAACAACGTTGTTGACGCATAAAACAGTCATATGAATCATAGGAGATGCAGTGTATACATCAATCAAACCAACAACTCAAAACTGAACGGTATGAAATTCGCTGTGTTTTGTTTGTTGTATTGTTTTAGGAGAATCTCAGTGTGAAAATATTCACTTCTGTCCACGTGCAAGTGGTGGAGTTTCAAAAAAATTGTCTGACTATTGTTGATATGAAAAAAGAATTAATCCAGAAAGCCGTGGCGGAGTGTTTTTTTTCTTTTCTGTTTGATCATTTGTCTCTTCGTTTAGTTTTTGCTTACTTGTAAGGGTAAATTCAGTAAAAAAAAATCTCCCATTGACTTTAATGCTAATCTATGTGTGGGAATAAATTTATACCTGATTTACCTTTAGAAATTAAAATCTTTCATATATCATTCATGCAAGTACAAATGTAGCCCTATCTTTTGCAACAATAAAAACATAGAGTCATGCGGCATTTTTGGGCATTCACATGGCCTTGTTTACAAACAATGTACATTCGCACTGAATTCCTATACTGACCCCCATTACTTTTCAACCCTGAAGGGAAACAAATTAGTACATTCAGCATATATTTTTTTTTTTTTTTTTCAACTCTAGTTTTGATCCATCTACCAAAAAAATATTTATTACAAACATTATCTGCCAATCAGAAGAGCATATAACTTCAGTGTTATACAGAAAGCTCTCCCCTAAATGGGCGGTCCCTGATGACGTATGTTTATTTACTGAATTTACCCCCGTATGTGTCTGCAGAAAACTAGTAGTACACATTGTAGACAAAATGTAGTTCCTACGAGTAGCTGTTACTTTGTGCAAAAGTAAAAGACAATGGGCAATGAATTGATACAAATTGAAAGGCTCCACGTTACAGGGTGACGGTAGAACCCGTGACGGAAGTTCAGTCACGTGAATAATGAAATAAATATTTGAAAGTATGATATGTTTGCCTTGTTGCCCAAATTCTTATACTAAGATCCACTTTTCGGGGGGAACCAGTGTGCTCTACCATGTAATATGTTGCTTTTTCTCATCACAGTCAAGTCGGGATCAGATAATTTGGCTATCAAATAAATGCCACTTTGTTGTAACTTAAGTCGAAATAGTCATCAATGCTTAAGATTGCATAGTGGTTTTATTTTAGAAAACACATTTGAAGCAAGTGCGTGTGTGCAATTCTATATCATTCGTGGTTTTTTTCTCTTCTTCTCTCACAAAAATACAAATAAAAGGTAATGTTTAACTAGACTTGAGGTGAATTTCTAACACAATGGCTTTAATTTGCATGGAATATTTGCCACTGGACGTTAATCAAAAACAATCAAATCAATCCACTACACTTGAGGCAAAGAAACACTCGCAGTGCTTAGTCTATCCAATTTATATGACATTTTTGTCAGCAATTAGTGCACATGGAAAATTAAGTACTGCGTGAATATATGGAGATGAGAGGGTCTTGATAATGAGAAAAAAAAAGGGGGGGCTAGACGTTTAGATATGATAAACGACCTTTCACGACAACGTACCTGACGTGGGACCCACACACGTTTAATAAAATGTAAATGGGATGATTATAAAGCTCTTTTTTTTTAAATGTTATTACTAACACCCCCCTTTTGTCATTCATCCCTGAAGAGGACAGAAAAAGGACTATTCAGGTAGCTAAGATTAAGGTCTTTCGCCTCATCGAACGTACGGGTTTCATTCCGTCCCGTTCAGGGCAACGTTCCCAACAGATGTAGACTGTGGTTTGAAATCATAGCATGCAGTGCAAACTTAAATGTATAGATAATTCAATTAAAAGGGTGTACTATATCGAATTTTTGCAAAATTTTTGTTTGTTATTACGATAAAGCCCTGACAAAGACTCATTCTATGATTGAGTCGGTGTTTTAGATTTTTAGAGATTATTAGATTTTAATCTATGCAGAGCACAACTTCAAAAAACAAGAAAAACGCCACAAGCCGCAAACGTATACTATACGTATATAACCAACCAGATTTTTGCCAATACCTTCTCTGAGGAAACTTTACAAAATGGGTAGTATATAAGGGTTTCAAACCCATTACATCGTATGCTTACCTCTGAAAGACGAAGCTTGTTTTGTTACGAGTAACGTTTGGAAAACAATTTTTTAGTTTTTTTTGCTTTTTGCATTTGTTTTGGTTTAAATTATTTTATGAAGAAAAGGGGGATACCTTGAAATAGATTTTCAAATGATAAACATCAGCTATAAAAGGCGAAATACCTTCACTGTTTAGTAAATGAGCAACAACGTTGTTGACGCATAAAACAGTCATATGAATCATAGGAGATGCAGTGTATACATCAATCAAACCAACAACTCAAAACTGAACGGTATGAAATTCGCTGTGTTTTGTTTGTTGTATTGTTTTAGGAGAATCTCAGTGTGAAAATATTCACTTCTGTCCACGTGCAAGTGGTGGAGTTTCAAAAAAATTGTCTGACTATTGTTGATATGAAAAAAGAATTAATCCAGAAAGCCGTGGCGGAGTGTTTTTTTTCTTTTCTGTTTGATCATTTGTCTCTTCGTTTAGTTTTTGCTTACTTGTAAGGGTAAATTCAGTAAAAAAAAATCTCCCATTGACTTTAATGCTAATCTATGTGTGGGAATAAATTTATACCTGATTTACCTTTAGAAATTAAAATCTTTCATATATCATTCATGCAAGTACAAATGTAGCCCTATCGTTTGCAACAATAAAAACATAGAGTCATGCGGCATTTTTGGGCATTCACATGGCCTTGTTTACAAACAATGTACATTCGCACTGAATTCCTATACTGACCCCCATTACTTTTCAACCCTGAAGGGAAACAAATTAGTACATTCAGCATATATTTTTTTTTTTTTTTTTCAACTCTAGTTTTGATCCATCTACCAAAAAAATATTTATTACAAACATTATCTGCCAATCAGAAGAGCATATAACTTCAGTGTTATACAGAAAGCTCTCCCCTAAATGGGCGGTCCCTGATGACGTATGTTTATTTACTGAATTTACCCCCGTATGTGTCTGCAGAAAACTAGTAGTACACATTGTAGACAAAATGTAGTTCCTACGAGTAGCTGTTACTTTGTGCAAAAGTAAAAGACAATGGACAATGAATTGATACAAATTGAAAGGCTCCACGTTACAGGGTGACGGTAGAACCCGTGACGGAAGTTTCACGTGAATAATGAAATAAATATTTGAAAGTATGATATGTTTGCCTTGTTGCCCAAATTCTTATACTAAGATCCACTTTTCGGGGGGAACCAGTGTGCTCTACCATGTAATATGTTGCTTTTTCTCATCACAGTCAAGTCGGGATCAGATAATTTGGCTATCAAATAAATGCCACTTTGTTGTAACTTAAGTCGAAATAGTCATCAATGCTTAAGATTGCATAGTGGTTTTATTTTAGAAAACACATTTGAAGCAAGTGCGTGTGTGCAATTCTATATCATTCGTGTTTTTTTTCTCTTCTTCTCTCACAAAAATACAAATAAAAGGTAATGTTTAACTAGACTTGAGGTGAATTTCTAACACAATGGCTTTAATTTGCATGGAATATTTGCCACTGGACGTTAATCAAAAACAATCAAATCAATCCACTACACTTGAGGCAAAGAAACACTCGCAGTGCTTAGTCTATCCAATTTATATGACATTTTTGTCAGCAATTAGTGCACATGGAAAATTAAGTACTGCGTGAATATATGGAGATGAGAGGGTCTTGATAATGAGAAAAAAAAAGGGGGGGCTAGACGTTTAGATATGATAAACGACCTTTCACGACAACGTACCTGACGTGGGACCCACACACGTTTAATAAAATGTAAATGGGATGATTATAAAGCTCTTTTTTTTTAAATGTTATTACTAACACCCCCCTTTTGTCATTCATCCCTGAAGAGGACAGAAAAAGGACTATTCAGGTAGCTAAGATTAAGGTCTTTCGCCTCATCGAACGTACGGGTTTCATTCCGTCCCGTTCAGGGCAACGTTCCCAACAGATGTAGACTGTGGTTTGAAATCATAGCATGCAGTGCAAACTTAAATGTATAGATAATTCAATTAAAAGGGTGTACTATATCGAATTTTTGCAAAATTTTTGTTTGTTATTACGATAAAGCCCTGACAAAGACTCATTCTATGATTGAGTCGGTGTTTTAGATTTTTAGAGATTATTAGATTTTAATCTATGCAGAGCACAACTTCAAAAAACAAGAAAAACGCCACAAGCCGCAAACGTATACTATACGTATATAACCAACCAGATTTTTGCCAATACCTTCTCTGAGGAAACTTTACAAAATGGGTAGTATATAACGGTTTCAAACCCATTACATCGTATGCTTACCTCTGAAAGACGAAGCTTGTTTTGTTACGAGTAACGTTTGGAAAACATTTTTTTAGTTTTTTTTGCTTTTTGCATTTGTTTTGGTTTAAATTATTTTATGAAGAAAAGGGGGATACCTTGAAATAGATTTTCAAATGATAAACATCAGCTATAAAAGGCGAAATACCTTCACTGTTTAGTAAATGAGCAACAACGTTGTTGACGCATAAAACAGTCATATGAATCATAGGAGATGCAGTGTATACATCAATCAAACCAACAACTCAAAACTGAACGGTATGAAATTCGCTGTGTTTTGTTTGTTGTATTGTTTTAGGAGAATCTCAGTGTGAAAATATTCACTTCTGTCCACGTGCAAGTGGTGGAGTTTCAAAAAAATTGTCTGACTATTGTTGATATGAAAAAAGAATTAATCCAGAAAGCCGTGGCGGAGTGTTTTTTTTCTTTTCTGTTTGATCATTTGTCTCTTCGTTTAGTTTTTGCTTACTTGTAAGGGTAAATTCAGTAAAAAAAAATCTCCCATTGACTTTAATGCTAATCTATGTGTGGGAATAAATTTATACCTGATTTACCTTTAGAAATTAAAATCTTTCATATATCATTCATGCAAGTACAAATGTAGCCCTATCTTTTGCAACAATAAAAACATAGAGTCATGCGGCATTTTTGGGCATTCACATGGCCTTGTTTACAAACAATGTACATTCGCACTGAATTCCTATACTGACCCCCATTACTTTTCAACCCTGAAGGGAAACAAATTAGTACATTCAGCATATATTTTTTTTTTTTTTTTTCAACTCTAGTTTTGATCCATCTACCAAAAAAATATTTATTACAAACATTATCTGCCAATCAGAAGAGCATATAACTTCAGTGTTATACAGAAAGCTCTCCCCTAAATGGGCGGTCCCTGATGACGTATGTTTATTTACTGAATTTACCCCCGTATGTGTCTGCAGAAAACTAGTAGTACACATTGTAGACAAAATGTAGTTCCTACGAGTAGCTGTTACTTTGTGCAAAAGTAAAAGACAATGGGCAATGAATTGATACAAATTGAAAGGCTCCACGTTACAGGGTGACGGTAGAACCCGTGACGGAAGTTTCACGTGAATAATGAAATAAATATTTGAAAGTATGATATGTTTGCCTTGTTGCCCAAATCGGAAGTACCTGTTCTTATACTAAGATCCACTTTTCGGGGGGAACCAGTGTGCTCTACCATGTAATATGTTGCTTTTTCTCATCACAGTCAAGTCGGGATCAGATAATTTGGCTATCAAATAAATGCCACTTTGTTGTAACTTAAGTCGAAATAGTCATCAATGCTTAAGATTGCATAGTGGTTTTATTTTAGAAAACACATTTGAAGCAAGTGCGTGTGTGCAATTCTATATCATTCGTGGTTTTTTTCTCTTCTTCTCTCACAAAAATACAAATAAAAGGTAATGTTTAACTAGACTTGAGGTGAATTTCTAACACAATGGCTTTAATTTGCATGGAATATTTGCCACTGGACGTTAATCAAAAACAATCAAATCAATCCACTACACTTGAGGCAAAGAAACACTCGCAGTGCTTAGTCTATCCAATTTATATGACATTTTTGTCAGCAATTAGTGCACATGGAAAATTAAGTACTGCGTGAATATATGGAGATGAGAGGGTCTTGATAATGAGAAAAAAAAAGGGGGGGCTAGACGTTTAGATATGATAAACGACCTTTCACGACAACGTACCTGACGTGGGACCCACACACGTTTAATAAAATGTAAATGGGATGATTATAAAGCTCTTTTTTTTTAAATGTTATTACTAACACCCCCCTTTTGTCATTCATCCCTGAAGAGGACAGAAAAAGGACTATTCAGGTAGCTAAGATTAAGGTCTTTCGCCTCATCGAACGTACGGGTTTCATTCCGTCCCGTTCAGGGCAACGTTCCCAACAGATGTAGACTGTGGTTTGAAATCATAGCATGCAGTGCAAACTTAAATGTATAGATAATTCAATTAAAAGGGTGTACTATATCGAATTTTTGCAAAATTTTTGTTTGTTATTACGATAAAGCCCTGACAAAGACTCATTCTATGATTGAGTCGGTGTTTTAGATTTTTAGAGATTATTAGATTTTAATCTATGCAGAGCACAACTTCAAAAAACAAGAAAAACGCCACAAGCCGCAAACGTATACTATACGTATATAACCAACCAGATTTTTGCCAATACCTTCTCTGAGGAAACTTTACAAAATGGGTAGTATATAAGGGTTTCAAACCCATTACATCGTATGCTTACCTCTGAAAGACGAAGCTTGTTTTGTTACGAGTAACGTTTGGAAAACAATTTTTTAGTTTTTTTTGCTTTTTGCATTTGTTTTGGTTTAAATTATTTTATGAAGAAAAGGGGGATACCTTGAAATAGATTTTCAAATGATAAACATCAGCTATAAAAGGCGAAATACCTTCACTGTTTAGTAAATGAGCAACAACGTTGTTGACGCATAAAACAGTCATATGAATCATAGGAGATGCAGTGTATACATCAATCAAACCAACAACTCAAAACTGAACGGTATGAAATTCGCTGTGTTTTGTTTGTTGTATTGTTTTAGGAGAATCTCAGTGTGAAAATATTCACTTCTGTCCACGTGCAAGTGGTGGAGTTTCAAAAAAATTGTCTGACTATTGTTGATATGAAAAAAGAATTAATCCAGAAAGCCGTGGCGGAGTGTTTTTTTTCTTTTCTGTTTGATCATTTGTCTCTTCGTTTAGTTTTTGCTTACTTGTAAGGGTAAATTCAGTAAAAAAAAATCTCCCATTGACTTTAATGCTAATCTATGTGTGGGAATAAATTTATACCTGATTTACCTTTAGAAATTAAAATCTTTCATATATCATTCATGCAAGTACAAATGTAGCCCTATCGTTTGCAACAATAAAAACATAGAGTCATGCGGCATTTTTGGGCATTCACATGGCCTTGTTTACAAACAATGTACATTCGCACTGAATTCCTATACTGACCCCCATTACTTTTCAACCCTGAAGGGAAACAAATTAGTACATTCAGCATATATTTTTTTTTTTTTTTTTCAACTCTAGTTTTGATCCATCTACCAAAAAAATATTTATTACAAACATTATCTGCCAATCAGAAGAGCATATAACTTCAGTGTTATACAGAAAGCTCTCCCCTAAATGGGCGGTCCCTGATGACGTATGTTTATTTACTGAATTTACCCCCGTATGTGTCTGCAGAAAACTAGTAGTACACATTGTAGACAAAATGTAGTTCCTACGAGTAGCTGTTACTTTGTGCAAAAGTAAAAGACAATGGGCAATGAATTGATACAAATTGAAAGGCTCCACGTTACAGGGTGACGGTAGAACCCGTGACGGAAGTTTCACGTGAATAATGAAATAAATATTTGAAAGTATGATATGTTTGCCTTGTTGCCCAAATTCTTATACTAAGATCCACTTTTCGGGGGGAACCAGTGTGCTCTACCATGTAATATGTTGCTTTTTCTCATCACAGTCAAGTCGGGATCAGATAATTTGGCTATCAAATAAATGCCACTTTGTTGTAACTTAAGTCGAAATAGTCATCAATGCTTAAGATTGCATAGTGGTTTTATTTTAGAAAACACATTTGAAGCAAGTGCGTGTGTGCAATTCTATATCATTCGTGTTTTTTTTCTCTTCTTCTCTCACAAAAATACAAATAAAAGGTAATGTTTAACTAGACTTGAGGTGAATTTCTAACACAATGGCTTTAATTTGCATGGAATATTTGCCACTGGACGTTAATCAAAAACAATCAAATCAATCCACTACACTTGAGGCAAAGAAACACTCGCAGTGCTTAGTCTATCCAATTTATATGACATTTTTGTCAGCAATTAGTGCACATGGAAAATTAAGTACTGCGTGAATATATGGAGATGAGAGGGTCTTGATAATGAGAAAAAAAAAGGGGGGGCTAGACGTTTAGATATGATAAACGACCTTTCACGACAACGTACCTGACGTGGGACCCACACACGTTTAATAAAATGTAAATGGGATGATTATAAAGCTCTTTTTTTTTAAATGTTATTACTAACACCCCCCTTTTGTCATTCATCCCTGAAGAGGACAGAAAAAGGACTATTCAGGTAGCTAAGATTAAGGTCTTTCGCCTCATCGAACGTACGGGTTTCATTCCGTCCCGTTCAGGGCAACGTTCCCAACAGATGTAGACTGTGGTTTGAAATCATAGCATGCAGTGCAAACTTAAATGTATAGATAATTCAATTAAAAGGGTGTACTATATCGAATTTTTGCAAAATTTTTGTTTGTTATTACGATAAAGCCCTGACAAAGACTCATTCTATGATTGAGTCGGTGTTTTAGATTTTTAGAGATTATTAGATTTTAATCTATGCAGAGCACAACTTCAAAAAACAAGAAAAACGCCACAAGCCGCAAACGTATACTATACGTATATAACCAACCAGATTTTTGCCAATACCTTCTCTGAGGAAACTTTACAAAATGGGTAGTATATAACGGTTTCAAACCCATTACATCGTATGCTTACCTCTGAAAGACGAAGCTTGTTTTGTTACGAGTAACGTTTGGAAAACATTTTTTTAGTTTTTTTTGCTTTTTGCATTTGTTTTGGTTTAAATTATTTTATGAAGAAAAGGGGGATACCTTGAAATAGATTTTCAAATGATAAACATCAGCTATAAAAGGCGAAATACCTTCACTGTTTAGTAAATGAGCAACAACGTTGTTGACGCATAAAACAGTCATATGAATCATAGGAGATGCAGTGTATACATCAATCAAACCAACAACTCAAAACTGAACGGTATGAAATTCGCTGTGTTTTGTTTGTTGTATTGTTTTAGGAGAATCTCAGTGTGAAAATATTCACTTCTGTCCACGTGCAAGTGGTGGAGTTTCAAAAAAATTGTCTGACTATTGTTGATATGAAAAAAGAATTAATCCAGAAAGCCGTGGCGGAGTGTTTTTTTTCTTTTCTGTTTGATCATTTGTCTCTTCGTTTAGTTTTTGCTTACTTGTAAGGGTAAATTCAGTAAAAAAAAATCTCCCATTGACTTTAATGCTAATCTATGTGTGGGAATAAATTTATACCTGATTTACCTTTAGAAATTAAAATCTTTCATATATCATTCATGCAAGTACAAATGTAGCCCTATCTTTTGCAACAATAAAAACATAGAGTCATGCGGCATTTTTGGGCATTCACATGGCCTTGTTTACAAACAATGTACATTCGCACTGAATTCCTATACTGACCCCCATTACTTTTCAACCCTGAAGGGAAACAAATTAGTACATTCAGCATATATTTTTTTTTTTTTTTTTCAACTCTAGTTTTGATCCATCTACCAAAAAAATATTTATTACAAACATTATCTGCCAATCAGAAGAGCATATAACTTCAGTGTTATACAGAAAGCTCTCCCCTAAATGGGCGGTCCCTGATGACGTATGTTTATTTACTGAATTTACCCCCGTATGTGTCTGCAGAAAACTAGTAGTACACATTGTAGACAAAATGTAGTTCCTACGAGTAGCTGTTACTTTGTGCAAAAGTAAAAGACAATGGGCAATGAATTGATACAAATTGAAAGGCTCCACGTTACAGGGTGACGGTAGAACCCGTGACGGAAGTTTCACGTGAATAATGAAATAAATATTTGAAAGTATGATATGTTTGCCTTGTTGCCCAAATCGGAAGTACCTGTTCTTATACTAAGATCCACTTTTCGGGGGGAACCAGTGTGCTCTACCATGTAATATGTTGCTTTTTCTCATCACAGTCAAGTCGGGATCAGATAATTTGGCTATCAAATAAATGCCACTTTGTTGTAACTTAAGTCGAAATAGTCATCAATGCTTAAGATTGCATAGTGGTTTTATTTTAGAAAACACATTTGAAGCAAGTGCGTGTGTGCAATTCTATATCATTCGTGTTTTTTTTCTCTTCTTCTCTCACAAAAATACAAATAAAAGGTAATGTTTAACTAGACTTGAGGTGAATTTCTAACACAATGGCTTTAATTTGCATGGAATATTTGCCACTGGACGTTAATCAAAAACAATCAAATCAATCCACTACACTTGAGGCAAAGAAACACTCGCAGTGCTTAGTCTATCCAATTTATATGACATTTTTGTCAGCAATTAGTGCACATGGAAAATTAAGTACTGCGTGAATATATGGAGATGAGAGGGTCTTGATAATGAGAAAAAAAAAGGGGGGGGCTAGACGTTTAGATATGATAAACGACCTTTCACGACAACGTACCTGACGTGGGACCCACACACGTTTAATAAAATGTAAATGGGATGATTATAAAGCTCTTTTTTTTTAAATGTTATTACTAACACCCCCCTTTTGTCATTCATCCCTGAAGAGGACAGAAAAAGGACTATTCAGGTAGCTAAGATTAAGGTCTTTCGCCTCATCGAACGTACGGGTTTCATTCCGTCCCGTTCAGGGCAACGTTCCCAACAGATGTAGACTGTGGTTTGAAATCATAGCATGCAGTGCAAACTTAAATGTATAGATAATTCAATTAAAAGGGTGTACTATATCGAATTTTTGCAAAATTTTTGTTTGTTATTACGATAAAGCCCTGACAAAGACTCATTCTATGATTGAGTCGGTGTTTTAGATTTTTAGAGATTATTAGATTTTAATCTATGCAGAGCACAACTTCAAAAAACAAGAAAAACGCCACAAGCCGCAAACGTATACTATACGTATATAACCAACCAGATTTTTGCCAATACCTTCTCTGAGGAAACTTTACAAAATGGGTAGTATATAACGGTTTCAAACCCATTACATCGTATGCTTACCTCTGAAAGACGAAGCTTGTTTTGTTACGAGTAACGTTTGGAAAACATTTTTTTAGTTTTTTTTGCTTTTTGCATTTGTTTTGGTTTAAATTATTTTATGAAGAAAAGGGGGATACCTTGAAATAGATTTTCAAATGATAAACATCAGCTATAAAAGGCGAAATACCTTCACTGTTTAGTAAATGAGCAACAACGTTGTTGACGCATAAAACAGTCATATGAATCATAGGAGATGCAGTGTATACATCAATCAAACCAACAACTCAAAACTGAACGGTATGAAATTCGCTGTGTTTTGTTTGTTGTATTGTTTTAGGAGAATCTCAGTGTGAAAATATTCACTTCTGTCCACGTGCAAGTGGTGGAGTTTCAAAAAAATTGTCTGACTATTGTTGATATGAAAAAAGAATTAATCCAGAAAGCCGTGGCGGAGTGTTTTTTTTCTTTTCTGTTTGATCATTTGTCTCTTCGTTTAGTTTTTGCTTACTTGTAAGGGTAAATTCAGTAAAAAAAAATCTCCCATTGACTTTAATGCTAATCTATGTGTGGGAATAAATTTATACCTGATTTACCTTTAGAAATTAAAATCTTTCATATATCATTCATGCAAGTACAAATGTAGCCCTATCTTTTGCAACAATAAAAACATAGAGTCATGCGGCATTTTTGGGCATTCACATGGCCTTGTTTACAAACAATGTACATTCGCACTGAATTCCTATACTGACCCCCATTACTTTTCAACCCTGAAGGGAAACAAATTAGTACATTCAGCATATATTTTTTTTTTTTTTTTTCAACTCTAGTTTTGATCCATCTACCAAAAAAATATTTATTACAAACATTATCTGCCAATCAGAAGAGCATATAACTTCAGTGTTATACAGAAAGCTCTCCCCTAAATGGGCGGTCCCTGATGACGTATGTTTATTTACTGAATTTACCCCCGTATGTGTCTGCAGAAAACTAGTAGTACACATTGTAGACAAAATGTAGTTCCTACGAGTAGCTGTTACTTTGTGCAAAAGTAAAAGACAATGGGCAATGAATTGATACAAATTGAAAGGCTCCACGTTACAGGGTGACGGTAGAACCCGTGACGGAAGTTTCACGTGAATAATGAAATAAATATTTGAAAGTATGATATGTTTGCCTTGTTGCCCAAATCGGAAGTACCTGTTCTTATACTAAGATCCACTTTTCGGGGGGAACCAGTGTGCTCTACCATGTAATATGTTGCTTTTTCTCATCACAGTCAAGTCGGGATCAGATAATTTGGCTATCAAATAAATGCCACTTTGTTGTAACTTAAGTCGAAATAGTCATCAATGCTTAAGATTGCATAGTGGTTTTATTTTAGAAAACACATTTGAAGCAAGTGCGTGTGTGCAATTCTATATCATTCGTGTTTTTTTTCTCTTCTTCTCTCACAAAAATACAAATAAAAGGTAATGTTTAACTAGACTTGAGGTGAATTTCTAACACAATGGCTTTAATTTGCATGGAATATTTGCCACTGGACGTTAATCAAAAACAATCAAATCAATCCACTACACTTGAGGCAAAGAAACACTCGCAGTGCTTAGTCTATCCAATTTATATGACATTTTTGTCAGCAATTAGTGCACATGGAAAATTAAGTACTGCGTGAATATATGGAGATGAGAGGGTCTTGATAATGAGAAAAAAAAAGGGGGGGCTAGACGTTTAGATATGATAAACGACCTTTCACGACAACGTACCTGACGTGGGACCCACACACGTTTAATAAAATGTAAATGGGATGATTATAAAGCTCTTTTTTTTTAAATGTTATTACTAACACCCCCCTTTTGTCATTCATCCCTGAAGAGGACAGAAAAAGGACTATTCAGGTAGCTAAGATTAAGGTCTTTCGCCTCATCGAACGTACGGGTTTCATTCCGTCCCGTTCAGGGCAACGTTCCCAACAGATGTAGACTGTGGTTTGAAATCATAGCATGCAGTGCAAACTTAAATGTATAGATAATTCAATTAAAAGGGTGTACTATATCGAATTTTTGCAAAATTTTTGTTTGTTATTACGATAAAGCCCTGACAAAGACTCATTCTATGATTGAGTCGGTGTTTTAGATTTTTAGAGATTATTAGATTTTAATCTATGCAGAGCACAACTTCAAAAAACAAGAAAAACGCCACAAGCCGCAAACGTATACTATACGTATATAACCAACCAGATTTTTGCCAATACCTTCTCTGAGGAAACTTTACAAAATGGGTAGTATATAACGGTTTCAAACCCATTACATCGTATGCTTACCTCTGAAAGACGAAGCTTGTTTTGTTACGAGTAACGTTTGGAAAACATTTTTTTAGTTTTTTTTGCTTTTTGCATTTGTTTTGGTTTAAATTATTTTATGAAGAAAAGGGGGATACCTTGAAATAGATTTTCAAATGATAAACATCAGCTATAAAAGGCGAAATACCTTCACTGTTTAGTAAATGAGCAACAACGTTGTTGACGCATAAAACAGTCATATGAATCATAGGAGATGCAGTGTATACATCAATCAAACCAACAACTCAAAACTGAACGGTATGAAATTCGCTGTGTTTTGTTTGTTGTATTGTTTTAGGAGAATCTCAGTGTGAAAATATTCACTTCTGTCCACGTGCAAGTGGTGGAGTTTCAAAAAAATTGTCTGACTATTGTTGATATGAAAAAAGAATTAATCCAGAAAGCCGTGGCGGAGTGTTTTTTTTCTTTTCTGTTTGATCATTTGTCTCTTCGTTTAGTTTTTGCTTACTTGTAAGGGTAAATTCAGTAAAAAAAAATCTCCCATTGACTTTAATGCTAATCTATGTGTGGGAATAAATTTATACCTGATTTACCTTTAGAAATTAAAATCTTTCATATATCATTCATGCAAGTACAAATGTAGCCCTATCTTTTGCAACAATAAAAACATAGAGTCATGCGGCATTTTTGGGCATTCACATGGCCTTGTTTACAAACAATGTACATTCGCACTGAATTCCTATACTGACCCCCATTACTTTTCAACCCTGAAGGGAAACAAATTAGTACATTCAGCATATATTTTTTTTTTTTTTTTTCAACTCTAGTTTTGATCCATCTACCAAAAAAATATTTATTACAAACATTATCTGCCAATCAGAAGAGCATATAACTTCAGTGTTATACAGAAAGCTCTCCCCTAAATGGGCGGTCCCTGATGACGTATGTTTATTTACTGAATTTACCCCCGTATGTGTCTGCAGAAAACTAGTAGTACACATTGTAGACAAAATGTAGTTCCTACGAGTAGCTGTTACTTTGTGCAAAAGTAAAAGACAATGGGCAATGAATTGATACAAATTGAAAGGCTCCACGTTACAGGGTGACGGTAGAACCCGTGACGGAAGTTTCACGTGAATAATGAAATAAATATTTGAAAGTATGATATGTTTGCCTTGTTGCCCAAATCGGAAGTACCTGTTCTTATACTAAGATCCACTTTTCGGGGGGAACCAGTGTGCTCTACCATGTAATATGTTGCTTTTTCTCATCACAGTCAAGTCGGGATCAGATAATTTGGCTATCAAATAAATGCCACTTTGTTGTAACTTAAGTCGAAATAGTCATCAATGCTTAAGATTGCATAGTGGTTTTATTTTAGAAAACACATTTGAAGCAAGTGCGTGTGTGCAATTCTATATCATTCGTGTTTTTTTTCTCTTCTTCTCTCACAAAAATACAAATAAAAGGTAATGTTTAACTAGACTTGAGGTGAATTTCTAACACAATGGCTTTAATTTGCATGGAATATTTGCCACTGGACGTTAATCAAAAACAATCAAATCAATCCACTACACTTGAGGCAAAGAAACACTCGCAGTGCTTAGTCTATCCAATTTATATGACATTTTTGTCAGCAATTAGTGCACATGGAAAATTAAGTACTGCGTGAATATATGGAGATGAGAGGGTCTTGATAATGAGAAAAAAAAAGGGGGGGCTAGACGTTTAGATATGATAAACGACCTTTCACGACAACGTACCTGACGTGGGACCCACACACGTTTAATAAAATGTAAATGGGATGATTATAAAGCTCTTTTTTTTTAAATGTTATTACTAACACCCCCCTTTTGTCATTCATCCCTGAAGAGGACAGAAAAAGGACTATTCAGGTAGCTAAGATTAAGGTCTTTCGCCTCATCGAACGTACGGGTTTCATTCCGTCCCGTTCAGGGCAACGTTCCCAACAGATGTAGACTGTGGTTTGAAATCATAGCATGCAGTGCAAACTTAAATGTATAGATAATTCAATTAAAAGGGTGTACTATATCGAATTTTTGCAAAATTTTTGTTTGTTATTACGATAAAGCCCTGACAAAGACTCATTCTATGATTGAGTCGGTGTTTTAGATTTTTAGAGATTATTAGATTTTAATCTATGCAGAGCACAACTTCAAAAAACAAGAAAAACGCCACAAGCCGCAAACGTATACTATACGTATATAACCAACCAGATTTTTGCCAATACCTTCTCTGAGGAAACTTTACAAAATGGGTAGTATATAACGGTTTCAAACCCATTACATCGTATGCTTACCTCTGAAAGACGAAGCTTGTTTTGTTACGAGTAACGTTTGGAAAACATTTTTTTAGTTTTTTTTGCTTTTTGCATTTGTTTTGGTTTAAATTATTTTATGAAGAAAAGGGGGATACCTTGAAATAGATTTTCAAATGATAAACATCAGCTATAAAAGGCGAAATACCTTCACTGTTTAGTAAATGAGCAACAACGTTGTTGACGCATAAAACAGTCATATGAATCATAGGAGATGCAGTGTATACATCAATCAAACCAACAACTCAAAACTGAACGGTATGAAATTCGCTGTGTTTTGTTTGTTGTATTGTTTTAGGAGAATCTCAGTGTGAAAATATTCACTTCTGTCCACGTGCAAGTGGTGGAGTTTCAAAAAAATTGTCTGACTATTGTTGATATGAAAAAAGAATTAATCCAGAAAGCCGTGGCGGAGTGTTTTTTTTCTTTTCTGTTTGATCATTTGTCTCTTCGTTTAGTTTTTGCTTACTTGTAAGGGTAAATTCAGTAAAAAAAAATCTCCCATTGACTTTAATGCTAATCTATGTGTGGGAATAAATTTATACCTGATTTACCTTTAGAAATTAAAATCTTTCATATATCATTCATGCAAGTACAAATGTAGCCCTATCTTTTGCAACAATAAAAACATAGAGTCATGCGGCATTTTTGGGCATTCACATGGCCTTGTTTACAAACAATGTACATTCGCACTGAATTCCTATACTGACCCCCATTACTTTTCAACCCTGAAGGGAAACAAATTAGTACATTCAGCATATATTTTTTTTTTTTTTTTTCAACTCTAGTTTTGATCCATCTACCAAAAAAATATGTATTACAAACATTATCTGCCAATCAGAAGAGCATATAACTTCAGTGTTATACAGAAAGCTCTCCCCTAAATGGGCGGTCCCTGATGACGTATGTTTATTTACTGAATTTACCCCCGTATGTGTCTGCAGAAAACTAGTAGTACACATTGTAGACAAAATGTAGTTCCTACGAGTAGCTGTTACTTTGTGCAAAAGTAAAAGACAATGGGCAATGAATTGATACAAATTGAAAGGCTCCACGTTACAGGGTGACGGTAGAACCCGTGACGGAAGTTTCACGTGAATAATGAAATAAATATTTGAAAGTATGATATGTTTGCCTTGTTGCCCAAATCGGAAGTACCTGTTCTTATACTAAGATCCACTTTTCGGGGGGAACCAGTGTACTCTACCATGTAATATGTTGCTTTTTCTCATCACAGTCAAGTCGGGATCAGATAATTTGGCTATCAAATAAATGCCACTTTGTTGTAACTTAAGTCGAAATAGTCATCAATGCTTAAGATTGCATAGTGGTTTTATTTTAGAAAACACATTTGAAGCAAGTGCGTGTGTGCAATTCTATATCATTCGTGTTTTTTTTCTCTTCTTCTCTCACAAAAATACAAATAAAAGGTAATGTTTAACTAGACTTGAGGTGAATTTCTAACACAATGGCTTTAATTTGCATGGAATATTTGCCACTGGACGTTAATCAAAAACAATCAAATCAATCCACTACACTTGAGGCAAAGAAACACTCGCAGTGCTTAGTCTATCCAATTTATATGACATTTTTGTCAGCAATTAGTGCACATGGAAAATTAAGTACTGCGTGAATATATGGAGATGAGAGGGTCTTGATAATGAGAAAAAAAAGGGGGGGCTAGACGTTTAGATATGATAAACGACCTTTCACGACAACGTACCTGACGTGGGACCCACACACGTTTAATAAAATGTAAATGGGATGATTATAAAGCTCTTTTTTTTTAAATGTTATTACTAACACCCCCCTTTTGTCATTCATCCCTGAAGAGGACAGAAAAAGGACTATTCAGGTACAGTGGAGATCAGTTCTAACCTCTCATTAGAACTGTCAGAATAATCTGTCATAGAACTGTTCTAACCTGTCCTAGAACAGTTCTAGCTAGAACAGTTCTACCCTAGAACTGTTCTAGGTAGAACTGTCAGGATCAGTTCTAGGTAGAACTGACTAAATCAGTTCTAGGTAGAACTGTCAGGATCAGTTCTAGGGTAGAACTGTCTAAAACTGTTCTAGGTAGAACTGACCAAATCAGTTCTAACTGTAGAACTGTCAGCAGAACTGACCAAATCAGTCAGGACTGAAGAACAGTTCTAAATGACGTCACTGCAGAAAGGGGACTTTAGAATTTAGAAGAAAAAATCAGTTCCAATTACTTAACTTTATATAATAGCGGATTTTTCTATATTTTTACTGACAAAAATTTACATGTACAAATATCGAAGTGGATAGGAGGTTATCCAACTCATCGGAGAAATATTTTTATAAGATTGCAAATGAAACATCATTGTTTACGTTTCTTCGTTCCCCGTCTTTAACAGTCTCTTCATAAATATAACTCTGCATTTAATTCATGGAAATTTAATCTTAATTTACCTTCTTTGCCTTGGATTTACATTCATGATTTAGGATTCTGTTTTGACAAATGTTCAAACGAAAATTGTACAGTGGATGGATTATGGGATTATTGAAATCAGTGTTGTTAAACGTAAAAAAAACTATGTACATTTGCATTAGCTCTTTGCCAAACTTATCCATAACGATTATGAATAATATCTGGGAGTCCTGAAATTCTGAAAAATATACTCGATCTGAACATAAATGAAATATTTGCCACTGGACGTAAGGCTACAAACAAAACCAATCATTGTCCTTCTTCAAATTATATATTAACCTGTTAACAGTATAGTCAGTATATTCCAAGAAGAGAACTTCTCATACATGTACATGTACTTTTCATTTTAAAATAAAGTATATGAATCAGTCATGTGAGTGTTGGATTATGCCGTTAAATAGTTTTGTTTAAAAAAAACATCATGAACTACTGACTTAAAAAGTCACTTTTGTGACGGTTCAATATTTAATAATTTAAGTTTGGATGTAACGGGTCTTCTGACGTTATTTTGTTATCAACACCCATAGACATAAGTTAGTCATGTGAAATAATGGCGCTCTAAAATGATGTGGATAAAATTTGGTGTCCTCTTTATCATACAATATCTGTCCTGACTTAGAAATATTATTGGTTTACAATGAAGCCATATATATTGACATGATAAAGAATATATAGATATAGGAAGATCATGAAGATGTGGTGTGAGTGCCAATGAGACAACTCTCCATCCAAAAAACAATTTAAAAATAAGTAAACCATTATAAGTTAATGTACGCCCTTCAACACTGAGCCTTGGCTCACACCGAAAACAACAAGCTACAAAAGGTCCCATATGTTCAGTTTTGGTTGATGCGGTCAAATAATTTTGTTATTAAAATGACTCAGTCTGATATATCGAAACTTCTGAAATTTGTTAACAATTCAATATTTTGAATAAAAAGAGGACACGCTGTCATTTGAATTATACAATCCATCGTGATCGGTTGTTGTCTGCTCTATCATGTCTATGGTTGGGTTGTTGTTGCCCAGACACATATTTTTGTTCCATGAGTCAGTCTGAGGTATGAAAACTAGCTGATGTTTGTTTCTGATGCGATATTTTGAATAAAAGTAGGAAATGATGGCACTCTCAATCAATGCGATTTTTTTTTGTGGTTTTTGTTTTCCAATATTGCAGTTATTTATAAACTACAGTCCCTCTTGACCTAAAATTATAACTGATATACTGTCCAACTATATAGACTTGCATAAAAAAAAAGAAAATATGGTCATTTTTGGTTGATGCAGTCAAACAATTTTATTACACGACTCAGTCTTAAGTATGAAAACTACTGATATTTGTTTACGATTCAATACTTTGAATAAAAAGAGGATATGCTGGCACTATAAATTCATGCGAACAAAATTTTGAAGTCATTGTTTTCCAATATTGCTGTAACTTGTATATTATAGTCCCTCATGACCTAAAATTATAACTGAATTACTGTGCAGCTATATACTAAGCAGATTTGTAGAAAGAAAGAGCAAATAAGGTCAGTTTAGATTGGTGCAGTCAAAATATTTTATTACACGACTCAGTCTGAAGTATGAAAACTACTGATATTTGTTTACGATTCAATACTTTGAATAAAAAGAGATCATGCTAGCACTTTAAATTCATGTGAACAACATTTTGAGGTCATTGTTTTCCAATATTGCTGTAACTTGTATATTACAGTCCCTCTTGACCTAAATTTATAACTGATTTACTGTGCAGCTATATAGATTTGCAGGAAGAAAGAGCAAATAAGGTCAGTTTAGATTGATGCGGTCAAAAGATTTTTGTATAACAGGTCCGTCCGAGGTATGAAAACTACTTGTAAAAAGATATCACATTTGTTTACAATTCAATATTTTAAATAAAAAGAGGACATGCTATTACTATAAATTGAGTGCAAATAAAATTTTGAAATCATTAATGTTTTCCAATATAATTGGTATCCTTGCCTAAAGATAAACTGGATTCCTGCAGTTTGCAGCTAAATGTATATAGATTTATATGATGAAATCAAATATGATCAGTTTAAGTTAATAGTGGCTCAATGGCAGATCCAGAGCGGTGGGGGACCCCCTTTTTTTGACGATCAATGCATTTGAATGAGGACATTTAGTTGGACACCCTCCCCCTTTTTAAAACTGCTGGATCCGTCCCTAGTGGTTTGGGCCAGAATAACATATTACACAAAGATTAAGGTCAGATATTTTTTTTATGAAAAATGAGCCATCCTGACTCCCCAAATGACAAATGTAAAACAATTGAAATAAAAATGCCCCCCCCCCTTTTTCCCAATATTAACGGTTTAATCTATGTTCAAAAATGAAAGAAAAACAAATAATTTATGCAACACATCAACAAAAGAAAATCACTGAATAACAGGCTCCAGAATTGGAACAGTCATTATACATTCAGAATATGACGGGGTTAAACATGTTCTTTGCCGACGAAAAATTTGTAATAAAACCGGCAAATAGCAAAACTCTTCATAATATTAATCGCTATTTTGCCGAAGCTTTTATATTTAGACAAAGAGTTCTTAAAACTTATAAATCAATTCTAGACGTCGGATTTAAAAATCAATTCTAGCCGTAGAATTTATAAATCAATTCTAGCCGTATAATTTATAAATCAATTCTAGCCGTAGAATTTGTAATCAGAACTGTTCTAGAAGTAGAACTGACTAAAACTGTTCTAGAGTAGAACTGTCAGGATCAGTTCTAGGTAGAACTGTCCAAATCAGTTCTAGGGTAGAACTGTCAGGATCAGTTCTAGGTAGAACTGTCCAAATCAGTTCTAGGTAGAACTGACCAAATCAGTTCTAGCTAGAACAGTTCTAACCTAGAACTGACTAAAAGGTGTCAGGCTGACAGTTCTACGTACTGTCCTAGAACAGTTCTCCTGACAGATTCTGACAGATTTAATGAGAGGTTAGAAGTGATCTCCACTGTAGCTAAGATTAAGGTCTTTCGCCTCATCGAACGTACGGGTTTCATTCCGTCCCGTTCAGGGCAACGTTCCCAACAGATGTAGACTGTGGTTTGAAATCATAGCATGCAGTGCAAACTTAAATGTATAGATAATTCAATTAAAAGGGTGTACTATATCGAATTTTTGCAAAATTTTTGTTTGTTATTACGATAAAGCCCTGACAAAGACTCATTCTATGATTGAGTCGGTGTTTTAGATTTTTAGAGATTATTAGATTTTAATCTATGCAGAGCACAACTTCAAAAAACAAGAAAAACGCCACAAGCCGCAAACGTATACTATACGTATATAACCAACCAGATTTTTGCCAATACCTTCTCTGAGGAAACTTTACAAAATGGGTAGTATATAACGGTTTCAAACCCATTACATCGTATGCTTACCTCTGAAAGACGAAGCTTGTTTTGTTACGAGTAACGTTTGGAAAACATTTTTTTAGTTTTTTTTGCTTTTTGCATTTGTTTTGGTTTAAATTATTTTATGAAGAAAAGGGGGATACCTTGAAATAGATTTTCAAATGATAAACATCAGCTATAAAAGGCGAAATACCTTCACTGTTTAGTAAATGAGCAACAACGTTGTTGACGCATAAAACAGTCATATGAATCATAGGAGATGCAGTGTATACATCAATCAAACCAACAACTCAAAACTGAACGGTATGAAATTCGCTGTGTTTTGTTTGTTGTATTGTTTTAGGAGAATCTCAGTGTGAAAATATTCACTTCTGTCCACGTGCAAGTGGTGGAGTTTCAAAAAAATTGTCTGACTATTGTTGATATGAAAAAAGAATTAATCCAGAAAGCCGTGGCGGAGTGTTTTTTTTCTTTTCTGTTTGATCATTTGTCTCTTCGTTTAGTTTTTGCTTACTTGTAAGGGTAAATTCAGTAAAAAAAAATCTCCCATTGACTTTAATGCTAATCTATGTGTGGGAATAAATTTATACCTGATTTACCTTTAGAAATTAAAATCTTTCATATATCATTCATGCAAGTACAAATGTAGCCCTATCTTTTGCAACAATAAAAACATAGAGTCATGCGGCATTTTTGGGCATTCACATGGCCTTGTTTACAAACAATGTACATTCGCACTGAATTCCTATACTGACCCCCATTACTTTTCAACCCTGAAGGGAAACAAATTAGTACATTCAGCATATATTTTTTTTTTTTTTTTTCAACTCTAGTTTTGATCCATCTACCAAAAAAATATTTATTACAAACATTATCTGCCAATCAGAAGAGCATATAACTTCAGTGTTATACAGAAAGCTCTCCCCTAAATGGGCGGTCCCTGATGACGTATGTTTATTTACTGAATTTACCCCCGTATGTGTCTGCAGAAAACTAGTAGTACACATTGTAGACAAAATGTAGTTCCTACGAGTAGCTGTTACTTTGTGCAAAAGTAAAAGACAATGGGCAATGAATTGATACAAATTGAAAGGCTCCACGTTACAGGGTGACGGTAGAACCCGTGACGGAAGTTTCACGTGAATAATGAAATAAATATTTGAAAGTATGATATGTTTGCCTTGTTGCCCAAATCGGAAGTACCTGTTCTTATACTAAGATCCACTTTTCGGGGGGAACCAGTGTGCTCTACCATGTAATATGTTGCTTTTTCTCATCACAGTCAAGTCGGGATCAGATAATTTGGCTATCAAATAAATGCCACTTTGTTGTAACTTAAGTCGAAATAGTCATCAATGCTTAAGATTGCATAGTGGTTTTATTTTAGAAAACACATTTGAAGCAAGTGCGTGTGTGCAATTCTATATCATTCGTGTTTTTTTTCTCTTCTTCTCTCACAAAAATACAAATAAAAGGTAATGTTTAACTAGACTTGAGGTGAATTTCTAACACAATGGCTTTAATTTGCATGGAATATTTGCCACTGGACGTTAATCAAAAACAATCAAATCAATCCACTACACTTGAGGCAAAGAAACACTCGCAGTGCTTAGTCTATCCAATTTATATGACATTTTTGTCAGCAATTAGTGCACATGGAAAATTAAGTACTGCGTGAATATATGGAGATGAGAGGGTCTTGATAATGAGAAAAAAAAAGGGGGGGCTAGACGTTTAGATATGATAAACGACCTTTCACGACAACGTACCTGACGTGGGACCCACACACGTTTAATAAAATGTAAATGGGATGATTATAAAGCTCTTTTTTTTTAAATGTTATTACTAACACCCCCCTTTTGTCATTCATCCCTGAAGAGGACAGAAAAAGGACTATTCAGGTAGCTAAGATTAAGATCTTTCGCCTCATCGAACGTACGGGTTTCATTCCGTCCCGTTCAGGGCAACGTTCCCAACAGATGTAGACTGTGGTTTGAAATCATAGCATGCAGTGCAAACTTAAATGTATAGATAATTCAATTAAAAGGGTGTACTATATCGAATTTTTGCAAAATTTTTGTTTGTTATTACGATAAAGCCCTGACAAAGACTCATTCTATGATTGAGTCGGTGTTTTAGATTTTTAGAGATTATTAGATTTTAATCTATGCAGAGCACAACTTCAAAAAACAAGAAAAACGCCACAAGCCGCAAACGTATACTATACGTATATAACCAACCAGATTTTTGCCAATACCTTCTCTGAGGAAACTTTACAAAATGGGTAGTATATAACGGTTTCAAACCCATTACATCGTATGCTTACCTCTGAAAGACGAAGCTTGTTTTGTTACGAGTAACGTTTGGAAAACAATTTTTTAGTTTTTTTTGCTTTTTGCATTTGTTTTGGTTTAAATTATTTTATGAAGAAAAGGGGGATACCTTGAAATAGATTTTCAAATGATAAACATCAGCTATAAAAGGCGAAATACCTTCACTGTTTAGTAAATGAGCAACAACGTTGTTGACGCATAAAACAGTCATATGAATCATAGGAGATGCAGTGTATACATCAATCAAACCAACAACTCAAAACTGAACGGTATGAAATTCGCTGTGTTTTGTTTGTTGTATTGTTTTAGGAGAATCTCAGTGTGAAAATATTCACTTCTGTCCACGTGCAAGTGGTGGAGTTTCAAAAAAATTGTCTGACTATTGTTGATATGAAAAAAGAATTAATCCAGAAAGCCGTGGCGGAGTGTTTTTTTTCTTTTCTGTTTGATCATTTGTCTCTTCGTTTAGTTTTTGCTTAGGGTAAATTCAGTAAAAAAAAATCTCCCATTGACTTTAATGCTAATCTATGTGTGGGAATAAATTTATACCTGATTTACCTTTAGAAATTAAAATCTTTCATATATCATTCATGCAAGTACAAATGTAGCCCTATCTTTTGCAACAATAAAAACATAGAGTCATGCGGCATTTTTGGGCATTCACATGGCCTTGTTTACAAACAATGTACATTCGCACTGAATTCCTATACTGACCCCCATTACTTTTCAACCCTGAAGGGAAACAAATTAGTACATTCAGCATATATTTTTTTTTTTTTTTTCAACTCTAGTTTTGATCCATCTACCAAAAAAATATTTATTACAAACATTATCTGCCAATCAGAAGAGCATATAACTTCAGTGTTATACAGAAAGCTCTCCCCTAAATGGGCGGTCCCTGATGACGTATGTTTATTTACTGAATTTACCCCCGTATGTGTCTGCAGAAAACTAGTAGTACACATTGTAGACAAAATGTAGTTCCTACGAGTAGCTGTTACTTTGTGCAAAAGTAAAAGACAATGGGCAATGAATTGATACAAATTGAAAGGCTCCACGTTACAGGGTGACGGTAGAACCCGTGACGGAAGTTTCACGTGAATAATGAAATAAATATTTGAAAGTATGATATGTTTGCCTTGTTGCCCAAATCGGAAGTACCTGTTCTTATACTAAGATCCACTTTTCGGGGGGAACCAGTGTGCTCTACCATGTAATATGTTGCTTTTTCTCATCACAGTCAAGTCGGGATCAGATAATTTGGCTATCAAATAAATGCCACTTTGTTGTAACTTAAGTCGAAATAGTCATCAATGCTTAAGATTGCATAGTGGTTTTATTTTAGAAAACACATTTGAAGCAAGTGCGTGTGTGCAATTCTATATCATTCGTGTTTTTTTTCTCTTCTTCTCTCACAAAAATACAAATAAAAGGTAATGTTTAACTAGACTTGAGGTGAATTTCTAACACAATGGCTTTAATTTGCATGGAATATTTGCCACTGGACGTTAATCAAAAACAATCAAATCAATCCACTACACTTGAGGCAAAGAAACACTCGCAGTGCTTAGTCTATCCAATTTATATGACATTTTTGTCAGCAATTAGTGCACATGGAAAATTAAGTACTGCGTGAATATATGGAGATGAGAGGGTCTTGATAATGAGAAAAAAAAAGGGGGGGCTAGACGTTTAGATATGATAAACGACCTTTCACGACAACGTACCTGACGTGGGACCCACACACGTTTAATAAAATGTAAATGGGATGATTATAAAGCTCTTTTTTTTTAAATGTTATTACTAACACCCCCCTTTTGTCATTCATCCCTGAAGAGGACAGAAAAAGGACTATTCAGGTAGCTAAGATTAAGGTCTTTCGCCTCATCGAACGTACGGGTTTCATTCCGTCCCGTTCAGGGCAACGTTCCCAACAGATGTAGACTGTGGTTTGAAATCATAGCATGCAGTGCAAACTTAAATGTATAGATAATTCAATTAAAAGGGTGTACTATATCGAATTTTTGCAAAATTTTTGTTTGTTATTACGATAAAGCCCTGACAAAGACTCATTTTATGATTGAGTCGGTGTTTTAGATTTTTAGAGATTATTAGATTTTAATCTATGCAGAGCACAACTTCAAAAAACAAGAAAAACGCCACAAGCCGCAAACGTATACTATACGTATATAACCAACCAGATTTTTGCCAATACCTTCTCTGAGGAAACTTTACAAAATGGGTAGTATATAACGGTTTCAAACCCATTACATCGTATGCTTACCTCTGAAAGACGAAGCTTGTTTTGTTACGAGTAACGTTTGGAAAACATTTTTTTAGTTTTTTTTGCTTTTTGCATTTGTTTTGGTTTAAATTATTTTATGAAGAAAAGGGGGATACCTTGAAATAGATTTTCAAATGATAAACATCAGCTATAAAAGGCGAAATACCTTCACTGTTTAGTAAATGAGCAACAACGTTGTTGACGCATAAAACAGTCATATGAATCATAGGAGATGCAGTGTATACATCAATCAAACCAACAACTCAAAACTGAACGGTATGAAATTCGCTGTGTTTTGTTTGTTGTATTGTTTTAGGAGAATCTCAGTGTGAAAATATTCACTTCTGTCCACGTGCAAGTGGTGGAGTTTCAAAAAAATTGTCTGACTATTGTTGATATGAAAAAAGAATTAATCCAGAAAGCCGTGGCGGAGTGTTTTTTTTTCTTTTCTGTTTGATCATTTGTCTCTTCGTTTAGTTTTTGCTTACTTGTAAGGGTAAATTCAGTAAAAAAAAATCTCCCATTGACTTTAATGCTAATCTATGTGTGGGAATAAATTTATACCTGATTTACCTTTAGAAATTAAAATCTTTCATATATCATTCATGCAAGTACAAATGTAGCCCTATCTTTTGCAACAATAAAAACATAGAGTCATGCGGCATTTTTGGGCATTCACATGGCCTTGTTTACAAACAATGTACATTCGCACTGAATTCCTATACTGACCCCCATTACTTTTCAACCCTGAAGGGAAACAAATTAGTACATTCAGCATATATTTTTTTTTTTTTTTTTCAACTCTAGTTTTGATCCATCTACCAAAAAAATATTTATTACAAACATTATCTGCCAATCAGAAGAGCATATAACTTCAGTGTTATACAGAAAGCTCTCCCCTAAATGGGCGGTCCCTGATGACGTATGTTTATTTACTGAATTTACCCCCGTATGTGTCTGCAGAAAACTAGTAGTACACATTGTAGACAAAATGTAGTTCCTACGAGTAGCTGTTACTTTGTGCAAAAGTAAAAGACAATGGGCAATGAATTGATACAAATTGAAAGGCTCCACGTTACAGGGTGACGGTAGAACCCGTGACGGAAGTTTCACGTGAATAATGAAATAAATATTTGAAAGTATGATATGTTTGCCTTGTTGCCCAAATCGGAAGTACCTGTTCTTATACTAAGATCCACTTTTCGGGGGGAACCAGTGTGCTCTACCATGTAATATGTTGCTTTTTCTCATCACAGTCAAGTCGGGATCAGATAATTTGGCTATCAAATAAATGCCACT
The DNA here is from genome assembly GCA_037788925.1 of Mytilus galloprovincialis. Classification (NCBI taxonomy): domain Eukaryota; kingdom Metazoa; phylum Mollusca; class Bivalvia; order Mytilida; family Mytilidae; genus Mytilus; species Mytilus galloprovincialis. The sequence continues at coordinate 81,162,076 of CM075339.1, read as the reverse complement.
TTGTTGTAACTTAAGTCGAAATAGTCATCAATGCTTAAGATTGCATAGTGGTTTTATTTTAGAAAACACATTTGAAGCAAGTGCGTGTGTGCAATTCTATATCATTCGTGTTTTTTTTCTCTTCTTCTCTCACAAAAATACAAATAAAAGGTAATGTTTAACTAGACTTGAGGTGAATTTCTAACACAATGGCTTTAATTTGCATGGAATATTTGCCACTGGACGTTAATCAAAAACAATCAAATCAATCCACTACACTTGAGGCAAAGAAACACTCGCAGTGCTTAGTCTATCCAATTTATATGACATTTTTGTCAGCAATTAGTGCACATGGAAAATTAAGTACTGCGTGAATATATGGAGATGAGAGGGTCTTGATAATGAGAAAAAAAAAGGGGGGGCTAGACGTTTAGATATGATAAACGACCTTTCACGACAACGTACCTGACGTGGGACCCACACACGTTTAATAAAATGTAAATGGGATGATTATAAAGCTCTTTTTTTTTAAATGTTATTACTAACACCCCCCTTTTGTCATTCATCCCTGAAGAGGACAGAAAAAGGACTATTCAGGTAGCTAAGATTAAGGTCTTTCGCCTCATCGAACGTACGGGTTTCATTCCGTCCCGTTCAGGGCAACGTTCCCAACAGATGTAGACTGTGGTTTGAAATCATAGCATGCAGTGCAAACTTAAATGTATAGATAATTCAATTAAAAGGGTGTACTATATCGAATTTTTGCAAAATTTTTGTTTGTTATTACGATAAAGCCCTGACAAAGACTCATTCTATGATTGAGTCGGTGTTTTAGATTTTTAGAGATTATTAGATTTTAATCTATGCAGAGCACAACTTCAAAAAACAAGAAAAACGCCACAAGCCGCAAACGTATACTATACGTATATAACCAACCAGATTTTTGCCAATACCTTCTCTGAGGAAACTTTACAAAATGGGTAGTATATAACGGTTTCAAACCCATTACATCGTATGCTTACCTCTGAAAGACGAAGCTTGTTTTGTTACGAGTAACGTTTGGAAAACATTTTTTTAGTTTTTTTTGCTTTTTGCATTTGTTTTGGTTTAAATTATTTTATGAAGAAAAGGGGGATACCTTGAAATAGATTTTCAAATGATAAACATCAGCTATAAAAGGCGAAATACCTTCACTGTTTAGTAAATGAGCAACAACGTTGTTGACGCATAAAACAGTCATATGAATCATAGGAGATGCAGTGTATACATCAATCAAACCAACAACTCAAAACTGAACGGTATGAAATTCGCTGTGTTTTGTTTGTTGTATTGTTTTAGGAGAATCTCAGTGTGAAAATATTCACTTCTGTCCACGTGCAAGTGGTGGAGTTTCAAAAAAATTGTCTGACTATTGTTGATATGAAAAAAGAATTAATCCAGAAAGCCGTGGCGGAGTGTTTTTTTTCTTTTCTGTTTGATCATTTGTCTCTTCGTTTAGTTTTTGCTTACTTGTAAGGGTAAATTCAGTAAAAAAAAATCTCCCATTGACTTTAATGCTAATCTATGTGTGGGAATAAATTTATACCTGATTTACCTTTAGAAATTAAAATCTTTCATATATCATTCATGCAAGTACAAATGTAGCCCTATCTTTTGCAACAATAAAAACATAGAGTCATGCGGCATTTTTGGGCATTCACATGGCCTTGTTTACAAACAATGTACATTCGCACTGAATTCCTATACTGACCCCCATTACTTTTCAACCCTGAAGGGAAACAAATTAGTACATTCAGCATATATTTTTTTTTTTTTTTTTCAACTCTAGTTTTGATCCATCTACCAAAAAAATATTTATTACAAACATTATCTGCCAATCAGAAGAGCATATAACTTCAGTGTTATACAGAAAGCTCTCCCCTAAATGGGCGGTCCCTGATGACGTATGTTTATTTACTGAATTTACCCCCGTATGTGTCTGCAGAAAACTAGTAGTACACATTGTAGACAAAATGTAGTTCCTACGAGTAGCTGTTACTTTGTGCAAAAGTAAAAGACAATGGGCAATGAATTGATACAAATTGAAAGGCTCCACGTTACAGGGTGACGGTAGAACCCGTGACGGAAGTTTCACGTGAATAATGAAATAAATATTTGAAAGTATGATATGTTTGCCTTGTTGCCCAAATCGGAAGTACCTGTTCTTATACTAAGATCCACTTTTCGGGGGGAACCAGTGTGCTCTACCATGTAATATGTTGCTTTTTCTCATCACAGTCAAGTCGGGATCAGATAATTTGGCTATCAAATAAATGCCACTTTGTTGTAACTTAAGTCGAAATAGTCATCAATGCTTAAGATTGCATAGTGGTTTTATTTTAGAAAACACATTTGAAGCAAGTGCGTGTGTGCAATTCTATATCATTCGTGTTTTTTTTCTCTTCTTCTCTCACAAAAATACAAATAAAAGGTAATGTTTAACTAGACTTGAGGTGAATTTCTAACACAATGGCTTTAATTTGCATGGAATATTTGCCACTGGACGTTAATCAAAAACAATCAAATCAATCCACTACACTTGAGGCAAAGAAACACTCGCAGTGCTTAGTCTATCCAATTTATATGACATTTTTGTCAGCAATTAGTGCACATGGAAAATTAAGTACTGCGTGAATATATGGAGATGAGAGGGTCTTGATAATGAGAAAAAAAAGGGGGGGCTAGACGTTTAGATATGATAAACGACCTTTCACGACAACGTACCTGACGTGGGACCCACACACGTTTAATAAAATGTAAATGGGATGATTATAAAGCTCTTTTTTTTTAAATGTTATTACTAACACCCCCCTTTTGTCATTCATCCCTGAAGAGGACAGAAAAAGGACTATTCAGGTAGCTAAGATTAAGGTCTTTCGCCTCATCGAACGTACGGGTTTCATTCCGTCCCGTTCAGGGCAACGTTCCCAACAGATGTAGACTGTGGTTTGAAATCATAGCATGCAGTGCAAACTTAAATGTATAGATAATTCAATTAAAAGGGTGTACTATATCGAATTTTTGCAAAATTTTTGTTTGTTATTACGATAAAGCCCTGACAAAGACTCATTCTATGATTGAGTCGGTGTTTTAGATTTTTAGAGATTATTAGATTTTAATCTATGCAGAGCACAACTTCAAAAAACAAGAAAAACGCCACAAGCCGCAAACGTATACTATACGTATATAACCAACCAGATTTTTGCCAATACCTTCTCTGAGGAAACTTTACAAAATGGGTAGTATATAAGGGTTTCAAACCCATTACATCGTATGCTTACCTCTGAAAGACGAAGCTTGTTTTGTTACGAGTAACGTTTGGAAAACAATTTTTTAGTTTTTTTTGCTTTTTGCATTTGTTTTGGTTTAAATTATTTTATGAAGAAAAGGGGGATACCTTGAAATAGATTTTCAAATGATAAACATCAGCTATAAAAGGCGAAATACCTTCACTGTTTAGTAAATGAGCAACAACGTTGTTGACGCATAAAACAGTCATATGAATCATAGGAGATGCAGTGTATACATCAATCAAACCAACAACTCAAAACTGAACGGTATGAAATTCGCTGTGTTTTGTTTGTTGTATTGTTTTAGGAGAATCTCAGTGTGAAAATATTCACTTCTGTCCACGTGCAAGTGGTGGAGTTTCAAAAAAATTGTCTGACTATTGTTGATATGAAAAAAGAATTAATCCAGAAAGCCGTGGCGGAGTGTTTTTTTTCTTTTCTGTTTGATCATTTGTCTCTTCGTTTAGTTTTTGCTTACTTGTAAGGGTAAATTCAGTAAAAAAAAATCTCCCATTGACTTTAATGCTAATCTATGTGTGGGAATAAATTTATACCTGATTTACCTTTAGAAATTAAAATCTTTCATATATCATTCATGCAAGTACAAATGTAGCCCTATCTTTTGCAACAATAAAAACATAGAGTCATGCGGCATTTTTGGGCATTCACATGGCCTTGTTTACAAACAATGTACATTCGCACTGAATTCCTATACTGACCCCCATTACTTTTCAACCCTGAAGGGAAACAAATTAGTACATTCAGCATATATTTTTTTTTTTTTTTCAACTCTAGTTTTGATCCATCTACCAAAAAAATATTTATTACAAACATTATCTGCCAATCAGAAGAGCATATAACTTCAGTGTTATACAGAAAGCTCTCCCCTAAATGGGCGGTCCCTGATGACGTATGTTTATTTACTGAATTTACCCCCGTATGTGTCTGCAGAAAACTAGTAGTACACATTGTAGACAAAATGTAGTTCCTACGAGAAGCTGTTACTTTGTGCAAAAGTAAAAGACAATGGGCAGTGAATTGATACAAATTGAAAGGCTCCACGTTACAGGGTGACGGTAGAACCCGTGACGGAAGTTTCACGTGAATAATGAAATAAATATTTGAAAGTATGATATGTTTGCCTTGTTGCCCAAATCGGAAGTACCTGTTCTTATACTAAGATCCACTTTTCGGGGGGAACCAGTGTGCTCTACCATGTAATATGTTGCTTTTTCTCATCACAGTCAAGTCGGGATCAGATAATTTGGCTATCAAATAAATGCCACTTTGTTGTAACTTAAGTCGAAATAGTCATCAATGCTTAAGATTGCATAGTGGTTTTATTTTAGAAAACACATTTGAAGCAAGTGCGTGTGTGCAATTCTATATCATTCGTGTTTTTTTTCTCTTCTTCTCTCACAAAAATACAAATAAAAGGTAATGTTTAACTAGACTTGAGGTGAATTTCTAACACAATGGCTTTAATTTGCATGGAATATTTGCCACTGGACGTTAATCAAAAACAATCAAATCAATCCACTACACTTGAGGCAAAGAAACACTCGCAGTGCTTAGTCTATCCAATTTATATGACATTTTTGTCAGCAATTAGTGCACATGGAAAATTAAGTACTGCGTGAATATATGGAGATGAGAGGGTCTTGATAATGAGAAAAAAAAAGGGGGGGGGCTAGACGTTTAGATATGATAAACGACCTTTCACGACAACGTACCTGACGTGGGACCCACACACGTTTAATAAAATGTAAATGGGATGATTATAAAGCTCTTTTTTTTTAAATGTTATTACTAACACCCCCCTTTTGTCATTCATCCCTGAAGAGGACAGAAAAAGGACTATTCAGGTAGCTAAGATTAAGGTCTTTCGCCTCATCGAACGTACGGGTTTCATTCCGTCCCGTTCAGGGCAACGTTCCCAACAGATGTAGACTGTGGTTTGAAATCATAGCATGCAGTGCAAACTTAAATGTATAGATAATTCAATTAAAAGGGTGTACTATATCGAATTTTTGCAAAATTTTTGTTTGTTATTACGATAAAGCCCTGACAAAGACTCATTCTATGATTGAGTCGGTGTTTTAGATTTTTAGAGATTATTAGATTTTAATCTATGCAGAGCACAACTTCAAAAAACAAGAAAAACGCCACAAGCCGCAAACGTATACTATACGTATATAACCAACCAGATTTTTGCCAATACCTTCTCTGAGGAAACTTTACAAAATGGGTAGTATATAAGGGTTTCAAACCCATTACATCGTATGCTTACCTCTGAAAGACGAAGCTTGTTTTGTTACGAGTAACGTTTGGAAAACAATTTTTTAGTTTTTTTTGCTTTTTGCATTTGTTTTGGTTTAAATTATTTTATGAAGAAAAGGGGGATACCTTGAAATAGATTTTCAAATGATAAACATCAGCTATAAAAGGCGAAATACCTTCACTGTTTAGTAAATGAGCAACAACGTTGTTGACGCATAAAACAGTCATATGAATCATAGGAGATGCAGTGTATACATCAATCAAACCAACAACTCAAAACTGAACGGTATGAAATTCGCTGTGTTTTGTTTGTTGTATTGTTTTAGGAGAATCTCAGTGTGAAAATATTCACTTCTGTCCACGTGCAAGTGGTGGAGTTTCAAAAAAATTGTCTGACTATTGTTGATATGAAAAAAGAATTAATCCAGAAAGCCGTGGCGGAGTGTTTTTTTTCTTTTCTGTTTGATCATTTGTCTCTTCGTTTAGTTTTTGCTTACTTGTAAGGGTAAATTCAGTAAAAAAAAATCTCCCATTGACTTTAATGCTAATCTATGTGTGGGAATAAATTTATACCTGATTTACCTTTAGAAATTAAAATCTTTCATATATCATTCATGCAAGTACAAATGTAGCCCTATCTTTTGCAACAATAAAAACATAGAGTCATGCGGCATTTTTGGGCATTCACATGGCCTTGTTTACAAACAATGTACATTCGCACTGAATTCCTATACTGACCCCCATTACTTTTCAACCCTGAAGGGAAACAAATTAGTACATTCAGCATATATTTTTTTTTTTTTTTTTCAACTCTAGTTTTGATCCATCTACCAAAAAAATATTTATTACAAACATTATCTGCCAATCAGAAGAGCATATAACTTCAGTGTTATACAGAAAGCTCTCCCCTAAATGGGCGGTCCCTGATGACGTATGTTTATTTACTGAATTTACCCCCGTATGTGTCTGCAGAAAACTAGTAGTACACATTGTAGACAAAATGTAGTTCCTACGAGTAGCTGTTACTTTGTGCAAAAGTAAAAGACAATGGGCAATGAATTGATACAAATTGAAAGGCTCCACGTTACAGGGTGACGGTAGAACCCGTGACGGAAGTTTCACGTGAATAATGAAATAAATATTTGAAAGTATGATATGTTTGCCTTGTTGCCCAAATCGGAAGTACCTGTTCTTATACTAAGATCCACTTTTCGGGGGGAACCAGTGTGCTCTACCATGTAATATGTTGCTTTTTCTCATCACAGTCAAGTCGGGATCAGATAATTTGGCTATCAAATAAATGCCACTTTGTTGTAACTTAAGTCGAAATAGTCATCAATGCTTAAGATTGCATAGTGGTTTTATTTTAGAAAACACATTTGAAGCAAGTGCGTGTGTGCAATTCTATATCATTCGTGTTTTTTTTCTCTTCTTCTCTCACAAAAATACAAATAAAAGGTAATGTTTAACTAGACTTGAGGTGAATTTCTAACACAATGGCTTTAATTTGCATGGAATATTTGCCACTGGACGTTAATCAAAAACAATCAAATCAATCCACTACACTTGAGGCAAAGAAACACTCGCAGTGCTTAGTCTATCCAATTTATATGACATTTTTGTCAGCAATTAGTGCACATGGAAAATTAAGTACTGCGTGAATATATGGAGATGAGAGGGTCTTGATAATGAGAAAAAAAAGGGGGGGGCTAGACGTTTAGATATGATAAACGACCTTTCACGACAACGTACCTGACGTGGGACCCACACACGTTTAATAAAATGTAAATGGGATGATTATAAAGCTCTTTTTTTTTAAATGTTATTACTAACACCCCCCTTTTGTCATTCATCCCTGAAGAGGACAGAAAAAGGACTATTCAGGTAGCTAAGATTAAGGTCTTTCGCCTCATCGAACGTACGGGTTTCATTCCGTCCCGTTCAGGGCAACGTTCCCAACAGATGTAGACTGTGGTTTGAAATCATAGCATGCAGTGCAAACTTAAATGTATAGATAATTCAATTAAAAGGGTGTACTATATCGAATTTTTGCAAAATTTTTGTTTGTTATTACGATAAAGCCCTGACAAAGACTCATTCTATGATTGAGTCGGTGTTTTAGATTTTTAGAGATTATTAGATTTTAATCTATGCAGAGCACAACTTCAAAAAACAAGAAAAACGCCACAAGCCGCAAACGTATACTATACGTATATAACCAACCAGATTTTTGCCAATACCTTCTCTGAGGAAACTTTACAAAATGGGTAGTATATAAGGGTTTCAAACCCATTACATCGTATGCTTACCTCTGAAAGACGAAGCTTGTTTTGTTACGAGTAACGTTTGGAAAACAATTTTTTAGTTTTTTTTGCTTTTTGCATTTGTTTTGGTTTAAATTATTTTATGAAGAAAAGGGGGATACCTTGAAATAGATTTTCAAATGATAAACATCAGCTATAAAAGGCGAAATACCTTCACTGTTTAGTAAATGAGCAACAACGTTGTTGACGCATAAAACAGTCATATGAATCATAGGAGATGCAGTGTATACATCAATCAAACCAACAACTCAAAACTGAACGGTATGAAATTCGCTGTGTTTTGTTTGTTGTATTGTTTTAGGAGAATCTCAGTGTGAAAATATTCACTTCTGTCCACGTGCAAGTGGTGGAGTTTCAAAAAAATTGTCTGACTATTGTTGATATGAAAAAAGAATTAATCCAGAAAGCCGTGGCGGAGTGTTTTTTTTCTTTTCTGTTTGATCATTTGTCTCTTCGTTTAGTTTTTGCTTACTTGTAAGGGTAAATTCAGTAAAAAAAAATCTCCCATTGACTTTAATGCTAATCTATGTGTGGGAATAAATTTATACCTGATTTACCTTTAGAAATTAAAATCTTTCATATATCATTCATGCAAGTACAAATGTAGCCCTATCTTTTGCAACAATAAAAACATAGAGTCATGCGGCATTTTTGGGCATTCACATGGCCTTGTTTACAAACAATGTACATTCGCACTGAATTCCTATACTGACCCCCATTACTTTTCAACCCTGAAGGGAAACAAATTAGTACATTCAGCATATATTTTTTTTTTTTTTTTTCAACTCTAGTTTTGATCCATCTACCAAAAAAATATTTATTACAAACATTATCTGCCAATCAGAAGAGCATATAACTTCAGTGTTATACAGAAAGCTCTCCCCTAAATGGGCGGTCCCTGATGACGTATGTTTATTTACTGAATTTACCCCCGTATGTGTCTGCAGAAAACTAGTAGTACACATTGTAGACAAAATGTAGTTCCTACGAGTAGCTGTTACTTTGTGCAAAAGTAAAAGACAATGGGCAATGAATTGATACAAATTGAAAGGCTCCACGTTACAGGGTGACGGTAGAACCCGTGACGGAAGTTTCACGTGAATAATGAAATAAATATTTGAAAGTATGATATGTTTGCCTTGTTGCCCAAATCGGAAGTACCTGTTCTTATACTAAGATCCACTTTTCGGGGGGAACCAGTGTGCTCTACCATGTAATATGTTGCTTTTTCTCATCACAGTCAAGTCGGGATCAGATAATTTGGCTATCAAATAAATGCCACTTTGTTGTAACTTAAGTCGAAATAGTCATCAATGCTTAAGATTGCATAGTGGTTTTATTTTAGAAAACACATTTGAAGCAAGTGCGTGTGTGCAATTCTATATCATTCGTGTTTTTTTTCTCTTCTTCTCTCACAAAAATACAAATAAAAGGTAATGTTTAACTAGACTTGAGGTGAATTTCTAACACAATGGCTTTAATTTGCATGGAATATTTGCCACTGGACGTTAATCAAAAACAATCAAATCAATCCACTACACTTGAGGCAAAGAAACACTCGCAGTGCTTAGTCTATCCAATTTATATGACATTTTTGTCAGCAATTAGTGCACATGGAAAATTAAGTACTGCGTGAATATATGGAGATGAGAGGGTCTTGATAATGAGAAAAAAAAGGGGGGGGCTAGACGTTTAGATATGATAAACGACCTTTCACGACAACGTACCTGACGTGGGACCCACACACGTTTAATAAAATGTAAATGGGATGATTATAAAGCTCTTTTTTTTTAAATGTTATTACTAACACCCCCCTTTTGTCATTCATCCCTGAAGAGGACAGAAAAAGGACTATTCAGGTAGCTAAGATTAAGGTCTTTCGCCTCATCGAACGTACGGGTTTCATTCCGTCCCGTTCAGGGCAACGTTCCCAACAGATGTAGACTGTGGTTTGAAATCATAGCATGCAGTGCAAACTTAAATGTATAGATAATTCAATTAAAAGGGTGTACTATATCGAATTTTTGCAAAATTTTTGTTTGTTATTACGATAAAGCCCTGACAAAGACTCATTCTATGATTGAGTCGGTGTTTTAGATTTTTAGAGATTATTAGATTTTAATCTATGCAGAGCACAACTTCAAAAAACAAGAAAAACGCCACAAGCCGCAAACGTATACTATACGTATATAACCAACCAGATTTTTGCCAATACCTTCTCTGAGGAAACTTTACAAAATGGGTAGTATATAAGGGTTTCAAACCCATTACATCGTATGCTTACCTCTGAAAGACGAAGCTTGTTTTGTTACGAGTAACGTTTGGAAAACAATTTTTTAGTTTTTTTTGCTTTTTGCATTTGTTTTGGTTTAAATTATTTTATGAAGAAAAGGGGGATACCTTGAAATAGATTTTCAAATGATAAACATCAGCTATAAAAGGCGAAATACCTTCACTGTTTAGTAAATGAGCAACAACGTTGTTGACGCATAAAACAGTCATATGAATCATAGGAGATGCAGTGTATACATCAATCAAACCAACAACTCAAAACTGAACGGTATGAAATTCGCTGTGTTTTGTTTGTTGTATTGTTTTAGGAGAATCTCAGTGTGAAAATATTCACTTCTGTCCACGTGCAAGTGGTGGAGTTTCAAAAAAATTGTCTGACTATTGTTGATATGAAAAAAGAATTAATCCAGAAAGCCGTGGCGGAGTGTTTTTTTTCTTTTCTGTTTGATCATTTGTCTCTTCGTTTAGTTTTTGCTTACTTGTAAGGGTAAATTCAGTAAAAAAAAATCTCCCATTGACTTTAATGCTAATCTATGTGTGGGAATAAATTTATACCTGATTTACCTTTAGAAATTAAAATCTTTCATATATCATTCATGCAAGTACAAATGTAGCCCTATCTTTTGCAACAATAAAAACATAGAGTCATGCGGCATTTTTGGGCATTCACATGGCCTTGTTTACAAACAATGTACATTCGCACTGAATTCCTATACTGACCCCCATTACTTTTCAACCCTGAAGGGAAACAAATTAGTACATTCAGCATATATTTTTTTTTTTTTTTTTCAACTCTAGTTTTGATCCATCTACCAAAAAAATATTTATTACAAACATTATCTGCCAATCAGAAGAGCATATAACTTCAGTGTTATACAGAAAGCTCTCCCCTAAATGGGCGGTCCCTGATGACGTATGTTTATTTACTGAATTTACCCCCGTATGTGTCTGCAGAAAACTAGTAGTACACATTGTAGACAAAATGTAGTTCCTACGAGTAGCTGTTACTTTGTGCAAAAGTAAAAGACAATGGGCAATGAATTGATACAAATTGAAAGGCTCCACGTTACAGGGTGACGGTAGAACCCGTGACGGAAGTTTCACGTGAATAATGAAATAAATATTTGAAAGTATGATATGTTTGCCTTGTTGCCCAAATCGGAAGTACCTGTTCTTATACTAAGATCCACTTTTCGGGGGGAACCAGTGTGCTCTACCATGTAATATGTTGCTTTTTCTCATCACAGTCAAGTCGGGATCAGATAATTTGGCTATCAAATAAATGCCACTTTGTTGTAACTTAAGTCGAAATAGTCATCAATGCTTAAGATTGCATAGTGGTTTTATTTTAGAAAACACATTTGAAGCAAGTGCGTGTGTGCAATTCTATATCATTCGTGTTTTTTTTCTCTTCTTCTCTCACAAAAATACAAATAAAAGGTAATGTTTAACTAGACTTGAGGTGAATTTCTAACACAATGGCTTTAATTTGCATGGAATATTTGCCACTGGACGTTAATCAAAAACAATCAAATCAATCCACTACACTTGAGGCAAAGAAACACTCGCAGTGCTTAGTCTATCCAATTTATATGACATTTTTGTCAGCAATTAGTGCACATGGAAAATTAAGTACTGCGTGAATATATGGAGATGAGAGGGTCTTGATAATGAGAAAAAAAAAGGGGGGGCTAGACGTTTAGATATGATAAACGACCTTTCACGACAACGTACCTGACGTGGGACCCACACACGTTTAATAAAATGTAAATGGGATGATTATAAAGCTCTTTTTTTTTAAATGTTATTACTAACACCCCCCTTTTGTCATTCATCCCTGAAGAGGACAGAAAAAGGACTATTCAGGTAGCTAAGATTAAGGTCTTTCGCCTCATCGAACGTACGGGTTTCATTCCGTCCCGTTCAGGGCAACGTTCCCAACAGATGTAGACTGTGGTTTGAAATCATAGCATGCAGTGCAAACTTAAATGTATAGATAATTCAATTAAAAGGGTGTACTATATCGAATTTTTGCAAAATTTTTGTTTGTTATTACGATAAAGCCCTGACAAAGACTCATTCTATGATTGAGTCGGTGTTTTAGATTTTTAGAGATTATTAGATTTTAATCTATGCAGAGCACAACTTCAAAAAACAAGAAAAACGCCACAAGCCGCAAACGTATACTATACGTATATAACCAACCAGATTTTTGCCAATACCTTCTCTGAGGAAACTTTACAAAATGGGTAGTATATAACGGTTTCAAACCCATTACATCGTATGCTTACCTCTGAAAGACGAAGCTTGTTTTGTTACGAGTAACGTTTGGAAAACATTTTTTTAGTTTTTTTTGCTTTTTGCATTTGTTTTGGTTTAAATTATTTTATGAAGAAAAGGGGGATACCTTGAAATAGATTTTCAAATGATAAACATCAGCTATAAAAGGCGAAATACCTTCACTGTTTAGTAAATGAGCAACAACGTTGTTGACGCATAAAACAGTCATATGAATCATAGGAGATGCAGTGTATACATCAATCAAACCAACAACTCAAAACTGAACGGTATGAAATTCGCTGTGTTTTGTTTGTTGTATTGTTTTAGGAGAATCTCAGTGTGAAAATATTCACTTCTGTCCACGTGCAAGTGGTGGAGTTTCAAAAAAATTGTCTGACTATTGTTGATATGAAAAAAGAATTAATCCAGAAAGCCGTGGCGGAGTGTTTTTTTTCTTTTCTGTTTGATCATTTGTCTCTTCGTTTAGTTTTTGCTTACTTGTAAGGGTAAATTCAGTAAAAAAAAATCTCCCATTGACTTTAATGCTAATCTATGTGTGGGAATAAATTTATACCTGATTTACCTTTAGAAATTAAAATCTTTCATATATCATTCATGCAAGTACAAATGTAGCCCTATCTTTTGCAACAATAAAAACATAGAGTCATGCGGCATTTTTGGGCATTCACATGGCCTTGTTTACAAACAATGTACATTCGCACTGAATTCCTATACTGACCCCCATTACTTTTCAACCCTGAAGGGAAACAAATTAGTACATTCAGCATATATTTTTTTTTTTTTTTTTCAACTCTAGTTTTGATCCATCTACCAAAAAAATATTTATTACAAACATTATCTGCCAATCAGAAGAGCATATAACTTCAGTGTTATACAGAAAGCTCTCCCCTAAATGGGCGGTCCCTGATGACGTATGTTTATTTACTGAATTTACCCCCGTATGTGTCTGCAGAAAACTAGTAGTACACATTGTAGACAAAATGTAGTTCCTACGAGTAGCTGTTACTTTGTGCAAAAGTAAAAGACAATGGGCAATGAATTGATACAAATTGAAAGGCTCCACGTTACAGGGTGACGGTAGAACCCGTGACGGAAGTTTCACGTGAATAATGAAATAAATATTTGAAAGTATGATATGTTTGCCTTGTTGCCCAAATCGGAAGTACCTGTTCTTATACTAAGATCCACTTTTCGGGGGGAACCAGTGTGCTCTACCATGTAATATGTTGCTTTTTCTCATCACAGTCAAGTCGGGATCAGATAATTTGGCTATCAAATAAATGCCACTTTGTTGTAACTTAAGTCGAAATAGTCATCAATGCTTAAGATTGCATAGTGGTTTTATTTTAGAAAACACATTTGAAGCAAGTGCGTGTGTGCAATTCTATATCATTCGTGTTTTTTTTCTCTTCTTCTCTCACAAAAATACAAATAAAAGGTAATGTTTAACTAGACTTGAGGTGAATTTCTAACACAATGGCTTTAATTTGCATGGAATATTTGCCACTGGACGTTAATCAAAAACAATCAAATCAATCCACTACACTTGAGGCAAAGAAACACTCGCAGTGCTTAGTCTATCCAATTTATATGACATTTTTGTCAGCAATTAGTGCACATGGAAAATTAAGTACTGCGTGAATATATGGAGATGAGAGGGTCTTGATAATGAGAAAAAAAAAGGGGGGGCTAGACGTTTAGATATGATAAACGACCTTTCACGACAACGTACCTGACGTGGGACCCACACACGTTTAATAAAATGTAAATGGGATGATTATAAAGCTCTTTTTTTTTAAATGTTATTACTAACACCCCCCTTTTGTCATTCATCCCTGAAGAGGACAGAAAAAGGACTATTCAGGTAGCTAAGATTAAGGTCTTTCGCCTCATCGAACGTACGGGTTTCATTCCGTCCCGTTCAGGGCAACGTTCCCAACAGATGTAGACTGTGGTTTGAAATCATAGCATGCAGTGCAAACTTAAATGTATAGATAATTCAATTAAAAGGGTGTACTATATCGAATTTTTGCAAAATTTTTGTTTGTTATTACGATAAAGCCCTGACAAAGACTCATTCTATGATTGAGTCGGTGTTTTAGATTTTTAGAGATTATTAGATTTTAATCTATGCAGAGCACAACTTCAAAAAACAAGAAAAACGCCACAAGCCGCAAACGTATACTATACGTATATAACCAACCAGATTTTTGCCAATACCTTCTCTGAGGAAACTTTACAAAATGGGTAGTATATAACGGTTTCAAACCCATTACATCGTATGCTTACCTCTGAAAGACGAAGCTTGTTTTGTTACGAGTAACGTTTGGAAAACATTTTTTTAGTTTTTTTTGCTTTTTGCATTTGTTTTGGTTTAAATTATTTTATGAAGAAAAGGGGGATACCTTGAAATAGATTTTCAAATGATAAACATCAGCTATAAAAGGCGAAATACCTTCACTGTTTAGTAAATGAGCAACAACGTTGTTGACGCATAAAACAGTCATATGAATCATAGGAGATGCAGTGTATACATCAATCAAACCAACAACTCAAAACTGAACGGTATGAAATTCGCTGTGTTTTGTTTGTTGTATTGTTTTAGGAGAATCTCAGTGTGAAAATATTCACTTCTGTCCACGTGCAAGTGGTGGAGTTTCAAAAAAATTGTCTGACTATTGTTGATATGAAAAAAGAATTAATCCAGAAAGCCGTGGCGGAGTGTTTTTTTTCTTTTCTGTTTGATCATTTGTCTCTTCGTTTAGTTTTTGCTTACTTGTAAGGGTAAATTCAGTAAAAAAAAATCTCCCATTGACTTTAATGCTAATCTATGTGTGGGAATAAATTTATACCTGATTTACCTTTAGAAATTAAAATCTTTCATATATCATTCATGCAAGTACAAATGTAGCCCTATCTTTTGCAACAATAAAAACATAGAGTCATGCGGCATTTTTGGGCATTCACATGGCCTTGTTTACAAACAATGTACATTCGCACTGAATTCCTATACTGACCCCCATTACTTTTCAACCCTGAAGGGAAACAAATTAGTACATTCAGCATATATTTTTTTTTTTTTTTTTCAACTCTAGTTTTGATCCATCTACCAAAAAAATATTTATTACAAACATTATCTGCCAATCAGAAGAGCATATAACTTCAGTGTTATACAGAAAGCTCTCCCCTAAATGGGCGGTCCCTGATGACGTATGTTTATTTACTGAATTTACCCCCGTATGTGTCTGCAGAAAACTAGTAGTACACATTGTAGACAAAATGTAGTTCCTACGAGTAGCTGTTACTTTGTGCAAAAGTAAAAGACAATGGGCAATGAATTGATACAAATTGAAAGGCTCCACGTTACAGGGTGACGGTAGAACCCGTGACGGAAGTTTCACGTGAATAATGAAATAAATATTTGAAAGTATGATATGTTTGCCTTGTTGCCCAAATCGGAAGTACCTGTTCTTATACTAAGATCCACTTTTCGGGGGGAACCAGTGTGCTCTACCATGTAATATGTTGCTTTTTCTCATCACAGTCAAGTCGGGATCAGATAATTTGGCTATCAAATAAATGCCACTTTGTTGTAACTTAAGTCGAAATAGTCATCAATGCTTAAGATTGCATAGTGGTTTTATTTTAGAAAACACATTTGAAGCAAGTGCGTGTGTGCAATTCTATATCATTCGTGTTTTTTTTCTCTTCTTCTCTCACAAAAATACAAATAAAAGGTAATGTTTAACTAGACTTGAGGTGAATTTCTAACACAATGGCTTTAATTTGCATGGAATATTTGCCACTGGACGTTAATCAAAAACAATCAAATCAATCCACTACACTTGAGGCAAAGAAACACTCGCAGTGCTTAGTCTATCCAATTTATATGACATTTTTGTCAGCAATTAGTGCACATGGAAAATTAAGTACTGCGTGAATATATGGAGATGAGAGGGTCTTGATAATGAGAAAAAAAAGGGGGGGCTAGACGTTTAGATATGATAAACGACCTTTCACGACAACGTACCTGACGTGGGACCCACACACGTTTAATAAAATGTAAATGGGATGATTATAAAGCTCTTTTTTTTTAAATGTTATTACTAACACCCCCCTTTTGTCATTCATCCCTGAAGAGGACAGAAAAAGGACTATTCAGGTAGCTAAGATTAAGGTCTTTCGCCTCATCGAACGTACGGGTTTCATTCCGTCCCGTTCAGGGCAACGTTCCCAACAGATGTAGACTGTGGTTTGAAATCATAGCATGCAGTGCAAACTTAAATGTATAGATAATTCAATTAAAAGGGTGTACTATATCGAATTTTTGCAAAATTTTTGTTTGTTATTACGATAAAGCCCTGACAAAGACTCATTCTATGATTGAGTCGGTGTTTTAGATTTTTAGAGATTATTAGATTTTAATCTATGCAGAGCACAACTTCAAAAAACAAGAAAAACGCCACAAGCCGCAAACGTATACTATACGTATATAACCAACCAGATTTTTGCCAATACCTTCTCTGAGGAAACTTTACAAAATGGGTAGTATATAACGGTTTCAAACCCATTACATCGTATGCTTACCTCTGAAAGACGAAGCTTGTTTTGTTACGAGTAACGTTTGGAAAACATTTTTTTAGTTTTTTTTGCTTTTTGCATTTGTTTTGGTTTAAATTATTTTATGAAGAAAAGGGGGATACCTTGAAATAGATTTTCAAATGATAAACATCAGCTATAAAAGGCGAAATACCTTCACTGTTTAGTAAATGAGCAACAACGTTGTTGACGCATAAAACAGTCATATGAATCATAGGAGATGCAGTGTATACATCAATCAAACCAACAACTCAAAACTGAACGGTATGAAATTCGCTGTGTTTTGTTTGTTGTATTGTTTTAGGAGAATCTCAGTGTGAAAATATTCACTTCTGTCCACGTGCAAGTGGTGGAGTTTCAAAAAAATTGTCTGACTATTGTTGATATGAAAAAAGAATTAATCCAGAAAGCCGTGGCGGAGTGTTTTTTTTCTTTTCTGTTTGATCATTTGTCTCTTCGTTTAGTTTTTGCTTACTTGTAAGGGTAAATTCAGTAAAAAAAAATCTCCCATTGACTTTAATGCTAATCTATGTGTGGGAATAAATTTATACCTGATTTACCTTTAGAAATTAAAATCTTTCATATATCATTCATGCAAGTACAAATGTAGCCCTATCTTTTGCAACAATAAAAACATAGAGTCATGCGGCATTTTTGGGCATTCACATGGCCTTGTTTACAAACAATGTACATTCGCACTGAATTCCTATACTGACCCCCATTACTTTTCAACCCTGAAGGGAAACAAATTAGTACATTCAGCATATATTTTTTTTTTTTTTTTTCAACTCTAGTTTTGATCCATCTACCAAAAAAATATTTATTACAAACATTATCTGCCAATCAGAAGAGCATATAACTTCAGTGTTATACAGAAAGCTCTCCCCTAAATGGGCGGTCCCTGATGACGTATGTTTATTTACTGAATTTACCCCCGTATGTGTCTGCAGAAAACTAGTAGTACACATTGTAGACAAAATGTAGTTCCTACGAGTAGCTGTTACTTTGTGCAAAAGTAAAAGACAATGGGCAATGAATTGATACAAATTGAAAGGCTCCACGTTACAGGGTGACGGTAGAACCCGTGACGGAAGTTTCACGTGAATAATGAAATAAATATTTGAAAGTATGATATGTTTGCCTTGTTGCCCAAATCGGAAGTACCTGTTCTTATACTAAGATCCACTTTTCGGGGGGAACCAGTGTGCTCTACCATGTAATATGTTGCTTTTTCTCATCACAGTCAAGTCGGGATCAGATAATTTGGCTATCAAATAAATGCCACTTTGTTGTAACTTAAGTCGAAATAGTCATCAATGCTTAAGATTGCATAGTGGTTTTATTTTAGAAAACACATTTGAAGCAAGTGCGTGTGTGCAATTCTATATCATTCGTGTTTTTTTTCTCTTCTTCTCTCACAAAAATACAAATAAAAGGTAATGTTTAACTAGACTTGAGGTGAATTTCTAACACAATGGCTTTAATTTGCATGGAATATTTGCCACTGGACGTTAATCAAAAACAATCAAATCAATCCACTACACTTGAGGCAAAGAAACACTCGCAGTGCTTAGTCTATCCAATTTATATGACATTTTTGTCAGCAATTAGTGCACATGGAAAATTAAGTACTGCGTGAATATATGGAGATGAGAGGGTCTTGATAATGAGAAAAAAAAAGGGGGGGCTAGACGTTTAGATATGATAAACGACCTTTCACGACAACGTACCTGACGTGGGACCCACACACGTTTAATAAAATGTAAATGGGATGATTATAAAGCTCTTTTTTTTTAAATGTTATTACTAACACCCCCCTTTTGTCATTCATCCCTGAAGAGGACAGAAAAAGGACTATTCAGGTAGCTAAGATTAAGGTCTTTCGCCTCATCGAACGTACGGGTTTCATTCCGTCCCGTTCAGGGCAACGTTCCCAACAGATGTAGACTGTGGTTTGAAATCATAGCATGCAGTGCAAACTTAAATGTATAGATAATTCAATTAAAAGGGTGTACTATATCGAATTTTTGCAAAATTTTTGTTTGTTATTACGATAAAGCCCTGACAAAGACTCATTCTATGATTGAGTCGGTGTTTTAGATTTTTAGAGATTATTAGATTTTAATCTATGCAGAGCACAACTTCAAAAAACAAGAAAAACGCCACAAGCCGCAAACGTATACTATACGTATATAACCAACCAGATTTTTGCCAATACCTTCTCTGAGGAAACTTTACAAAATGGGTAGTATATAAGGGTTTCAAACCCATTACATCGTATGCTTACCTCTGAAAGACGAAGCTTGTTTTGTTACGAGTAACGTTTGGAAAACAATTTTTTAGTTTTTTTTGCTTTTTGCATTTGTTTTGGTTTAAATTATTTTATGAAGAAAAGGGGGATACCTTGAAATAGATTTTCAAATGATAAACATCAGCTATAAAAGGCGAAATACCTTCACTGTTTAGTAAATGAGCAACAACGTTGTTGACGCATAAAACAGTCATATGAATCATAGGAGATGCAGTGTATACATCAATCAAACCAACAACTCAAAACTGAACGGTATGAAATTCGCTGTGTTTTGTTTGTTGTATTGTTTTAGGAGAATCTCAGTGTGAAAATATTCACTTCTGTCCACGTGCAAGTGGTGGAGTTTCAAAAAAACTGTCTGACTATTGTTGATATGAAAAAAGAATTAATCCAGAAAGCCGTGGCGGAGTGTTTTTTTTCTTTTCTGTTTGATCATTTGTCTCTTCGTTTAGTTTTTGCTTACTTGTAAGGGTAAATTCAGTAAAAAAAAATCTCCCATTGACTTTAATGCTAATCTATGTGTGGGAATAAATTTATACCTGATTTACCTTTAGAAATTAAAATCTTTCATATATCATTCATGCAAGTACAAATGTAGCCCTATCTTTTGCAACAATAAAAACATAGAGTCATGCGGCATTTTTGGGCATTCACATGGCCTTGTTTACAAACAATGTACATTCGCACTGAATTCCTATACTGACCCCCATTACTTTTCAACCCTGAAGGGAAACAAATTAGTACATTCAGCATATATTTTTTTTTTTTTTTTTCAACTCTAGTTTTGATCCATCTACCAAAAAAATATTTATTACAAACATTATCTGCCAATCAGAAGAGCATATAACTTCAGTGTTATACAGAAAGCTCTCCCCTAAATGGGCGGTCCCTGATGACGTATGTTTATTTACTGAATTTACCCCCGTATGTGTCTGCAGAAAACTAGTAGTACACATTGTAGACAAAATGTAGTTCCTACGAGTAGCTGTTACTTTGTGCAAAAGTAAAAGACAATGGGCAATGAATTGATACAAATTGAAAGGCTCCACGTTACAGGGTGACGGTAGAACCCGTGACGGAAGTTTCACGTGAATAATGAAATAAATATTTGAAAGTATGATATGTTTGCCTTGTTGCCCAAATCGGAAGTACCTGTTCTTATACTAAGATCCACTTTTCGGGGGGAACCAGTGTGCTCTACCATGTAATATGTTGCTTTTTCTCATCACAGTCAAGTCGGGATCAGATAATTTGGCTATCAAATAAATGCCACTTTGTTGTAACTTAAGTCGAAATAGTCATCAATGCTTAAGATTGCATAGTGGTTTTATTTTAGAAAACACATTTGAAGCAAGTGCGTGTGTGCAATTCTATATCTTTCGTGTTTTTTTTCTCTTCTTCTCTCACAAAAATACAAATAAAAGGTAATGTTTAACTAGACTTGAGGTGAATTTCTAACACAATGGCTTTAATTTGCATGGAATATTTGCCACTGGACGTTAATCAAAAACAATCAAATCAATCCACTACACTTGAGGCAAAGAAACACTCGCAGTGCTTAGTCTATCCAATTTATATGACATTTTTGTCAGCAATTAGTGCACATGGAAAATTAAGTACTGCGTGAATATATGGAGATGAGAGGGTCTTGATAATGAGAAAAAAAAGGGGGGGCTAGACGTTTAGATATGATAAACGACCTTTCACGACAACGTACCTGACGTGGGACCCACACACGTTTAATAAAATGTAAATGGGATGATTATAAAGCTCTTTTTTTTTAAATGTTATTACTAACACCCCCCTTTTGTCATTCATCCCTGAAGAGGACAGAAAAAGGACTATTCAGGTAGCTAAGATTAAGGTCTTTCGCCTCATCGAACGTACGGGTTTCATTCCGTCCCGTTCAGGGCAACGTTCCCAACAGATGTAGACTGTGGTTTGAAATCATAGCATGCAGTGCAAACTTAAATGTATAGATAATTCAATTAAAAGGGTGTACTATATCGAATTTTTGCAAAATTTTTGTTTGTTATTACGATAAAGCCCTGACAAAGACTCATTCTATGATTGAGTCGGTGTTTTAGATTTTTAGAGATTATTAGATTTTAATCTATGCAGAGCACAACTTCAAAAAACAAGAAAAACGCCACAAGCCGCAAACGTATACTATACGTATATAACCAACCAGATTTTTGCCAATACCTTCTCTGAGGAAACTTTACAAAATGGGTAGTATATAAGGGTTTCAAACCCATTACATCGTATGCTTACCTCTGAAAGACGAAGCTTGTTTTGTTACGAGTAACGTTTGGAAAACAATTTTTTAGTTTTTTTTGCTTTTTGCATTTGTTTTGGTTTAAATTATTTTATGAAGAAAAGGGGGATACCTTGAAATAGATTTTCAAATGATAAACATCAGCTATAAAAGGCGAAATACCTTCACTGTTTAGTAAATGAGCAACAACGTTGTTGACGCATAAAACAGTCATATGAATCATAGGAGATGCAGTGTATACATCAATCAAACCAACAACTCAAAACTGAACGGTATGAAATTCGCTGTGTTTTGTTTGTTGTATTGTTTTAGGAGAATCTCAGTGTGAAAATATTCACTTCTGTCCACGTGCAAGTGGTGGAGTTTCAAAAAAATTGTCTGACTATTGTTGATATGAAAAAAGAATTAATCCAGAAAGCCGTGGCGGAGTGTTTTTTTTCTTTTCTGTTTGATCATTTGTCTCTTCGTTTAGTTTTTGCTTACTTGTAAGGGTAAATTCAGTAAAAAAAAATCTCCCATTGACTTTAATGCTAATCTATGTGTGGGAATAAATTTATACCTGATTTACCTTTAGAAATTAAAATCTTTCATATATCATTCATGCAAGTACAAATGTAGCCCTATCTTTTGCAACAATAAAAACATAGAGTCATGCGGCATTTTTGGGCATTCACATGGCCTTGTTTACAAACAATGTACATTCGCACTGAATTCCTATACTGACCCCCATTACTTTTCAACCCTGAAGGGAAACAAATTAGTACATTCAGCATATATTTTTTTTTTTTTTTTTCAACTCTAGTTTTGATCCATCTACCAAAAAAATATTTATTACAAACATTATCTGCCAATCAGAAGAGCATATAACTTCAGTGTTATACAGAAAGCTCTCCCCTAAATGGGCGGTCCCTGATGACGTATGTTTATTTACTGAATTTACCCCCGTATGTGTCTGCAGAAAACTAGTAGTACACATTGTAGACAAAATGTAGTTCCTACGAGTAGCTGTTACTTTGTGCAAAAGTAAAAGACAATGGGCAATGAATTGATACAAATTGAAAGGCTCCACGTTACAGGGTGACGGTAGAACCCGTGACGGAAGTTTCACGTGAATAATGAAATAAATATTTGAAAGTATGATATGTTTGCCTTGTTGCCCAAATCGGAAGTACCTGTTCTTATACTAAGATCCACTTTTCGGGGGGAACCAGTGTGCTCTACCATGTAATATGTTGCTTTTTCTCATCACAGTCAAGTCGGGATCAGATAATTTGGCTATCAAATAAATGCCACTTTGTTGTAACTTAAGTCGAAATAGTCATCAATGCTTAAGATTGCATAGTGGTTTTATTTTAGAAAACACATTTGAAGCAAGTGCGTGTGTGCAATTCTATATCATTCGTGTTTTTTTTCTCTTCTTCTCTCACAAAAATACAAATAAAAGGTAATGTTTAACTAGACTTGAGGTGAATTTCTAACACAATGGCTATAATTTGCATGGAATATTTGCCACTGGACGTTAATCAAAAACAATCAAATCAATCCACTACACTTGAGGCAAAGAAACACTCGCAGTGCTTAGTCTATCCAATTTATATGACATTTTTGTCAGCAATTAGTGCACATGGAAAATTAAGTACTGCGTGAATATATGGAGATGAGAGGGTCTTGATAATGAGAAAAAAAAAGGGGGGGCTAGACGTTTAGATATGATAAACGACCTTTCACGACAACGTACCTGACGTGGGACCCACACACGTTTAATAAAATGTAAATGGGATGATTATAAAGCTCTTTTTTTTAAAATGTTATTACTAACACCCCCCTTTTGTCATTCATCCCTGAAGAGGACAGAAAAAGGACTATTCAGGTAGCTAAGATTAAGGTCTTTCGCCTCATCGAACGTACGGGTTTCATTCCGTCCCGTTCAGGGCAACGTTCCCAACAGATGTAGACTGTGGTTTGAAATCATAGCATGCAGTGCAAACTTAAATGTATAGATAATTCAATTAAAAGGGTGTACTATATCGAATTTTTGCAAAATTTTTGTTTGTTATTACGATAAAGCCCTGACAAAGACTCATTCTATGATTGAGTCGGTGTTTTAGATTTTTAGAGATTATTAGATTTTAATCTATGCAGAGCACAACTTCAAAAAACAAGAAAAACGCCACAAGCCGCAAACGTATACTATACGTATATAACCAACCAGATTTTTGCCAATACCTTCTCTGAGGAAACTTTACAAAATGGGTAGTATATAAGGGTTTCAAACCCATTACATCGTATGCTTACCTCTGAAAGACGAAGCTTGTTTTGTTACGAGTAACGTTTGGAAAACAATTTTTTAGTTTTTTTTGCTTTTTGCATTTGTTTTGGTTTAAATTATTTTATGAAGAAAAGGGAGTACCTTGAAATAGATTTTCAAATGATAAACATCAGCTATAAAAGGCGAAATACCTTCACTGTTTAGTAAATGAGCAACAACGTTGTTGACGCATAAAACAGTCATATGAATCATAGGAGATGCAGTGTATACATCAATCAAACCAACAACTCAAAACTGAACGGTATGAAATTCGCTGTGTTTTGTTTGTTGTATTGTTTTAGGAGAATCTCAGTGTGAAAATATTCACTTCTGTCCACGTGCAAGTGGTGGAGTTTCAAAAAAATTGTCTGACTATTGTTGATATGAAAAAAGAATTAATCCAGAAAGCCGTGGCGGAGTGTTTTTTTTCTTTTCTGTTTGATCATTTGTCTCTTCGTTTAGTTTTTGCTTACTTGTAAGGGTAAATTCAGTAAAAAAAAATCTCCCATTGACTTTAATGCTAATCTATGTGTGGGAATAAATTTATACCTGATTTACCTTTAGAAATTAAAATCTTTCATATATCATTCATGCAAGTACAAATGTAGCCCTATCTTTTGCAACAATAAAAACATAGAGTCATGCGGCATTTTTGGGCATTCACATGGCCTTGTTTACAAACAATGTACATTCGCACTGAATTCCTATACTGACCCCCATTACTTTTCAACCCTGAAGGGAAACAAATTAGTACATTCAGCATATATTTTTTTTTTTTTTTTTCAACTCTAGTTTTGATCCATCTACCAAAAAAATATTTATTACAAACATTATCTGCCAATCAGAAGAGCATATAACTTCAGTGTTATACAGAAAGCTCTCCCCTAAATGGGCGGTCCCTGATGACGTATGTTTATTTACTGAATTTACCCCCGTATGTGTCTGCAGAAAACTAGTAGTACACATTGTAGACAAAATGTAGTTCCTACGAGTAGCTGTTACTTTGTGCAAAAGTAAAAGACAATGGGCAATGAATTGATACAAATTGAAAGGCTCCACGTTACAGGGTGACGGTAGAACCCGTGACGGAAGTTTCACGTGAATAATGAAATAAATATTTGAAAGTATGATATGTTTGCCTTGTTGCCCAAATCGGAAGTACCTGTTCTTATACTAAGATCCACTTTTCGGGGGGAACCAGTGTGCTCTACCATGTAATATGTTGCTTTTTCTCATCACAGTCAAGTCGGGATCAGATAATTTGGCTATCAAATAAATGCCACTTTGTTGTAACTTAAGTCGAAATAGTCATCAATGCTTAAGATTGCATAGTGGTTTTATTTTAGAAAACACATTTGAAGCAAGTGCGTGTGTGCAATTCTATATCATTCGTGTTTTTTTTCTCTTCTTCTCTCACAAAAATACAAATAAAAGGTAATGTTTAACTAGACTTGAGGTGAATTTCTAACACAATGGCTTTAATTTGCATGGAATATTTGCCACTGGACGTTAATCAAAAACAATCAAATCAATCCACTACACTTGAGGCAAAGAAACACTCGCAGTGCTTAGTCTATCCAATTTATATGACATTTTTGTCAGCAATTAGTGCACATGGAAAATTAAGTACTGCGTGAATATATGGAGATGAGAGGGTCTTGACAATGAGAAAAAAAAAGGGGGGGCTAGACGTTTAGATATGATAAACGACCTTTCACGACAACGTACCTGACGTGGGACCCACACACGTTTAATAAAATATAAATGGGATGATTATAAAGCTCTTTTTTTTTAAATGTTATTACTAACACCCCCCTTTTGTCATTCATCCCTGAAGAGGACAGAAAAAGGACTATTCAGGTAGCTAAGATTAAGGTCTTTCGCCTCATCGAACGTACGGGTTTCATTCCGTCCCGTTCAGGGCAACGTTCCCAACAGATGTAGACTGTGGTTTGAAATCATAGCATGCAGTGCAAACTTAAATGTATAGATAATTCAATTAAAAGGGTGTACTATATCGAATTTTTGCAAAATTTTTGTTTGTTATTACGATAAAGCCCTGACAAAGACTCATTCTATGATTGAGTCGGTGTTTTAGATTTTTAGAGATTATTAGATTTTAATCTATGCAGAGCACAACTTCAAAAAACAAGAAAAACGCCACAAGCCGCAAACGTATACTATACGTATATAACCAACCAGATTTTTGCCAATACCTTCTCTGAGGAAACTTTACAAAATGGGTAGTATATAAGGGTTTCAAACCCATTACATCGTATGCTTACCTCTGAAAGACGAAGCTTGTTTTGTTACGAGTAACGTTTGGAAAACAATTTTTTAGTTTTTTTTGCTTTTTGCATTTGTTTTGGTTTAAATTATTTTATGAAGAAAAGGGGGATACCTTGAAATAGATTTTCAAATGATAAACATCAGCTATAAAAGGCGAAATACCTTCACTGTTTAGTAAATGAGCAACAACGTTGTTGACGCATAAAACAGTCATATGAATCATAGGAGATGCAGTGTATACATCAATCAAACCAACAACTCAAAACTGAACGGTATGAAATTCGCTGTGTTTTGTTTGTTGTATTGTTTTAGGAGAATCTCAGTGTGAAAATATTCACTTCTGTCCACGTGCAAGTGGTGGAGTTTCAAAAAAATTGTCTGACTATTGTTGATATGAAAAAAGAATTAATCCAGAAAGCCGTGGCGGAGTGTTTTTTTTCTTTTCTGTTTGATCATTTGTCTCTTCGTTTAGTTTTTGCTTACTTGTAAGGGTAAATTCAGTAAAAAAAAATCTCCCATTGACTTTAATGCTAATCTATGTGTGGGAATAAATTTATACCTGATTTACCTTTAGAAATTAAAATCTTTCATATATCATTCATGCAAGTACAAATGTAGCCCTATCTTTTGCAACAATAAAAACATAGAGTCATGCGGCATTTTTGGGCATTCACATGGCCTTGTTTACAAACAATGTACATTCGCACTGAATTCCTATACTGACCCCCATTACTTTTCAACCCTGAAGGGAAACAAATTAGTACATTCAGCATATATTTTTTTTTTTTTTTTTCAACTCTAGTTTTGATCCATCTACCAAAAAAATATTTATTACAAACATTATCTGCCAATCAGAAGAGCATATAACTTCAGTGTTATACAGAAAGCTCTCCCCTAAATGGGCGGTCCCTGATGACGTATGTTTATTTACTGAATTTACCCCCGTATGTGTCTGCAGAAAACTAGTAGTACACATTGTAGACAAAATGTAGTTCCTACGAGTAGCTGTTACTTTGTGCAAAAGTAAAAGACAATGGGCAATGAATTGATACAAATTGAAAGGCTCCACGTTACAGGGTGACGGTAGAACCCGTGACGGAAGTTTCACGTGAATAATGAAATAAATATTTGAAAGTATGATATGTTTGCCTTGTTGCCCAAATCGGAAGTACCTGTTCTTATACTAAGATCCACTTTTCGGGGGGAACCAGTGTGCTCTACCATGTAATATGTTGCTTTTTCTCATCACAGTCAAGTCGGGATCAGATAATTTGGCTATCAAATAAATGCCACTTTGTTGTAACTTAAGTCGAAATAGTCATCAATGCTTAAGATTGCATAGTGGTTTTATTTTAGAAAACACATTTGAAGCAAGTGCGTGTGTGCAATTCTATATCATTCGTGTTTTTTTTCTCGTCTTCTCTCACAAAAATACAAATAAAAGGTAATGTTTAACTAGACTTGAGGTGAATTTCTAACACAATGGCTTTAATTTGCATGGAATATTTGCCACTGGACGTTAATCAAAAACAATCAAATCAATCCACTACACTTGAGGCAAAGAAACACTCGCAGTGCTTAGTCTATCCAATTTATATGACATTTTTGTCAGCAATTAGTGCACATGGAAAATTAAGTACTGCGTGAATATATGGAGATGAGAGGGTCTTGATAATGAGAAAAAAAAAGGGGGGGCTAGACGTTTAGATATGATAAACGACCTTTCACGACAACGTACCTGACGTGGGACCCACACACGTTTAATAAAATGTAAATGGGATGATTATAAAGCTCTTTTTTTTTAAATGTTATTACTAACACCCCCCTTTTGTCATTCATCCCTGAAGAGGACAGAAAAAGGACTATTCAGGTAGCTAAGATTAAGGTCTTTCGCCTCATCGAACGTACGGGTTTCATTCCGTCCCGTTCAGGGCAACGTTCCCAACAGATGTAGACTGTGGTTTGAAATCATAGCATGCAGTGCAAACTTAAATGTATAGATAATTCAATTAAAAGGGTGTACTATATCGAATTTTTGCAAAATTTTTGTTTGTTATTACGATAAAGCCCTGACAAAGACTCATTCTATGATTGAGTCGGTGTTTTAGATTTTTAGAGATCATTAGATTTTAATCTATGCAGAGCACAACTTCAAAAAACAAGAAAAACGCCACAAGCCGCAAACGTATACTATACGTATATAACCAACCAGATTTTTGCCAATACCTTCTCTGAGGAAACTTTACAAAATGGGTAGTATATAAGGGTTTCAAACCCATTACATCGTATGCTTACCTCTGAAAGACGAAGCTTGTTTTGTTACGAGTAACGTTTGGAAAACAATTTTTTAGTTTTTTTTGCTTTTTGCATTTGTTTTGGTTTAAATTATTTTATGAAGAAAAGGGGGATACCTTGAAATAGATTTTCAAATGATAAACATCAGCTATAAAAGGCGAAATACCTTCACTGTTTAGTAAATGAGCAACAACGTTGTTGACGCATAAAACAGTCATATGAATCATAGGAGATGCAGTGTATACATCAATCAAACCAACAACTCAAAACTGAACGGTATGAAATTCGCTGTGTTTTGTTTGTTGTATTGTTTTAGGAGAATCTCAGTGTGAAAATATTCACTTCTGTCCACGTGCAAGTGGTGGAGTTTCAAAAAAATTGTCTGACTATTGTTGATATGAAAAAAGAATTAATCCAGAAAGCCGTGGCGGAGTGTTTTTTTTCTTTTCTGTTTGATCATTTGTCTCTTCGTTTAGTTTTTGCTTACTTGTAAGGGTAAATTCAGTAAAAAAAAATCTCCCATTGACTTTAATGCTAATCTATGTGTGGGAATAAATTTATACCTGATTTACCTTTAGAAATTAAAATCTTTCATATATCATTCATGCAAGTACAAATGTAGCCCTATCTTTTGCAACAATAAAAACATAGAGTCATGCGGCATTTTTGGGCATTCACATGGCCTTGTTTACAAACAATGTACATTCGCACTGAATTCCTATACTGACCCCCATTACTTTTCAACCCTGAAGGGAAACAAATTAGTACATTCAGCATATATTTTTTTTTTTTTTTTTTCAACTCTAGTTTTGATCCATCTACCAAAAAAATATTTATTACAAACATTATCTGCCAATCAGAAGAGCATATAACTTCAGTGTTATACAGAAAGCTCTCCCCTAAATGGGCGGTCCCTGATGACGTATGTTTATTTACTGAATTTACCCCCGTATGTGTCTGCAGAAAACTAGTAGTACACATTGTAGACAAAATGTAGTTCCTACGAGTAGCTGTTACTTTGTGCAAAAGTAAAAGACAATGGGCAATGAATTGATACAAATTGAAAGGCTCCACGTTACAGGGTGACGGTAGAACCCGTGACGGAAGTTTCACGTGAATAATGAAATAAATATTTGAAAGTATGATATGTTTGCCTTGTTGCCCAAATCGGAAGTACCTGTTCTTATACTAAGATCCACTTTTCGGGGGGAACCAGTGTGCTCTACCATGTAATATGTTGCTTTTTCTCATCACAGTCAAGTCGGGATCAGATAATTTGGCTATCAAATAAATGCCACTTTGTTGTAACTTAAGTCGAAATAGTCATCAATGCTTAAGATTGCATAGTGGTTTTATTTTAGAAAACACATTTGAAGCAAGTGCGTGTGTGCAATTCTATATCATTCGTGTTTTTTTTCTCGTCTTCTCTCACAAAAATACAAATAAAAGGTAATGTTTAACTAGACTTGAGGTGAATTTCTAACACAATGGCTTTAATTTGCATGGAATATTTGCCACTGGACGTTAATCAAAAACAATCAAATCAATCCACTACACTTGAGGCAAAGAAACACTCGCAGTGCTTAGTCTATCCAATTTATATGACATTTTTGTCAGCAATTAGTGCACATGGAAAATTAAGTACTGCGTGAATATATGGAGATGAGAGGGTCTTGATAATGAGAAAAAAAAAGGGGGGGCTAGACGTTTAGATATGATAAACGACCTTTCACGACAACGTACCTGACGTGGGACCCACACACGTTTAATAAAATGTAAATGGGATGATTATAAAGCTCTTTTTTTTTAAATGTTATTACTAACACCCCCCTTTTGTCATTCATCCCTGAAGAGGACAGAAAAAGGACTATTCAGGTAGCTAAGATTAAGGTCTTTCGCCTCATCGAACGTACGGGTTTCATTCCGTCCCGTTCAGGGCAACGTTCCCAACAGATGTAGACTGTGGTTTGAAATCATAGCATGCAGTGCAAACTTAAATGTATAGATAATTCAATTAAAAGGGTGTACTATATCGAATTTTTGCAAAATTTTTGTTTGTTATTACGATAAAGCCCTGACAAAGACTCATTCTATGATTGAGTCGGTGTTTTAGATTTTTAGAGATTATTAGATTTTAATCTATGCAGAGCACAACTTCAAAAAACAAGAAAAACGCCACAAGCCGCAAACGTATACTATACGTATATAACCAACCAGATTTTTGCCAATACCTTCTCTGAGGAAACTTTACAAAATGGGTAGTATATAAGGGTTTCAAACCCATTACATCGTATGCTTACCTCTGAAAGACGAAGCTTGTTTTGTTACGAGTAACGTTTGGAAAACAATTTTTTAGTTTTTTTTGCTTTTTGCATTTGTTTTGGTTTAAATTATTTTATGAAGAAAAGGGGGATACCTTGAAATAGATTTTCAAATGATAAACATCAGCTATAAAAGGCGAAATACCTTCACTGTTTAGTAAATGAGCAACAACGTTGTTGACGCATAAAACAGTCATATGAATCATAGGAGATGCAGTGTATACATCAATCAAACCAACAACTCAAAACTGAACGGTATGAAATTCGCTGTGTTTTGTTTGTTGTATTGTTTTAGGAGAATCTCAGTGTGAAAATATTCACTTCTGTTCACGTGCAAGTGGTGGAGTTTCAAAAAAATTGTCTGACTATTGTTGATATGAAAAAAGAATTAATCCAGAAAGCCGTGGCGGAGTGTTTTTTTTCTTTTCTGTTTGATCATTTGTCTCTTCGTTTAGTTTTTGCTTACTTGTAAGGGTAAATTCAGTAAAAAAAAATCTCCCATTGACTTTAATGCTAATCTATGTGTGGGAATAAATTTATACCTGATTTACCTTTAGAAATTAAAATCTTTCATATATCATTCATGCAAGTACAAATGTAGCCCTATCTTTTGCAACAATAAAAACATAGAGTCATGCGGCATTTTTGGGCATTCACATGGCCTTGTTTACAAACAATGTACATTCGCACTGAATTCCTATACTGACCCCCATTACTTTTCAACCCTGAAGGGAAACAAATTAGTACATTCAGCATATATTTTTTTTTTTTTTTTTTCAACTCTAGTTTTGATCCATCTACCAAAAAAATATTTATTACAAACATTATCTGCCAATCAGAAGAGCATATAACTTCAGTGTTATACAGAAAGCTCTCCCCTAAATGGGCGGTCCCTGATGACGTATGTTTATTTACTGAATTTACCCCCGTATGTGTCTGCAGAAAACTAGTAGTACACATTGTAGACAAAATGTAGTTCCTACGAGTAGCTGTTACTTTGTGCAAAAGTAAAAGACAATGGGCAATGAATTGATACAAATTGAAAGGCTCCACGTTACAGGGTGACGGTAGAACCCGTGACGGAAGTTTCACGTGAATAATGAAATAAATATTTGAAAGTATGATATGTTTGCCTTGTTGCCCAAATCGGAAGTACCTGTTCTTATACTAAGATCCACTTTTCGGGGGGAACCAGTGTGCTCTACCATGTAATATGTTGCTTTTTCTCATCACAGTCAAGTCGGGATCAGATAATTTGGCTATCAAATAAATGCCACTTTGTTGTAACTTAAGTCGAAATAGTCATCAATGCTTAAGATTGCATAGTGGTTTTATTTTAGAAAACACATTTGAAGCAAGTGCGTGTGTGCAATTCTATATCATTCGTGTTTTTTTTCTCTTCTTCTCTCACAAAAATACAAATAAAAGGTAATGTTTAACTAGACTTGAGGTGAATTTCTAACACAATGGCTTTAATTTGCATGGAATATTTGCCACTGGACGTTAATCAAAAACAATCAAATCAATCCACTACACTTGAGGCAAAGAAACACTCGCAGTGCTTAGTCTATCCAATTTATATGACATTTTTGTCAGCAATTAGTGCACATGGAAAATTAAGTACTGCGTGAATATATGGAGATGAGAGGGTCTTGATAATGAGAAAAAAAAAGGGGGGGCTAGACGTTTAGATATGATAAACGACCTTTCACGACAACGTACCTGACGTGGGACCCACACACGTTTAATAAAATGTAAATGGGATGATTATAAAGCTCTTTTTTTTTAAATGTTATTACTAACACCCCCCTTTTGTCATTCATCCCTGAAGAGGACAGAAAAAGGACTATTCAGGTAGCTAAGATTAAGGTCTTTCGCCTCATCGAACGTACGGGTTTCATTCCGTCCCGTTCAGGGCAACGTTCCCAACAGATGTAGACTGTGGTTTGAAATCATAGCATGCAGTGCAAACTTAAATGTATAGATAATTCAATTAAAAGGGTGTACTATATCGAATTTTTGCAAAATTTTTGTTTGTTATTACGATAAAGCCCTGACAAAGACTCATTCTATGATTGAGTCGGTGTTTTAGATTTTTAGAGATTATTAGATTTTAATCTATGCAGAGCACAACTTCAAAAAACAAGAAAAACGCCACAAGCCGCAAACGTATACTATACGTATATAACCAACCAGATTTTTGCCAATACCTTCTCTGAGGAAACTTTACAAAATGGGTAGTATATAAGGGTTTCAAACCCATTACATCGTATGCTTACCTCTGAAAGACGAAGCTTGTTTTGTTACGAGTAACGTTTGGAAAACAATTTTTTAGTTTTTTTTGCTTTTTGCATTTGTTTTGGTTTAAATTATTTTATGAAGAAAAGGGGGATACCTTGAAATAGATTTTCAAATGATAAACATCAGCTATAAAAGGCGAAATACCTTCACTGTTTAGTAAATGAGCAACAACGTTGTTGACGCATAAAACAGTCATATGAATCATAGGAGATGCAGTGTATACATCAATCAAACCAACAACTCAAAACTGAACGGTATGAAATTCGCTGTGTTTTGTTTGTTGTATTGTTTTAGGAGAATCTCAGTGTGAAAATATTCACTTCTGTCCACGTGCAAGTGGTGGAGTTTCAAAAAAATTGTCTGACTATTGTTGATATGAAAAAAGAATTAATCCAGAAAGCCGTGGCGGAGTGTTTTTTTTCTTTTCTGTTTGATCATTTGTCTCTTCGTTTAGTTTTTGCTTACTTGTAAGGGTAAATTCAGTAAAAAAAAATCTCCCATTGACTTTAATGCTAATCTATGTGTGGGAATAAATTTATACCTGATTTACCTTTAGAAATTAAAATCTTTCATATATCATTCATGCAAGTACAAATGTAGCCCTATCTTTTGCAACAATAAAAACATAGAGTCATGCGGCATTTTTGGGCATTCACATGGCCTTGTTTACAAACAATGTACATTCGCACTGAATTCCTATACTGACCCCCATTACTTTTCAACCCTGAAGGGAAACAAATTAGTACATTCAGCATATATTTTTTTTTTTTTTTTTCAACTCTAGTTTTGATCCATCTACCAAAAAAATATTTATTACAAACATTATCTGCCAATCAGAAGAGCATATAACTTCAGTGTTATACAGAAAGCTCTCCCCTAAATGGGCGGTCCCTGATGACGTATGTTTATTTACTGAATTTACCCCCGTATGTGTCTGCAGAAAACTAGTAGTACACATTGTAGACAAAATGTAGTTCCTACGAGTAGCTGTTACTTTGTGCAAAAGTAAAAGACAATGGGCAATGAATTGATACAAATTGAAAGGCTCCACGTTACAGGGTGACGGTAGAACCCGTGACGGAAGTTTCACGTGAATAATGAAATAAATATTTGAAAGTATGATATGTTTGCCTTGTTGCCCAAATCGGAAGTACCTGTTCTTATACTAAGATCCACTTTTCGGGGGGAACCAGTGTGCTCTACCATGTAATATGTTGCTTTTTCTCATCACAGTCAAGTCGGGATCAGATAATTTGGCTATCAAATAAATGCCACTTTGTTGTAACTTAAGTCGAAATAGTCATCAATGCTTAAGATTGCATAGTGGTTTTATTTTAGAAAACACATTTGAAGCAAGTGCGTGTGTGCAATTCTATATCATTCGTGTTTTTTTTCTCTTCTTCTCTCACAAAAATACAAATAAAAGGTAATGTTTAACTAGACTTGAGGTGAATTTCTAACACAATGGCTTTAATTTGCATGGAATATTTGCCACTGGACGTTAATCAAAAACAATCAAATCAATCCACTACACTTGAGGCAAAGAAACACTCGCAGTGCTTAGTCTATCCAATTTATATGACATTTTTGTCAGCAATTAGTGCACATGGAAAATTAAGTACTGCGTGAATATATGGAGATGAGAGGGTCTTGATAATGAGAAAAAAAAGGGGGGGCTAGACGTTTAGATATGATAAACGACCTTTCACGACAACGTACCTGACGTGGGACCCACACACGTTTAATAAAATGTAAATGGGATGATTATAAAGCTCTTTTTTTTTAAATGTTATTACTAACACCCCCCTTTTGTCATTCATCCCTGAAGAGGACAGAAAAAGGACTATTCAGGTAGCTAAGATTAAGGTCTTTCGCCTCATCGAACGTACGGGTTTCATTCCGTCCCGTTCAGGGCAACGTTCCCAACAGATGTAGACTGTGGTTTGAAATCATAGCATGCAGTGCAAACTTAAATGTATAGATAATTCAATTAAAAGGGTGTACTATATCGAATTTTTGCAAAATTTTTGTTTGTTATTACGATAAAGCCCTGACAAAGACTCATTCTATGATTGAGTCGGTGTTTTAGATTTTTAGAGATTATTAGATTTTAATCTATGCAGAGCACAACTTCAAAAAACAAGAAAAACGCCACAAGCCGCAAACGTATACTATACGTATATAACCAACCAGATTTTTGCCAATACCTTCTCTGAGGAAACTTTACAAAATGGGTAGTATATAAGGGTTTCAAACCCATTACATCGTATGCTTACCTCTGAAAGACGAAGCTTGTTTTGTTACGAGTAACGTTTGGAAAACAATTTTTTAGTTTTTTTTGCTTTTTGCATTTGTTTTGGTTTAAATTATTTTATGAAGAAAAGGGGGATACCTTGAAATAGATTTTCAAATGATAAACATCAGCTATAAAAGGCGAAATACCTTCACTGTTTAGTAAATGAGCAACAACGTTGTTGACGCATAAAACAGTCATATGAATCATAGGAGATGCAGTGTATACATCAATCAAACCAACAACTCAAAACTGAACGGTATGAAATTCGCTGTGTTTTGTTTGTTGTATTGTTTTAGGAGAATCTCAGTGTGAAAATATTCACTTCTGTCCACGTGCAAGTGGTGGAGTTTCAAAAAAATTGTCTGACTATTGTTGATATGAAAAAAGAATTAATCCAGAAAGCCGTGGCGGAGTGTTTTTTTTTCTTTTCTGTTTGATCATTTGTCTCTTCGTTTAGTTTTTGCTTACTTGTAAGGGTAAATTCAGTAAAAAAAAATCTCCCATTGACTTTAATGCTAATCTATGTGTGGGAATAAATTTATACCTGATTTACCTTTAGAAATTAAAATCTTTCATATATCATTCATGCAAGTACAAATGTAGCCCTATCTTTTGCAACAATAAAAACATAGAGTCATGCGGCATTTTTGGGCATTCACATGGCCTTGTTTACAAACAATGTACATTCGCACTGAATTCCTATACTGACCCCCATTACTTTTCAACCCTGAAGGGAAACAAATTAGTACATTCAGCATATATTTTTTTTTTTTTTTTTCAACTCTAGTTTTGATCCATCTACCAAAAAAATATTTATTACAAACATTATCTGCCAATCAGAAGAGCATATAACTTCAGTGTTATACAGAAAGCTCTCCCCTAAATGGGCGGTCCCTGATGACGTATGTTTATTTACTGAATTTACCCCCGTATGTGTCTGCAGAAAACTAGTAGTACACATTGTAGACAAAATGTAGTTCCTACGAGTAGCTGTTACTTTGTGCAAAAGTAAAAGACAATGGGCAATGAATTGATACAAATTGAAAGGCTCCACGTTACAGGGTGACGGTAGAACCCGTGACGGAAGTTTCACGTGAATAATGAAATAAATATTTGAAAGTATGATATGTTTGCCTTGTTGCCCAAATCGGAAGTACCTGTTCTTATACTAAGATCCACTTTTCGGGGGGAACCAGTGTGCTCTACCATGTAATATGTTGCTTTTTCTCATCACAGTCAAGTCGGGATCAGATAATTTGGCTATCAAATAAATGCCACTTTGTTGTAACTTAAGTCGAAATAGTCATCAATGCTTAAGATTGCATAGTGGTTTTATTTTAGAAAACACATTTGAAGCAAGTGCGTGTGTGCAATTCTATATCATTCGTGTTTTTTTTCTCTTCTTCTCTCACAAAAATACAAATAAAAGGTAATGTTTAACTAGACTTGAGGTGAATTTCTAACACAATGGCTTTAATTTGCATGGAATATTTGCCACTGGACGTTAATCAAAAACAATCAAATCAATCCACTACACTTGAGGCAAAGAAACACTCGCAGTGCTTAGTCTATCCAATTTATATGACATTTTTGTCAGCAATTAGTGCACATGGAAAATTAAGTACTGCGTGAATATATGGAGATGAGAGGGTCTTGATAATGAGAAAAAAAAAGGGGGGGCTCGACGTTTAGATATGATAAACGACCTTTCACGACAACGTACCTGACGTGGGACCCACACACGTTTAATAAAATGTAAATGGGATGATTATAAAGCTCTTTTTTTTAAAATGTTATTACTAACACCCCCCTTTTGTCATTCATCCCTGAAGAGGACAGAAAAAGGACTATTCAGGTAGCTAAGATTAAGGTCTTTCGCCTCATCGAACGTACGGGTTTCATTCCGTCCCGTTCAGGGCAACGTTCCCAACAGATGTAGACTGTGGTTTGAAATCATAGCATGCAGTGCAAACTTAAATGTATAGATAATTCAATTAAAAGGGTGTACTATATCGAATTTTTGCAAAATTTTTGTTTGTTATTACGATAAAGCCCTGACAAAGACTCATTCTATGATTGAGTCGGTGTTTTAGATTTTTAGAGATTATTAGATTTTAATCTATGCAGAGCACAACTTCAAAAAACAAGAAAAACGCCACAAGCCGCAAACGTATACTATACGTATATAACCAACCAGATTTTTGCCAATACCTTCTCTGAGGAAACTTTACAAAATGGGTAGTATATAAGGGTTTTAAACCCATTACATCGTATGCTTACCTCTGAAAGACGAAGCTTGTTTTGTTACGAGTAACGTTTGGAAAACAATTTTTTAGTTTTTTTTGCTTTTTGCATTTGTTTTGGTTTAAATTATTTTATGAAGAAAAGGGGGATACCTTGAAATAGATTTTCAAATGATAAACATCAGCTATAAAAGGCGAAATACCTTCACTGTTTAGTAAATGAGCAACAACGTTGTTGACGCATAAAACAGTCATATGAATCATAGGAGATGCAGTGTATACATCAATCAAACCAACAACTCAAAACTGAACGGTATGAAATTCGCTGTGTTTTGTTTGTTGTATTGTTTTAGGAGAATCTCAGTGTGAAAATATTCACTTCTGTCCACGTGCAAGTGGTGGAGTTTCAAAAAAATTGTCTGACTATTGTTGATATGAAAAAAGAATTAATCCAGAAAGCCGTGGCGGAGTGTTTTTTTTCTTTTCTGTTTGATCATTTGTCTCTTCGTTTAGTTTTTGCTTACTTGTAAGGGTAAATTCAGTAAAAAAAAATCTCCCATTGACTTTAATGCTAATCTATGTGTGGGAATAAATTTATACCTGATTTACCTTTAGAAATTAAAATCTTTCATATATCATTCATGCAAGTACAAATGTAGCCCTATCTTTTGCAACAATAAAAACATAGAGTCATGCGGCATTTTTGGGCATTCACATGGCCTTGTTTACAAACAATGTACATTCGCACTGAATTCCTATACTGACCCCCATTACTTTTCAACCCTGAAGGGAAACAAATTAGTACATTCAGCATATATTTTTTTTTTTTTTTTTTCAACTCTAGTTTTGATCCATCTACCAAAAAAATATTTATTACAAACATTATCTGCCAATCAGAAGAGCATATAACTTCAGTGTTATACAGAAAGCTCTCCCCTAAATGGGCGGTCCCTGATGACGTATGTTTATTTACTGAATTTACCCCCGTATGTGTCTGCAGAAAACTAGTAGTACACATTGTAGACAAAATGTAGTTCCTACGAGTAGCTGTTACTTTGTGCAAAAGTAAAAGACAATGGGCAATGAATTGATACAAATTGAAAGGCTCCACGTTACAGGGTGACGGTAGAACCCGTGACGGAAGTTTCACGTGAATAATGAAATAAATATTTGAAAGTATGATATGTTTGCCTTGTTGCCCAAATCGGAAGTACCTGTTCTTATACTAAGATCCACTTTTCGGGGGGAACCAGTGTGCTCTACCATGTAATATGTTGCTTTTTCTCATCACAGTCAAGTCGGGATCAGATAATTTGGCTATCAAATAAATGCCACTTTGTTGTAACTTAAGTCGAAATAGTCATCAATGCTTAAGATTGCATAGTGGTTTTATTTTAGAAAACACATTTGAAGCAAGTGCGTGTGTGCAATTCTATATCATTCGTGTTTTTTTTCTCTTCTTCTCTCACAAAAATACAAATAAAAGGTAATGTTTAACTAGACTTGAGGTGAATTTCTAACACAATGGCTTTAATTTGCATGGAATATTTGCCACTGGACGTTAATCAAAAACAATCAAATCAATCCACTACACTTGAGGCAAAGAAACACTCGCAGTGCTTAGTCTATCCAATTTATATGACATTTTTGTCAGCAATTAGTGCACATGGAAAATTAAGTACTGCGTGAATATATGGAGATGAGAGGGTCTTGATAATGAGAAAAAAAAAGGGGGGGCTAGACGTTTAGATATGATAAACGACCTTTCACGACAACGTACCTGACGTGGGACCCACACACGTTTAATAAAATGTAAATGGGATGATTATAAAGCTCTTTTTTTTTAAATGTTATTACTAACACCCCCCTTTTGTCATTCATCCCTGAAGAGGACAGAAAAAGGACTATTCAGGTAGCTAAGATTAAGGTCTTTCGCCTCATCGAACGTACGGGTTTCATTCCGTCCCGTTCAGGGCAACGTTCCCAACAGATGTAGACTGTGGTTTGAAATCATAGCATGCAGTGCAAACTTAAATGTATAGATAATTCAATTAAAAGGGTGTACTATATCGAATTTTTGCAAAATTTTTGTTTGTTATTACGATAAAGCCCTGACAAAGACTCATTCTATGATTGAGTCGGTGTTTTAGATTTTTAGAGATTATTAGATTTTAATCTATGCAGAGCACAACTTCAAAAAACAAGAAAAACGCCACAAGCCGCAAACGTATACTATACGTATATAACCAACCAGATTTTTGCCAATACCTTCTCTGAGGAAACTTTACAAAATGGGTAGTATATAAGGGTTTCAAACCCATTACATCGTATGCTTACCTCTGAAAGACGAAGCTTGTTTTGTTACGAGTAACGTTTGGAAAACAATTTTTTAGTTTTTTTTGCTTTTTGCATTTGTTTTGGTTTAAATTATTTTATGAAGAAAAGGGGGATACCTTGAAATAGATTTTCAAATGATAAACATCAGCTATAAAAGGCGAAATACCTTCACTGTTTAGTAAATGAGCAACAACGTTGTTGACGCATAAAACAGTCATATGAATCATAGGAGATGCAGTGTATACATCAATCAAACCAACAACTCAAAACTGAACGGTATGAAATTCGCTGTGTTTTGTTTGTTGTATTGTTTTAGGAGAATCTCAGTGTGAAAATATTCACTTCTGTCCACGTGCAAGTGGTGGAGTTTCAAAAAAATTGTCTGACTATTGTTGATATGAAAAAAGAATTAATCCAGAAAGCCGTGGCGGAGTGTTTTTTTTCTTTTCTGTTTGATCATTTGTCTCTTCGTTTAGTTTTTGCTTACTTGTAAGGGTAAATTCAGTAAAAAAAAATCTCCCATTGACTTTAATGCTAATCTATGTGTGGGAATAAATTTATACCTGATTTACCTTTAGAAATTAAAATCTTTCATATATCATTCATGCAAGTACAAATGTAGCCCTATCTTTTGCAACAATAAAAACATAGAGTCATGCGGCATTTTTGGGCATTCACATGGCCTTGTTTACAAACAATGTACATTCGCACTGAATTCCTATACTGACCCCCATTACTTTTCAACCCTGAAGGGAAACAAATTAGTACATTCAGCATATATTTTTTTTTTTTTTTCAACTCTAGTTTTGATCCATCTACCAAAAAAATATTTATTACAAACATTATCTGCCAATCAGAAGAGCATATAACTTCAGTGTTATACAGAAAGCTCTCCCCTAAATGGGCGGTCCCTGATGACGTATGTTTATTTACTGAATTTACCCCCGTATGTGTCTGCAGAAAACTAGTAGTACACATTGTAGACAAAATGTAGTTCCTACGAGTAGCTGTTACTTTGTGCAAAAGTAAAAGACAATGGGCAATGAATTGATACAAATTGAAAGGCTCCACGTTACAGGGTGACGGTAGAACCCGTGACGGAAGTTTCACGTGAATAATGAAATAAATATTTGAAAGTATGATATGTTTGCCTTGTTGCCCAAATCGGAAGTACCTGTTCTTATACTAAGATCCACTTTTCGGGGGGAACCAGTGTGCTCTACCATGTAATATGTTGCTTTTTCTCATCACAGTCAAGTCGGGATCAGATAATTTGGCTATCAAATAAATGCCACTTTGTTGTAACTTAAGTCGAAATAGTCATCAATGCTTAAGATTGCATAGTGGTTTTATTTTAGAAAACACATTTGAAGCAAGTGCGTGTGTGCAATTCTATATCATTCGTGTTTTTTTTCTCTTCTTCTCTCACAAAAATACAAATAAAAGGTAATGTTTAACTAGACTTGAGGTGAATTTCTAACACAATGGCTTTAATTTGCATGGAATATTTGCCACTGGACGTTAATCAAAAACAATCAAATCAATCCACTACACTTGAGGCAAAGAAACACTCGCAGTGCTTAGTCTATCCAATTTATATGACATTTTTGTCAGCAATTAGTGCACATGGAAAATTAAGTACTGCGTGAATATATGGAGATGAGAGGGTCTTGATAATGAGAAAAAAAAAAGGGGGGGCTAGACGTTTAGATATGATAAACGACCTTTCACGACAACGTACCTGACGTGGGACCCACACACGTTTAATAAAATGTAAATGGGATGATTATAAAGCTCTTTTTTTTTAAATGTTATTACTAACACCCCCCTTTTGTCATTCATCCCTGAAGAGGACAGAAAAAGTACTATTCAGGTAGCTAAGATTAAGGTCTTTCGCCTCATCGAACGTACGGGTTTCATTCCGTCCCGTTCAGGGCAACGTTCCCAACAGATGTAGACTGTGGTTTGAAATCATAGCATACAGTGCAAACTTAAATGTATAGATAATTCAATTAAAAGGGTGTACTATATCGAATTTTTGCAAAATTTTTGTTTGTTATTACGATAAAGCCCTGACAAAGACTCATTCTATGATTGAGTCGGTGTTTTAGATTTTTAGAGATTATTAGATTTTAATCTATGCAGAGCACAACTTCAAAAAACAAGAAAAACGCCACAAGCCGCAAACGTATACTATACGTATATAACCAACCAGATTTTTGCCAATACCTTCTCTGAGGAAACTTTACAAAATGGGTAGTATATAACGGTTTCAAACCCATTACATCGTATGCTTACCTCTGAAAGACGAAGCTTGTTTTGTTACGAGTAACGTTAGGAAAACATTTTTTTAGTTTTTTTTGCTTTTTGCATTTGTTTTGGTTTAAATTATTTTATGAAGAAAAGGGGGATACCTTGAAATAGATTTTCAAATGATAAACATCAGCTATAAAAGGCGAAATACCTTCACTGTTTAGTAAATGAGCAACAACGTTGTTGACGCATAAAACAGTCATATGAATCATAGGAGATGCAGTGTATACATCAATCAAACCAACAACTCAAAACTGAACGGTATGAAATTCGCTGTGTTTTGTTTGTTGTATTGTTTTAGGAGAATCTCAGTGTGAAAATATTCACTTCTGTCCACGTGCAAGTGGTGGAGTTTCAAAAAAATTGTCTGACTATTGTTGATATGAAAAAAGAATTAATCCAGAAAGCCGTGGCGGAGTGTTTTTTTTCTTTTCTGTTTGATCATTTGTCTCTTCGTTTAGTTTTTGCTTACTTGTAAGGGTAAATTCAGTAAAAAAAAATCTCCCATTGACTTTAATGCTAATCTATGTGTGGGAATAAATTTATACCTGATTTACCTTTAGAAATTAAAATCTTTCATATATCATTCATGCAAGTACAAATGTAGCCCTATCTTTTGCAACAATAAAAACATAGAGTCATGCGGCATTTTTGGGCATTCACATGGCCTTGTTTACAAACAATGTACATTCGCACTGAATTCCTATACTGACCCCCATTACTTTTCAACCCTGAAGGGAAACAAATTAGTACATTCAGCATATATTTTTTTTTTTTTTTTTCAACTCTAGTTTTGATCCATCTACCAAAAAAATATTTATTACAAACATTATCTGCCAATCAGAAGAGCATATAACTTCAGTGTTATACAGAAAGCTCTCCCCTAAATGGGCGGTCCCTGATGACGTATGTTTATTTACTGAATTTACCCCCGTATGTGTCTGAAGAAAACTAGTAGTACACATTGTAGACAAAATGTAGTTCCTACGAGTAGCTGTTACTTTGTGCAAAAGTAAAAGACAATGGGCAATGAATTGATACAAATTGAAAGGCTCCACGTTACAGGGTGACGGTAGAACCCGTGACGGAAGTTTCACGTGAATAATGAAATAAATATTTGAAAGTATGATATGTTTGCCTTGTTGCCCAAATCGGAAGTACCTGTTCTTATACTAAGATCCACTTTTCGGGGGGAACCAGTGTGCTCTACCATGTAATATGTTGCTTTTTCTCATCACAGTCAAGTCGGGATCAGATAATTTGGCTATCAAATAAATGCCACTTTGTTGTAACTTAAGTCGAAATAGTCATCAATGCTTAAGATTGCATAGTGGTTTTATTTTAGAAAACACATTTGAAGCAAGTGCGTGTGTGCAATTCTATATCATTCGTGTTTTTTTTCTCTTCTTCTCTCACAAAAATACAAATAAAAGGTAATGTTTAACTAGACTTGAGGTGAATTTCTAACACAATGGCTTTAATTTGCATGGAATATTTGCCACTGGACGTTAATCAAAAACAATCAAATCAATCCACTACACTTGAGGCAAAGAAACACTCGCAGTGCTTAGTCTATCCAATTTATATGACATTTTTGTCAGCAATTAGTGCACATGGAAAATTAAGTACTGCGTGAATATATGGAGATGAGAGGGTCTTGATAATGAGAAAAAAAAAGGGGGGGCTAGACGTTTAGATATGATAAACGACCTTTCACGACAACGTACCTGACGTGGGACCCACACACGTTTAATAAAATGTAAATGGGATGATTATAAAGCTCTTTTTTTTAAATGTTATTACTAACACCCCCCTTTTGTCATTCATCCCTGAAGAGGACAGAAAAAGGACTATTCAGGTAGCTAAGATTAAGGTCTTTCGCCTCATCGAACGTACGGGTTTCATTCCGTCCCGTTCAGGGCAACGTTCCCAACAGATGTAGACTGTGGTTTGAAATCATAGCATGCAGTGCAAACTTAAATGTATAGATAATTCAATTAAAAGGGTGTACTATATCGAATTTTTGCAAAATTTTTGTTTGTTATTACGATAAAGCCCTGACAAAGACTCATTCTATGATTGAGTCGGTGTTTTAGATTTTTAGAGATTATTAGATTTTAATCTATGCAGAGCACAACTTCAAAAAACAAGAAAAACGCCACAAGCCGCAAACGTATACTATACGTATATAACCAACCAGATTTTTGCCAATACCTTCTCTGAGGAAACTTTACAAAATGGGTAGTATATAACGGTTTCAAACCCATTACATCGTATGCTTACCTCTGAAAGACGAAGCT
This sequence comes from Mytilus galloprovincialis, assembly GCA_037788925.1. NCBI lineage: Eukaryota > Metazoa > Mollusca > Bivalvia > Mytilida > Mytilidae > Mytilus > Mytilus galloprovincialis. The sequence continues at coordinate 81,117,380 of CM075339.1, read as the reverse complement.
TGTTTTGTTACGAGTAACGTTTGGAAAACATTTTTTTAGTTTTTTTTGCTTTTTGCATTTGTTTTGGTTTAAATTATTTTATGAAGAAAAGGGGGATACCTTGAAATAGATTTTCAAATGATAAACATCAGCTATAAAAGGCGAAATACCTTCACTGTTTAGTAAATGAGCAACAACGTTGTTGACGCATAAAACAGTCATATGAATCATAGGAGATGCAGTGTATACATCAATCAAACCAACAACTCAAAACTGAACGGTATGAAATTCGCTGTGTTTTGTTTGTTGTATTGTTTTAGGAGAATCTCAGTGTGAAAATATTCACTTCTGTCCACGTGCAAGTGGTGGAGTTTCAAAAAAATTGTCTGACTATTGTTGATATGAAAAAAGAATTAATCCAGAAAGCCGTGGCGGAGTGTTTTTTTTCTTTTCTGTTTGATCATTTGTCTCTTCGTTTAGTTTTTGCTTACTTGTAAGGGTAAATTCAGTAAAAAAAAATCTCCCATTGACTTTAATGCTAATCTATGTGTGGGAATAAATTTATACCTGATTTACCTTTAGAAATTAAAATCTTTCATATATCATTCATGCAAGTACAAATGTAGCCCTATCTTTTGCAACAATAAAAACATAGAGTCATGCGGCATTTTTGGGCATTCACATGGCCTTGTTTACAAACAATGTACATTCGCACTGAATTCCTATACTGACCCCCATTACTTTTCAACCCTGAAGGGAAACAAATTAGTACATTCAGCATATATTTTTTTTTTTTTTTTTCAACTCTAGTTTTGATCCATCTACCAAAAAAATATTTATTACAAACATTATCTGCCAATCAGAAGAGCATATAACTTCAGTGTTATACAGAAAGCTCTCCCCTAAATGGGCGGTCCCTGATGACGTATGTTTATTTACTGAATTTACCCCCGTATGTGTCTGCAGAAAACTAGTAGTACACATTGTAGACAAAATGTAGTTCCTACGAGTAGCTGTTACTTTGTGCAAAAGTAAAAGACAATGGGCAATGAATTGATACAAATTGAAAGGCTCCACGTTACAGGGTGACGGTAGAACCCGTGACGGAAGTTTCACGTGAATAATGAAATAAATATTTGAAAGTATGATATGTTTGCCTTGTTGCCCAAATCGGAAGTACCTGTTCTTATACTAAGATCCACTTTTCGGGGGGAACCAGTGTGCTCTACCATGTAATATGTTGCTTTTTCTCATCACAGTCAAGTCGGGATCAGATAATTTGGCTATCAAATAAATGCCACTTTGTTGTAACTTAAGTCGAAATAGTCATCAATGCTTAAGATTGCATAGTGGTTTTATTTTAGAAAACACATTTGAAGCAAGTGCGTGTGTGCAATTCTATATCATTCGTGTTTTTTTTCTCTTCTTCTCTCACAAAAATACAAATAAAAGGTAATGTTTAACTTGACTTGAGGTGAATTTCTAACACAATGGCTTTAATTTGCATGGAATATTTGCCACTGGACGTTAATCAAAAACAATCAAATCAATCCACTACACTTGAGGCAAAGAAACACTCGCAGTGCTTAGTCTATCCAATTTATATGACATTTTTGTCAGCAATTAGTGCACATGGAAAATTAAGTACTGCGTGAATATATGGAGATGAGAGGGTCTTGATAATGAGAAAAAAAAAGGGGGGGCTAGACGTTTAGATATGATAAACGACCTTTCACGACAACGTACCTGACGTGGGACCCACACACGTTTAATAAAATGTAAATGGGATGATTATAAAGCTCTTTTTTTTTAAATGTTATTACTAACACCCCCCTTTTGTCATTCATCCCTGAAGAGGACAGAAAAAGGACTATTCAGGTAGCTAAGATTAAGGTCTTTCGCCTCATCGAACGTACGGGTTTCATTCCGTCCCGTTCAGGGCAACGTTCCCAACAGATGTAGACTGTGGTTTGAAATCATAGCATGCAGTGCAAACTTAAATGTATAGATAATTCAATTAAAAGGGTGTACTATATCGAATTTTTGCAAAATTTTTGTTTGTTATTACGATAAAGCCCTGACAAAGACTCATTCTATGATTGAGTCGGTGTTTTAGATTTTTAGAGATTATTAGATTTTAATCTATGCAGAGCACAACTTCAAAAAACAAGAAAAACGCCACAAGCCGCAAACGTATACTATACGTATATAACCAACCAGATTTTTGCCAATACCTTCTCTGAGGAAACTTTACAAAATGGGTAGTATATAACGGTTTCAAACCCATTACATCGTATGCTTACCTCTGAAAGATGAAGCTTGTTTTGTTACGAGTAACGTTTGGAAAACATTTTTTTAGTTTTTTTTGCTTTTTGCATTTGTTTTGGTTTAAATTATTTTATGAAGAAAAGGGGGATACCTTGAAATAGATTTTCAAATGATAAACATCAGCTATAAAAGGCGAAATACCTTCACTGTTTAGTAAATGAGCAACAACGTTGTTGACGCATAAAACAGTCATATGAATCATAGGAGATGCAGTGTATACATCAATCAAACCAACAACTCAAAACTGAACGGTATGAAATTCGCTGTGTTTTGTTTGTTGTATTGTTTTAGGAGAATCTCAGTGTGAAAATATTCACTTCTGTCCACGTGCAAGTGGTGGAGTTTCAAAAAAATTGTCTGACTATTGTTGATATGAAAAAAGAATTAATCCAGAAAGCCGTGGCGGAGTGTTTTTTTTCTTTTCTGTTTGATCATTTGTCTCTTCGTTTAGTTTTTGCTTACTTGTAAGGGTAAATTCAGTAAAAAAAAATCTCCCATTGACTTTAATGCTAATCTATGTGTGGGAATAAATTTATACCTGATTTACCTTTAGAAATTAAAATCTTTCATATATCATTCATGCAAGTACAAATGTAGCCCTATCTTTTGCAACAATAAAAACATAGAGTCATGCGGCATTTTTGGGCATTCACATGGCCTTGTTTACAAACAATGTACATTCGCACTGAATTCCTATACTGACCCCCATTACTTTTCAACCCTGAAGGGAAACAAATTAGTACATTCAGCATATATTTTTTTTTTTTTTTTTCAACTCTAGTTTTGATCCATCTACCAAAAAAATATTTATTACAAACATTATCTGCCAATCAGAAGAGCATATAACTTCAGTGTTATACAGAAAGCTCTCCCCTAAATGGGCGGTCCCTGATGACGTATGTTTATTTACTGAATTTACCCCCGTATGTGTCTGCAGAAAACTAGTAGTACACATTGTAGACAAAATGTAGTTCCTACGAGTAGCTGTTACTTTGTGCAAAAGTAAAAGACAATGGGCAATGAATTGATACAAATTGAAAGGCTCCACGTTACAGGGTGACGGTAGAACCCGTGACGGAAGTTTCACGTGAATAATGAAATAAATATTTGAAAGTATGATATGTTTGCCTTGTTGCCCAAATCGGAAGTACCTGTTCTTATACTAAGATCCACTTTTCGGGGGGAACCAGTGTGCTCTTCCATGTAATATGTTGCTTTTTCTCATCACAGTCAAGTCGGGATCAGATAATTTGGCTATCAAATAAATGCCACTTTGTTGTAACTTAAGTCGAAATAGTCATCAATGCTTAAGATTGCATAGTGGTTTTATTTTAGAAAACACATTTGAAGCAAGTGCGTGTGTGCAATTCTATATCATTCGTGTTTTTTTTCTCTTCTTCTCTCACAAAAATACAAATAAAAGGTAATGTTTAACTAGACTTGAGGTGAATTTCAAACACAATGGCTTTAATTTGCATGGAATATTTGCCACTGGACGTTAATCAAAAACAATCAAATCAATCCACTACACTTGAGGCAAAGAAACACTCGCAGTGCTTAGTCTATCCAATTTATATGACATTTTTGTCAGCAATTAGTGCACATGGAAAATTAAGTACTGCGTGAATATATGGAGATGAGAGGGTATTGATAATGAGAAAAAAAAAGGGGGGGCTAGACGTTTAGATATGATAAACGACCTTTCACGACAACGTACCTGACGTGGGACCCACACACGTTTAATAAAATGTAAATGGGATGATTATAAAGCTCTTTTTTTTTAAATGTTATTACTAACACCCCCCTTTTGTCATTCATCCCTGAAGAGGACAGAAAAAGGACTATTCAGGTAGCTAAGATTAAGGTCTTTCGCCTCATCGAACGTACGGGTTTCATTCCGTCCCGTTCAGGGCAACGTTCCCAACAGATGTAGACTGTGGTTTGAAATCATAGCATGCAGTGCAAACTTAAATGTATATATAATTCAATTAAAAGGGTGTACTATATCGAATTTTTGCAAAATTTTTGTTTGTTATTACGATAAAGCCCTGACAAAGACTCATTCTATGATTGAGTCGGTGTTTTAGATTTTTAGAGATTATTAGATTTTAATCTATGCAGAGCACAACTTCAAAAAACAAGAAAAACGCCACAAGCCGCAAACGTATACTATACGTATATAACCAACCAGATTTTTGCCAATACCTTCTCTGAGGAAACTTTACAAAATGGGTAGTATATAAGGGTTTCAAACCCATTACATCGTATGCTTACCTCTGAAAGACGGAGCTTGTTTTGTTACGAGTAACGTTTGGAAAACAATTTTTTAGTTTTTTTTGCTTTTTGCATTTGTTTTGGTTTAAATTATTTTATGAAGAAAAGGGGGATACCTTGAAATAGATTTTCAAATGATAAACATCAGCTATAAAAGGCGAAATACCTTCACTGTTTAGTAAATGAGCAACAACGTTGTTGACGCATAAAACAGTCATATGAATCATAGGAGATGCAGTGTATACATCAATCAAACCAACAACTCAAAACTGAACGGTATGAAATTCGCTGTGTTTTGTTTGTTGTATTGTTTTAGGAGAATCTCAGTGTGAAAATATTCACTTCTGTCCACGTGCAAGTGGTGGAGTTTCAAAAAAATTGTCTGACTATTGTTGATATGAAAAAAGAATTAATCCAGAAAGCCGTGGCGGAGTGTTTTTTTTCTTTTCTGTTTGATCATTTGTCTCTTCGTTTAGTTTTTGCTTACTTGTAAGGGTAAATTCAGTAAAAAAAAATCTCCCATTGACTTTAATGCTAATCTATGTGTGGGAATAAATTTATACCTGATTTACCTTTAGAAATTAAAATCTTTCATATATCATTCATGCAAGTACAAATGTAGCCCTATCTTTTGCAACAATAAAAACATAGAGTCATGCGGCATTTTTGGGCATTCACATGGCCTTGTTTACAAACAATGTACATTCGCACTGAATTCCTATACTGACCCCCATTACTTTTCAACCCTGAAGGGAAACAAATTAGTACATTCAGCATATATTTTTTTTTTTTTTTTTCAACTCTAGTTTTGATCCATCTACCAAAAAAATATTTATTACAAACATTATCTGCCAATCAGAAGAGCATATAACTTCAGTGTTATACAGAAAGCTCTCCCCTAAATGGGCGGTCCCTGATGACGTATGTTTATTTACTGAATTTACCCCCGTATGTGTCTGCAGAAAACTAGTAGTACACATTGTAGACAAAATGTAGTTCCTACGAGTAGCTGTTACTTTGTGCAAAAGTAAAAGACAATGGGCAATGAATTGATACAAATTGAAAGGCTCCACGTTACAGGGTGACGGTAGAACCCGTGACGGAAGTTTCACGTGAATAATGAAATAAATATTTGAAAGTATGATATGTTTGCCTTGTTGCCCAAATCGGAAGTACCTGTTCTTATACTAAGATCCACTTTTCGGGGGGAACCAGTGTGCTCTTCCATGTAATATGTTGCTTTTTCTCATCACAGTCAAGTCGGGATCAGATAATTTGGCTATCAAATAAATGCCACTTTGTTGTAACTTAAGTCGAAATAGTCATCAATGCTTAAGATTGCATAGTGGTTTTATTTTAGAAAACACATTTGAAGCAAGTGCGTGTGTGCAATTCTAAATCATTCGTGTTTTTTTTCTCTTCTTCTCTCACAAAAATACAAATAAAAGGTAATGTTTAACTAGACTTGAGGTGAATTTCAAACACAATGGCTTTAATTTGCATGGAATATTTGCCACTGGACGTTAATCAAAAACAATCAAATCAATCCACTACACTTGAGGCAAAGAAACACTCGCAGTGCTTAGTCTATCCAATTTATATGACATTTTTGTCAGCAATTAGTGCACATGGAAAATTAAGTACTGCGTGAATATATGGAGATGAGAGGGTATTGATAATGAGAAAAAAAAAGGGGGGGCTAGACGTTTAGATATGATAAACGACCTTTCACGACAACGTACCTGACGTGGGACCCACACACGTTTAATAAAATGTAAATGGGATGATTATAAAGCTCTTTTTTTTTAAATGTTATTACTAACACCCCCCTTTTGTCATTCATCCCTGAAGAGGACAGAAAAAGGACTATTCAGGTAGCTAAGATTAAGGTCTTTCGCCTCATCGAACGTACGGGTTTCATTCCGTCCCGTTCAGGGCAACGTTCCCAACAGATGTAGACTGTGGTTTGAAATCATAGCATGCAGTGCAAACTTAAATGTATAGATAATTCAATTAAAAGGGTGTACTATATCGAATTTTTGCAAAATTTTTGTTTGTTATTACGATAAAGCCCTGACAAAGACTCATTCTATGATTGAGTCGGTGTTTTAGATTTTTAGAGATTATTAGATTTTAATCTATGCAGAGCACAACTTCAAAAAACAAGAAAAACGCCACAAGCCGCAAACGTATACTATACGTATATAACCAACCAGATTTTTGCCAATACCTTCTCTGAGGAAACTTTACAAAATGGGTAGTATATAAGGGTTTCAAACCCATTACATCGTATGCTTACCTCTGAAAGACGGAGCTTGTTTTGTTACGAGTAACGTTTGGAAAACAATTTTTTAGTTTTTTTTGCTTTTTGCATTTGTTTTGGTTTAAATTATTTTATGAAGAAAAGGGGGATACCTTGAAATAGATTTTCAAATGATAAACATCAGCTATAAAAGGCGAAATACCTTCACTGTTTAGTAAATGAGCAACAACGTTGTTGACGCATAAAACAGTCATATGAATCATAGGAGATGCAGTGTATACATCAATCAAACCAACAACTCAAAACTGAACGGTATGAAATTCGCTGTGTTTTGTTTGTTGTATTGTTTTAGGAGAATCTCAGTGTGAAAATATTCACTTCTGTCCACGTGCAAGTGGTGGAGTTTCAAAAAAATTGTCTGACTATTGTTGATATGAAAAAAGAATTAATCCAGAAAGCCGTGGCGGAGTGTTTTTTTTCTTTTCTGTTTGATCATTTGTCTCTTCGTTTAGTTTTTGCTTACTTGTAAGGGTAAATTCAGTAAAAAAAAATCTCCCATTGACTTTAATGCTAATCTATGTGTGGGAATAAATTTATACCTGATTTACCTTTAGAAATTAAAATCTTTCATATATCATTCATGCAAGCACAAATGTAGCCCTATCTTTTGCAACAATAAAAACATAGAGTCATGCGGCATTTTTGGGCATTCACATGGCCTTGTTTACAAACAATGTACATTCGCACTGAATTCCTATACTGACCCCCATTACTTTTCAACCCTGAAGGGAAACAAATTAGTACATTCAGCATATATATTTTTTTTTTTTTTTCAACTCTAGTTTTGATCCATCTACCAAAAAAATATTTATTACAAACATTATCTGCCAATCAGAAGAGCATATAACTTCAGTGTTATACAGAAAGCTCTCCCCTAAATGGGCGGTCCCTGATGACGTATGTTTATTTACTGAATTTACCCCCGTATGTGTCTGCAGAAAACTAGTAGTACACATTGTAGACAAAATGTAGTTCCTACGAGTAGCTGTTACTTTGTGCAAAAGTAAAAGACAATGGGCAATGAATTGATACAAATTGAAAGGCTCCACGTTACAGGGTGACGGTAGAACCCGTGACGGAAGTTTCACGTGAATAATGAAATAAATATTTGAAAGTATGATATGTTTGCCTTGTTGCCCAAATCGGAAGTACCTGTTCTTATACTAAGATCCACTTTTCGGGGGGAACCAGTGTGCTCTACCATGTAATATGTTGCTTTTTCTCATCACAGTCAAGTCGGGATCAGATAATTTGGCTATCAAATAAATGCCACTTTGTTGTAACTTAAGTCGAAATAGTCATCAATGCTTAAGATTGCATAGTGGTTTTATTTTAGAAAACACATTTGAAGCAAGTGCGTGTGTGCAATTCTATATCATTCGTGTTTTTTTTCTCTTCTTCTCTCACAAAAATACAAATAAAAGGTAATGTTTAACTAGACTTGAGGTGAATTTCAAACACAATGGCTTTAATTTGCATGGAATATTTGCCACTGGACGTTAATCAAAAACAATCAAATCAATCCACTACACTTGAGGCAAAGAAACACTCGCAGTGCTTAGTCTATCCAATTTATATGACATTTTTGTCAGCAATTAGTGCACATGGAAAATTAAGTACTGCGTGAATATATGGAGATGAGAGGGTCTTGATAATGAGAAAAAAAAGGGGGGGCTAGACGTTTAGATATGATAAACGACCTTTCACGACAACGTACCTGACGTGGGACCCACACACGTTTAATAAAATGTAAATGGGATGATTATAAAGCTCTTTTTTTTAAAATGTTATTACTAACACCCCCCTTTTGTCATTCATCCCTGAAGAGGACAGAAAAAGGACTATTCAGGTAGCTAAGATTAAGGTCTTTCGCCTCATCGAACGTACGGGTTTCATTCCGTCCCGTTCAGGGCAACGTTCCCAACAGATGTAGACTGTGGTTTGAAATCATAGCATGCAGTGCAAACTTAAATGTATAGATAATTCAATTAAAAGGGTGTACTATATCGAATTTTTGCAAAATTTTTGTTTGTTATTACGATAAAGCCCTGACAAAGACTCATTCTATGATTGAGTCGGTGTTTTAGATTTTTAGAGATTATTAGATTTTAATCTATGCAGAGCACAACTTCAAAAAACAAGAAAAACGCCACAAGCCGCAAACGTATACTATACGTATATAACCAACCAGATTTTTGCCAATACCTTCTCTGAGGAAACTTTACAAAATGGGTAGTATATAAGGGTTTCAAACCCATTACATCGTATGCTTACCTCTGAAAGACGGAGCTTGTTTTGTTACGAGTAACGTTTGGAAAACAATTTTTTAGTTTTTTTTGCTTTTTGCATTTGTTTTGGTTTAAATTATTTTATGAAGAAAAGGGGGATACCTTGAAATAGATTTTCAAATGATAAACATCAGCTATAAAAGGCGAAATACCTTCACTGTTTAGTAAATGAGCAACAACGTTGTTGACGCATAAAACAGTCATATGAATCATAGGAGATGCAGTGTATACATCAATCAAACCAACAACTCAAAACTGAACGGTATGAAATTCGCTGTGTTTTGTTTGTTGTATTGTTTTAGGAGAATCTCAGTGTGAAAATATTCACTTCTGTCCACGTGCAAGTGGTGGAGTTTCAAAAAAATTGTCTGACTATTGTTGATATGAAAAAAGAATTAATCCAGAAAGCCGTGGCGGAGTGTTTTTTTTCTTTTCTGTTTGATCATTTGTCTCTTCGTTTAGTTTTTGCTTACTTGTAAGGGTAAATTCAGTAAAAAAAAATCTCCCATTGACTTTAATGCTAATCTATGTGTGGGAATAAATTTATACCTGATTTACCTTTAGAAATTAAAATCTTTCATATATCATTCATGCAAGTACAAATGTAGCCCTATCTTTTGCAACAATAAAAACATAGAGTCATGCGGCATTTTTGGGCATTCACATGGCCTTGTTTACAAACAATGTACATTCGCACTGAATTCCTATACTGACCCCCATTACTTTTCAACCCTGAAGGGAAACAAATTAGTACATTCAGCATATATTTTTTTTTTTTTTTTCAACTCTAGTTTTGATCCATCTACCAAAAAAATATTTATTACAAACATTATCTGCCAATCAGAAGAGCATATAACTTCAGTGTTATACAGAAAGCTCTCCCCTAAATGGGCGGTCCCTGATGACGTATGTTTATTTACTGAATTTACCCCCGTATGTGTCTGCAGAAAACTAGTAGTACACATTGTAGACAAAATGTAGTTCCTACGAGTAGCTGTTACTTTGTGCAAAAGTAAAAGACAATGGGCAATGAATTGATACAAATTGAAAGGCTCCACGTTACAGGGTGACGGTAGAACCCGTGACGGAAGTTTCACGTGAATAATGAAATAAATATTTGAAAGTATGATATGTTTGCCTTGTTGCCCAAATCGGAAGTACCTGTTCTTATACTAAGATCCACTTTTCGGGGGGAACCAGTGTGCTCTACCATGTAATATGTTGCTTTTTCTCATCACAGTCAAGTCGGGATCAGATAATTTGGCTATCAAATAAATGCCACTTTGTTGTAACTTAAGTCGAAATAGTCATCAATGCTTAAGATTGCATAGTGGTTTTATTTTAGAAAACACATTTGAAGCAAGTGCGTGTGTGCAATTCTATATCATTCGTGTTTTTTTTCTCTTCTTCTCTCACAAAAATACAAATAAAAGGTAATGTTTAACTAGACTTGAGGTGAATTTCTAACACAATGGCTTTAATTTGCATGGAATATTTGCCACTGGACGTTAATCAAAAACAATCAAATCAATCCACTACACTTGAGGCAAAGAAACACTCGCAGTGCTTAGTCTATCCAATTTATATGACATTTTTGTCAGCAATTAGTGCACATGGAAAATTAAGTACTGCGTGAATATATGGAGATGAGAGGGTCTTGATAATGAGAAAAAAAAAGGGGGGGCTAGACGTTTAGATATGATAAACGACCTTTCACGACAACGTACCTGACGTGGGACCCACACACGTTTAATAAAATGTAAATGGGATGATTATAAAGCTCTTTTTTTTTAAATGTTATTACTAACACCCCCCTTTTGTCATTCATCCCTGAAGAGGACAGAAAAAGGACTATTCAGGTAGCTAAGATTAAGGTCTTTCGCCTCATCGAACGTACGGGTTTCATTCCGTCCCGTTCAGGGCAACGTTCCCAACAGATGTAGACTGTGGTTTGAAATCATAGCATGCAGTGCAAACTTAAATGTATAGATAATTCAATTAAAAGGGTGTACTATATCGAATTTTTGCAAAATTTTTGTTTGTTATTACGATAAAGCCCTGACAAAGACTCATTCTATGATTGAGTCGGTGTTTTAGATTTTTAGAGATTATTAGATTTTAATCTATGCAGAGCACAACTTCAAAAAACAAGAAAAACGCCACAAGCCGCAAACGTATACTATACGTATATAACCAACCAGATTTTTGCCAATACCTTCTCTGAGGAAACTTTACAAAATGGGTAGTATATAAGGGTTTCAAACCCATTACATCGTATGCTTACCTCTGAAAGACGAAGCTTGTTTTGTTACGAGTAACGTTTGGAAAACAATTTTTTAGTTTTTTTTGCTTTTTGCATTTGTTTTGGTTTAAATTATTTTATGAAGAAAAGGGGGATACCTTGAAATAGATTTTCAAATGATAAACATCAGCTATAAAAGGCGAAATACCTTCACTGTTTAGTAAATGAGCAACAACGTTGTTGACGCATAAAACAGTCATATGAATCATAGGAGATGCAGTGTATACATCAATCAAACCAACAAATCAAAACTGAACGGTATGAAATTCGCTGTGTTTTGTTTGTTGTATTGTTTTAGGAGAATCTCAGTGTGAAAATATTCACTTCTGTCCACGTGCAAGTGGTGGAGTTTCAAAAAAATTGTCTGACTATTGTTGATATGAAAAAAGAATTAATCCAGAAAGCCGTGGCGGAGTGTTTTTTTTTCTTTTCTGTTTGATCATTTGTCTCTTCGTTTAGTTTTTGCTTACTTGTAAGGGTAAATTCAGTAAAAAAAAATCTCCCATTGACTTTAATGCTAATCTATGTGTGGGAATAAATTTATACCTGATTTACCTTTAGAAATTAAAATCTTTCATATATCATTCATGCAAGTACAAATGTAGCCCTATCTTTTGCAACAATAAAAACATAGAGTCATGCGGCATTTTTGGGCATTCACATGGCCTTGTTTACAAACAATGTACATTGGCACTGAATTCCTATACTGACCCCCATTACTTTTCAACCCTGAAGGGAAACAAATTAGTACATTCAGCATATATTTTTTTTTTTTTTTTTCAACTCTAGTTTTGATCCATCTACCAAAAAAATATTTATTACAAACATTATCTGCCAATCAGAAGAGCATATAACTTCAGTGTTATACAGAAAGCTCTCCCCTAAATGGGCGGTCCCTGATGACGTATGTTTATTTACTGAATTTACCCCCGTATGTGTCTGCAGAAAACTAGTAGTACACATTGTAGACAAAATGTAGTTCCTACGAGTAGCTGTTACTTTGTGCAAAAGTAAAAGACAATGGGCAATGAATTGATACAAATTGAAAGGCTCCACGTTACAGGGTGACGGTAGAACCCGTGACGGAAGTTTCACGTGAATAATGAAATAAATATTTGAAAGTATGATATGTTTGCCTTGTTGCCCAAATCGGAAGTACCTGTTCTTATACTAAGATCCACTTTTCGGGGGGAACCAGTGTGCTCTACCATGTAATATGTTGCTTTTTCTCATCACAGTCAAGTCGGGATCAGATAATTTGGCTATCAAATAAATGCCACTTTGTTGTAACTTAAGTCGAAATAGTCATCAATGCTTAAGATTGCATAGTGGTTTTATTTTAGAAAACACATTTGAAGCAAGTGCGTGTGTGCAATTCTATATCATTCGTGTTTTTTTTCTCTTCTTCTCTCACAAAAATACAAATAAAAGGTAATGTTTAACTAGACTTGAGGTGAATTTCTAACACAATGGCTTTAATTTGCATGGAATATTTGCCACTGGACGTTAATCAAAAACAATCAAATCAATCCACTACACTTGAGGCAAAGAAACACTCGCAGTGCTTAGTCTATCCAATTTATATGACATTTTTGTCAGCAATTAGTGCACATGGAAAATTAAGTACTGCGTGAATATATGGAGATGAGAGGGTCTTGATAATGAGAAAAAAAAAGGGGGGGCTAGACGTTTAGATATGATAAACGACCTTTCACGACAACGTACCTGACGTGGGACCCACACACGTTTAATAAAATGTAAATGGGATGATTATAAAGCTCTTTTTTTTTAAATGTTATTACTAACACCCCCCTTTTGTCATTCATCCCTGAAGAGGACAGAAAAAGGACTATTCAGGTAGCTAAGATTACAATGTAAGGTCTTTCGCCTCATCGAACGTACGGGTTTCATTCCGTCCCGTTCAGGGCAACGTTCCCAACAGATGTAGACTGTGGTTTGAAATCATAGCATGCAGTGCAAACTTAAATGTATAGATAATTCAATTAAAAGGGTGTACTATATCGAATTTTTGCAAAATTTTTGTTTGTTATTACGATAAAGCCCTGACAAAGACTCATTCTATGATTGAGTCGGTGTTTTAGATTTTTAGAGATTATTAGATTTTAATCTATGCAGAGCACAACTTCAAAAAACAAGAAAAACGCCACAAGCCGCAAACGTATACTATACGTATATAACTAACCAGATTTTTGCCAATACCTTCTCTGAGGAAACTTTACAAAATGGGTAGTATATAAGGGTTTCAAACCCATTACATCGTATGCTTACCTCTGAAAGACGAAGCTTGTTTTGTTACGAGTAACGTTTGGAAAACAATTTTTTAGTTTTTTTTGCTTTTTGCATTTGTTTTGGTTTAAATTATTTTATGAAGAAAAGGGGGATACCTTGAAATAGATTTTCAAATGATAAACATCAGCTATAAAAGGCGAAATACCTTCACTGTTTAGTAAATGAGCAACAACGTTGTTGACGCATAAAACAGTCATATGAATCATAGGAGATGCAGTGTATACATCAATCAAACCAACAACTCAAAACTGAACGGTATGAAATTCGCTGTGTTTTGTTTGTTGTATTGTTTTAGGAGAATCTCAGTGTGAAAATATTCACTTCTGTCCACGTGCAAGTGGTGGAGTTTCAAAAAAATTGTCTGACTATTGTTGATATGAAAAAAGAATTAATCCAGAAAGCCGTGGCGGAGTGTTTTTTTTCTTTTCTGTTTGATCATTTGTCTCTTCGTTTAGTTTTTGCTTACTTGTAAGGGTAAATTCAGTAAAAAAAAATCTCCCATTGACTTTAATGCTAATCTATGTGTGGGAATAAATTTATACCTGATTTACCTTTAGAAATTAAAATCTTTCATATATCATTCATGCAAGTACAAATGTAGCCCTATCTTTTGCAACAATAAAAACATAGAGTCATGCGGCATTTTTGGGCATTCACATGGCCTTGTTTACAAACAATGTACATTCGCACTGAATTCCTATACTGACCCCCATTACTTTTCAACCCTGAAGGGAAACAAATTAGTACATTCAGCATATATTTTTTTTTTTTTTTTCAACTCTAGTTTTGATCCATCTACCAAAAAAATATTTATTACAAACATTATCTGCCAATCAGAAGAGCATATAACTTCAGTGTTATACAGAAAGCTCTCCCCTAAATGGGCGGTCCCTGATGACGTATGTTTATTTACTGAATTTACCCCCGTATGTGTCTGCAGAAAACTAGTAGTACACATTGTAGACAAAATGTAGTTCCTACGAGTAGCTGTTACTTTGTGCAAAAGTAAAAGACAATGGGCAATGAATTGATACAAATTGAAAGGCTCCACGTTACAGGGTGACGGTAGAACCCGTGACGGAAGTTTCACGTGAATAATGAAATAAATATTTGAAAGTATGATATGTTTGCCTTGTTGCCCAAATCGGAAGTACCTGTTCTTATACTAAGATCCACTTTTCGGGGGGAACCAGTGTGCTCTACCATGTAATATGTTGCTTTTTCTCATCACAGTCAAGTCGGGATCAGATAATTTGGCTATCAAATAAATGCCACTTTGTTGTAACTTAAGTCGAAATAGTCATCAATGCTTAAGATTGCATAGTGGTTTTATTTTAGAAAACACATTTGAAGCAAGTGCGTGTGTGCAATTCTATATCATTCGTGTTTTTTTTCTCTTCTTCTCTCACAAAAATACAAATAAAAGGTAATGTTTAACTAGACTTGAGGTGAATTTCTAACACAATGGCTTTAATTTGCATGGAATATTTGCCACTGGACGTTAATCAAAAACAATCAAATCAATCCACTACACTTGAGGCAAAGAAACACTCGCAGTGCTTAGTCTATCCAATTTATATGACATTTTTGTCAGCAATTAGTGCACATGGAAAATTAAGTACTGCGTGAATATATGGAGATGAGAGGGTCTTGATAATGAGAAAAAAAAGGGGGGGCTAGACGTTTAGATATGATAAACGACCTTTCACGACAACGTACCTGACGTGGGACCCACACACGTTTAATAAAATGTAAATGGGATGATTATAAAGCTCTTTTTTTTTAAATGTTATTACTAACACCCCCCTTTTGTCATTCATCCCTGAAGAGGACAGAAAAAGGACTATTCAGGTAGCTAAGATTAAGGTCTTTCGCCTCATCGAACGTACGGGTTTCATTCCGTCCCGTTCAGGGCAACGTTCCCAACAGATGTAGACTGTGGTTTGAAATCATAGCATGCAGTGCAAACTTAAATGTATAGATAATTCAATTAAAAGGGTGTACTATATCGAATTTTTGCAAAATTTTTGTTTGTTATTACGATAAAGCCCTGACAAAGACTCATTCTATGATTGAGTCGGTGTTTTAGATTTTTAGAGATTATTAGATTTTAATCTATGCAGAGCACAACTTCAAAAAACAAGAAAAACGCCACAAGCCGCAAACGTATACTATACGTATATAACCAACCAGATTTTTGCCAATACCTTCTCTGAGGAAACTTTACAAAATGGGTAGTATATAAGGGTTTCAAACCCATTACATCGTATGCTTACCTCTGAAAGACGAAGCTTGTTTTGTTACGAGTAACGTTTGGAAAACAATTTTTTAGTTTTTTTTGCTTTTTGCATTTGTTTTGGTTTAAATTATTTTATGAAGAAAAGGGGGATACCTTGAAATAGATTTTCAAATGATAAACATCAGCTATAAAAGGCGAAATACCTTCACTGTTTAGTAAATGAGCAACAACGTTGTTGACGCATAAAACAGTCATATGAATCATAGGAGATGCAGTGTATACATCAATCAAACCAACAACTCAAAACTGAACGGTATGAAATTCGCTGTGTTTTGTTTGTTGTATTGTTTTAGGAGAATCTCAGTGTGAAAATATTCACTTCTGTCCACGTGCAAGTGGTGGAGTTTCAAAAAAATTGTCTGACTATTGTTGATATGAAAAAAGAATTAATCCAGAAAGCCGTGGCGGAGTGTTTTTTTTTCTTTTCTGTTTGATCATTTGTCTCTTCGTTTAGTTTTTGCTTACTTGTAAGGGTAAATTCAGTAAAAAAAAATCTCCCATTGACTTTAATGCTAATCTATGTGTGGGAATAAATTTATACCTGATTTACCTTTAGAAATTAAAATCTTTCATATATCATTCATGCAAGTACAAATGTAGCCCTATCTTTTGCAACAATAAAAACATAGAGTCATGCGGCATTTTTGGGCATTCACATGGCCTTGTTTACAAACAATGTACATTCGCACTGAATTCCTATACTGACCCCCATTACTTTTCAACCCTGAAGGGAAACAAATTAGTACATTCAGCATATATTTTTTTTTTTTTTTTTCAACTCTAGTTTTGATCCATCTACCAAAAAAATATTTATTACAAACATTATCTGCCAATCAGAAGAGCATATAACTTCAGTGTTATACAGAAAGCTCTCCCCTAAATGGGCGGTCCCTGATGACGTATGTTTATTTACTGAATTTACCCCCGTATGTGTCTGCAGAAAACTAGTAGTACACATTGTAGACAAAATGTAGTTCCTACGAGTAGCTGTTACTTTGTGCAAAAGTAAAAGACAATGGGCAATGAATTGATACAAATTGAAAGGCTCCACGTTACAGGGTGACGGTAGAACCCGTGACGGAAGTTTCACGTGAATAATGAAATAAATATTTGAAAGTATGATATGTTTGCCTTGTTGCCCAAATCGGAAGTACCTGTTCTTATACTAAGATCCACTTTTCGGGGGGAACCAGTGTGCTCTACCATGTAATATGTTGCTTTTTCTCATCACAGTCAAGTCGGGATCAGATAATTTGGCTATCAAATAAATGCCACTTTGTTGTAACTTAAGTCGAAATAGTCATCAATGCTTAAGATTGCATAGTGGTTTTATTTTAGAAAACACATTTGAAGCAAGTGCGTGTGTGCAATTCTATATCATTCGTGTTTTTTTTCTCTTCTTCTCTCACAAAAATACAAATAAAAGGTAATGTTTAACTAGACTTGAGGTGAATTTCTAACACAATGGCTTTAATTTGCATGGAATATTTGCCACTGGACGTTAATCAAAAACAATCAAATCAATCCACTACACTTGAGGCAAAGAAACACTCGCAGTGCTTAGTCTATCCAATTTATATGACATTTTTGTCAGCAATTAGTGCACATGGAAAATTAAGTACTGCGTGAATATATGGAGATGAGAGGGTCTTGATAATGAGAAAAAAAAAGGGGGGGGCTAGACGTTTAGATATGATAAACGACCTTTCACGACAACGTACCTGACGTGGGACCCACACACGTTTAATAAAATGTAAATGGGATGATTATAAAGCTCTTTTTTTTTAAATGTTATTACTAACACCCCCCTTTTGTCATTCATCCCTGAAGAGGACAGAAAAAGGACTATTCAGGTAGCTAAGATTAAGGTCTTTCGCCTCATCGAACGTACGGGTTTCATTCCGTCCCGTTCAGGGCAACGTTCCCAACAGATGTAGACTGTGGTTTGAAATCATAGCATGCAGTGCAAACTTAAATGTATAGATAATTCAATTAAAAGGGTGTACTATATCGAATTTTGGCAAAATTTTTGTTTGTTATTACGATAAAGCCCTGACAAAGACTCATTCTATGATTGAGTCGGTGTTTTAGATTTTTAGAGATTATTAGATTTAATCTATGCAGAGCACAACTTCAAAAAACAAGAAAAACGCCACAAGCCGCAAACGTATACTATACGTATATAACCAACCAGATTTTTGCCAATACCTTCTCTGAGGAAACTTTACAAAATGGGTAGTATATAAGGGTTTCAAACCCATTACATCGTATGCTTACCTCTGAAAGACGAAGCTTGTTTTGTTACGAGTAACGTTTGGAAAACAATTTTTTAGTTTTTTTTGCTTTTTGCATTTGTTTTGGTTTAAATTATTTTATGAAGAAAAGGGGGATACCTTGAAATAGATTTTCAAATGATAAACATCAGCTATAAAAGGCGAAATACCTTCACTGTTTAGTAAATGAGCAACAACGTTGTTGACGCATAAAACAGTCATATGAATCATAGGAGATGCAGTGTATACATCAATCAAACCAACAACTCAAAACTGAACGGTATGAAATTCGCTGTGTTTTGTTTGTTGTATTGTTTTAGGAGAATCTCAGTGTGAAAATATTCACTTCTGTCCACGTGCAAGTGGTGGAGTTTCAAAAAAATTGTCTGACTATTGTTGATATGAAAAAAGAATTAATCCAGAAAGCCGTGGCGGAGTGTTTTTTTTCTTTTCTGTTTGATCATTTGTCTCTTCGTTTAGTTTTTGCTTACTTGTAAGGGTAAATTCAGTAAAAAAAAATCTCCCATTGACTTTAATGCTAATCTATGTGTGGGAATAAATTTATACCTGATTTACCTTTAGAAATTAAAATCTTTCATATATCATTCATGCAAGTACAAATGTAGCCCTATCTTTTGCAACAATAAAAACATAGAGTCATGCGGCATTTTTGGGCATTCACATGGCCTTGTTTACAAACAATGTACATTCGCACTGAATTCCTATACTGACCCCCATTACTTTTCAACCCTGAAGGGAAACAAATTAGTACATTCAGCATATATTTTTTTTTTTTTTTCAACTCTAGTTTTGATCCATCTACCAAAAAAATATTTATTACAAACATTATCTGCCAATCAGAAGAGCATATAACTTCAGTGTTATACAGAAAGCTCTCCCCTAAATGGGCGGTCCCTGATGACGTATGTTTATTTACTGAATTTACCCCCGTATGTGTCTGCAGAAAACTAGTACATGTAGTACACATTGTAGACAAAATGTAGTTCCTACGAGTAGCTGTTACTTTGTGCAAAAGTAAAAGACAATGGGCAATGAATTGATACAAATTGAAAGGCTCCACGTTACAGGGTGACGGTAGAACCCGTGACGGAAGTTTCACGTGAATAATGAAATAAATATTTGAAAGTATGATATGTTTGCCTTGTTGCCCAAATCGGAAGTACCTGTTCTTATACTAAGATCCACTTTTCGGGGGGAACCAGTGTGCTCTACCATGTAATATGTTGCTTTTTCTCATCACAGTCAAGTCGGGATCAGATAATTTGGCTATCAAATAAATGCCACTTTGTTGTAACTTAAGTCGAAATAGTCATCAATGCTTAAGATTGCATAGTGGTTTTATTTTAGAAAACACATTTGAAGCAAGTGCGTGTGTGCAATTCTATATCATTCGTGTTTTTTTTCTCTTCTTCTCTCACAAAAATACAAATAAAAGGTAATGTTTAACTAGACTTGAGGTGAATTTCTAACACAATGGCTTTAATTTGCATGGAATATTTGCCACTGGACGTTAATCAAAAACAATCAAATCAATCCACTACACTTGAGGCAAAGAAACACTCGCAGTGCTTAGTCTATCCAATTTATATGACATTTTTGTCAGCAATTAGTGCACATGGAAAATTAAGTACTGCGTGAATATATGGAGATGAGAGGGTCTTGATAATGAGAAAAAAAAAGGGAGGGCTAGACGTTTAGATATGATAAACGACCTTTCACGACAACGTACCTGACGTGGGACCCACACACGTTTAATAAAATGTAAATGGGATGATTATAAAGCTCTTTTTTTTTAAATGTTATTACTAACACCCCCCTTTTGTCATTCATCCCTGAAGAGGACAGAAAAAGGACTATTCAGGTAGCTAAGATTAAGGTCTTTCGCCTCATCGAACGTACGGGTTTCATTCCGTCCCGTTCAGGGCAACGTTCCCAACAGATGTAGACTGTGGTTTGAAATCATAGCATGCAGTGCAAACTTAAATGTATAGATAATTCAATTAAAAGGGTGTACTATATCGAATTTTTGCAAAATTTTTGTTTGTTATTACGATAAAGCCCTGACAAAGACTCATTCTATGATTGAGTCGGTGTTTTAGATTTTTAGAGATTATTAGATTTTAATCTATGCAGAGCACAACTTCAAAAAACAAGAAAAACGCCACAAGCCGCAAACGTATACTATACGTATATAACCAACCAGATTTTTGCCAATACCTTCTCTGAGGAAACTTTACAAAATGGGTAGTATATAACGGTTTCAAACCCATTACATCGTATGCTTACCTCTGAAAGACGAAGCTTGTTTTGTTACGAGTAACGTTTGGAAAACATTTTTTTAGTTTTTTTTGCTTTTTGCATTTGTTTTGGTTTAAATTATTTTATGAAGAAAAGGGGGATACCTTGAAATAGATTTTCAAATGATAAACATCAGCTATAAAAGGCGAAATACCTTCACTGTTTAGTAAATGAGCAACAACGTTGTTGACGCATAAAACAGTCATATGAATCATAGGAGATGCAGTGTATACATCAATCAAACCAACAACTCAAAACTGAACGGTATGAAATTCGCTGTGTTTTGTTTGTTGTATTGTTTTAGGAGAATCTCAGTGTGAAAATATTCACTTCTGTCCACGTGCAAGTGGTGGAGTTTCAAAAAAATTGTCTGACTATTGTTGATATGAAAAAAGAATTAATCCAGAAAGCCGTGGCGGAGTGTTTTTTTTCTTTTCTGTTTGATCATTTGTCTCTTCGTTTAGTTTTTGCTTACTTGTAAGGGTAAATTCAGTAAAAAAAAATCTCCCATTGACTTTAATGCTAATCTATGTGTGGGAATAAATTTATACCTGATTTACCTTTAGAAATTAAAATCTTTCATATATCATTCATGCAAGTACAAATGTAGCCCTATCTTTTGCAACAATAAAAACATAGAGTCATGCGGCATTTTTGGGCATTCACATGGCCTTGTTTACAAACAATGTACATTCGCACTGAATTCCTATACTGACCCCCATTACTTTTCAACCCTGAAGGGAAACAAATTAGTACATTCAGCATATATTTTTTTTTTTTTTTTTCAACTCTAGTTTTGATCCATCTACCAAAAAAATATTTATTACAAACATTATCTGCCAATCAGAAGAGCATATAACTTCAGTGTTATACAGAAAGCTCTCCCCTAAATGGGCGGTCCCTGATGACGTATGTTTATTTACTGAATTTACCCCCGTATGTGTCTGCAGAAAACTAGTAGTACACATTGTAGACAAAATGTAGTTCCTACGAGTAGCTGTTACTTTGTGCAAAAGTAAAAGACAATGGGCAATGAATTGATACAAATTGAAAGGCTCCACGTTACAGGGTGACGGTAGAACCCGTGACGGAAGTTTCACGTGAATAATGAAATAAATATTTGAAAGTATGATATGTTTGCCTTGTTGCCCAAATCGGAAGTACCTGTTCTTATACTAAGATCCACTTTTCGGGGGGAACCAGTGTGCTCTACCATGTAATATGTTGCTTTTTCTCATCACAGTCAAGTCGGGATCAGATAATTTGGCTATCAAATAAATGCCACTTTGTTGTAACTTAAGTCGAAATAGTCATCAATGCTTAAGATTGCATAGTGGTTTTATTTTAGAAAACACATTTGAAGCAAGTGCGTGTGTGCAATTCTATATCATTCGTGTTTTTTTTCTCTTCTTCTCTCACAAAAATACAAATAAAAGGTAATGTTTAACTAGACTTGAGGTGAATTTCTAACACAATGGCTTTAATTTGCATGGAATATTTGCCACTGGACGTTAATCAAAAACAATCAAATCAATCCACTACACTTGAGGCAAAGAAACACTCGCAGTGCTTAGTCTATCCAATTTATATGACATTTTTGTCAGCAATTAGTGCACATGGAAAATTAAGTACTGCGTGAATATATGGAGATGAGAGGGTCTTGATAATGAGAAAAAAAAAGGGGGGGCTAGACGTTTAGATATGATAAACGACCTTTCACGACAACGTACCTGACGTGGGACCCACACACGTTTAATAAAATGTAAATGGGATGATTATAAAGCTCTTTTTTTTTAAATGTTATTACTAACACCCCCCTTTTGTCATTCATCCCTGAAGAGGACAGAAAAAGGACTATTCAGGTAGCTAAGATTAAGGTCTTTCGCCTCATCGAACGTACGGGTTTCATTCCGTCCCGTTCAGGGCAACGTTCCCAACAGATGTAGACTGTGGTTTGAAATCATAGCATGCAGTGCAAACTTAAATGTATAGATAATTCAATTAAAAGGGTGTACTATATCGAATTTTTGCAAAATTTTTGTTTGTTATTACGATAAAGCCCTGACAAAGACTCATTCTATGATTGAGTCGGTGTTTTAGATTTTTAGAGATTATTAGATTTTAATCTATGCAGAGCACAACTTCAAAAAACAAGAAAAACGCCACAAGCCGCAAACGTATACTATACGTATATAACCAACCAGATTTTTGCCAATACCTTCTCTGAGGAAACTTTACAAAATGGGTAGTATATAAGGGTTTCAAACCCATTACATCGTATGCTTACCTCTGAAAGACGAAGCTTGTTTTGTTACGAGTAACGTTTGGAAAACAATTTTTTAGTTTTTTTTGCTTTTTGCATTTGTTTTGGTTTAAATTATTTTATGAAGAAAAGGGGGATACCTTGAAATAGATTTTCAAATGATAAACATCAGCTATAAAAGGCGAAATACCTTCACTGTTTAGTAAATGAGCAACAACGTTGTTGACGCATAAAACAGTCATATGAATCATAGGAGATGCAGTGTATACATCAATCAAACCAACAACTCAAAACTGAACGGTATGAAATTCGCTGTGTTTTGTTTGTTGTATTGTTTTAGGAGAATCTCAGTGTGAAAATATTCACTTCTGTCCAAGTGCAAGTGGTGGAGTTTCAAAAAAATTGTCTGACTATTGTTGATATGAAAAAAGAATTAATCCAGAAAGCCGTGGCGGAGTGTTTTTTTTCTTTTCTGTTTGATCATTTGTCTCTTCGTTTAGTTTTTGCTTACTTGTAAGGGTAAATTCAGTAAAAAAAAATCTCCCATTGACTTTAATGCTAATCTATGTGTGGGAATAAATTTATACCTGATTTACCTTTAGAAATTAAAATCTTTCATATATCATTCATGCAAGTACAAATGTAGCCCTATCTTTTGCAACAATAAAAACATAGAGTCATGCGGCATTTTTGGGCATTCACATGGCCTTGTTTACAAACAATGTACATTCGCACTGAATTCCTATACTGACCCCCATTACTTTTCAACCCTGAAGGGAAACAAATTAGTACATTCAGCATATATTTTTTTTTTTTTTTTCAACTCTAGTTTTGATCCATCTACCAAAAAAATATTTATTACAAACATTATCTGCCAATCAGAAGAGCATATAACTTCAGTGTTATACAGAAAGCTCTCCCCTAAATGGGCGGTCCCTGATGACGTATGTTTATTTACTGAATTTACCCCCGTATGTGTCTGCAGAAAACTAGTAGTACACATTGTAGACAAAATGTAGTTCCTACGAGTAGCTGTTACTTTGTGCAAAAGTAAAAGACAATGGGCAATGAATTGATACAAATTGAAAGGCTCCACGTTACAGGGTGACGGTAGAACCCGTGACGGAAGTTTCACGTGAATAATGAAATAAATATTTGAAAGTATGATATGTTTGCCTTGTTGCCCAAATCGGAAGTACCTGTTCTTATACTAAGATCCACTTTTCGGGGGGAACCAGTGTGCTCTACCATGTAATATGTTGCTTTTTCTCATCACAGTCAAGTCGGGATCAGATAATTTGGCTATCAAATAAATGCCACTTTGTTGTAACTTAAGTCGAAATAGTCATCAATGCTTAAGATTGCATAGTGGTTTTATTTTAGAAAACACATTTGAAGCAAGTGCGTGTGTGCAATTCTATATCATTCGTGTTTTTTTTCTCTTCTTCTCTCACAAAAATACAAATAAAAGGTAATGTTTAACTAGACTTGAGGTGAATTTCTAACACAATGGCTTTAATTTGCATGGAATATTTGCCACTGGACGTTAATCAAAAACAATCAAATCAATCCACTACACTTGAGGCAAAGAAACACTCGCAGTGCTTAGTCTATCCAATTTATATGACATTTTTGTCAGCAATTAGTGCACATGGAAAATTAAGTACTGCGTGAATATATGGAGATGAGAGGGTCTTGATAATGAGAAAAAAAAAGGGGGGGCTAGACGTTTAGATATGATAAACGACCTTTCACGACAACGTACCTGACGTGGGACCCACACACGTTTAATAAAATGTAAATGGGATGATTATAAAGCTCTTTTTTTTTAAATGTTATTACTAACACCCCCCTTTTGTCATTCATCCCTGAAGAGGACAGAAAAAGGACTATTCAGGTAGCTAAGATTAAGGTCTTTCGCCTCATCGAACGTACGGGTTTCATTCCGTCCCGTTCAGGGCAACGTTCCCAACAGATGTAGACTGTGGTTTGAAATCATAGCATGCAGTGCAAACTTAAATGTATAGATAATTCAATTAAAAGGGTGTACTATATCGAATTTTTGCAAAATTTTTGTTTGTTATTACGATAAAGCCCTGACAAAGACTCATTCTATGATTGAGTCGGTGTTTTAGATTTTTAGAGATTATTAGATTTTAATCTATGCAGAGCACAACTTCAAAAAACAAGAAAAACGCCACAAGCCGCAAACGTATACTATACGTATATAACCAACCAGATTTTTGCCAATACCTTCTCTGAGGAAACTTTACAAAATGGGTAGTATATAAGGGTTTCAAACCCATTACATCGTATGCTTACCTCTGAAAGACGAAGCTTGTTTTGTTACGAGTAACGTTTGGAAAACAATTTTTTAGTTTTTTTTGCTTTTTGCATTTGTTTTGGTTTAAATTATTTTATGAAGAAAAGGGGGATACCTTGAAATAGATTTTCAAATGATAAACATCAGCTATAAAAGGCGAAATACCTTCACTGTTTAGTAAATGAGCAACAACGTTGTTGACGCATAAAACAGTCATATGAATCATAGGAGATGCAGTGTATACATCAATCAAACCAACAACTCAAAACTGAACGGTATGAAATTCGCTGTGTTTTGTTTGTTGTATTGTTTTAGGAGAATCTCAGTGTGAAAATATTCACTTCTGTCCACGTGCAAGTGGTGGAGTTTCAAAAAAATTGTCTGACTATTGTTGATATGAAAAAAGAATTAATCCAGAAAGCCGTGGCGGAGTGTTTTTTTTCTTTTCTGTTTGATCATTTGTCTCTTCGTTTAGTTTTTGCTTACTTGTAAGGGTAAATTCAGTAAAAAAAAATCTCCCATTGACTTTAATGCTAATCTATGTGTGGGAATAAATTTATACCTGATTTACCTTTAGAAATTAAAATCTTTCATATATCATTCATGCAAGTACAAATGTAGCCCTATCTTTTGCAACAATAAAAACATAGAGTCATGCGGCATTTTTGGGCATTCACATGGCCTTGTTTACAAACAATGTACATTCGCACTGAATTCCTATACTGACCCCCATTACTTTTCAACCCTGAAGGGAAACAAATTAGTACATTCAGCATATATTTTTTTTTTTTTTTTCAACTCTAGTTTTGATCCATCTACCAAAAAAATATTTATTACAAACATTATCTGCCAATCAGAAGAGCATATAACTTCAGTGTTATACAGAAAGCTCTCCCCTAAATGGGCGGTCCCTGATGACGTATGTTTATTTACTGAATTTACCCCCGTATGTGTCTGCAGAAAACTAGTAGTACACATTGTAGACAAAATGTAGTTCCTACGAGTAGCTGTTACTTTGTGCAAAAGTAAAAGACAATGGGCAATGAATTGATACAAATTGAAAGGCTCCACGTTACAGGGTGACGGTAGAACCCGTGACGGAAGTTTCACGTGAATAATGAAATAAATATTTGAAAGTATGATATGTTTGCCTTGTTGCCCAAATCGGAAGTACCTGTTCTTATACTAAGATCCACTTTTCGGGGGGAACCAGTGTGCTCTACCATGTAATATGTTGCTTTTTCTCATCACAGTCAAGTCGGGATCAGATAATTTGGCTATCAAATAAATGCCACTTTGTTGTAACTTAAGTCGAAATAGTCATCAATGCTTAAGATTGCATAGTGGTTTTATTTTAGAAAACACATTTGAAGCAAGTGCGTGTGTGCAATTCTATATCATTCGTGTTTTTTTTTCTCTTCTTCTCTCACAAAAATACAAATAAAAGGTAATGTTTAACTAGACTTGAGGTGAATTTCTAACACAATGGCTTTAATTTGCATGGAATATTTGCCACTGGACGTTAATCAAAAACAATCAAATCAATCCACTACACTTGAGGCAAAGAAACACTCGCAGTGCTTAGTCTATCCAATTTATATGACATTTTTGTCAGCAATTAGTGCACATGGAAAATTAAGTACTGCGTGAATATATGGAGATGAGAGGGTCTTGATAATGAGAAAAAAAAAGGGGGGGCTAGACGTTTAGATATGATAAACGACCTTTCACGACAACGTACCTGACGTGGGACCCACACACGTTTAATAAAATGTAAATGGGATGATTATAAAGCTCTTTTTTTTTAAATGTTATTACTAACACCCCCCTTTTGTCATTCATCCCTGAAGAGGACAGAAAAAGGACTATTCAGGTAGCTAAGATTAAGGTCTTTCGCCTCATCGAACGTACGGGTTTCATTCCGTCCCGTTCAGGGCAACGTTCCCAACAGATGTAGACTGTGGTTTGAAATCATAGCATGCAGTGCAAACTTAAATGTATAGATAATTCAATTAAAAGGGTGTACTATATCGAATTTTTGCAAAATTTTTGTTTGTTATTACGATAAAGCCCTGACAAAGACTCATTCTATGATTGAGTCGGTGTTTTAGATTTTTAGAGATTATTAGATTTTAATCTATGCAGAGCACAACTTCAAAAAACAAGAAAAACGCCACAAGCCGCAAACGTATACTATACGTATATAACCAACCAGATTTTTGCCAATACCTTCTCTGAGGAAACTTTACAAAATGGGTAGTATATAAGGGTTTCAAACCCATTACATCGTATGCTTACCTCTGAAAGACGAAGCTTGTTTTGTTACGAGTAACGTTTGGAAAACAATTTTTTAGTTTTTTTTGCTTTTTGCATTTGTTTTGGTTTAAATTATTTTATGAAGAAAAGGGGGATACCTTGAAATAGATTTTCAAATGATAAACATCAGCTATAAAAGGCGAAATACCTTCACTGTTTAGTAAATGAGCAACAACGTTGTTGACGCATAAAACAGTCATATGAATCATAGGAGATGCAGTGTATACATCAATCAAACCAACAACTCAAAACTGAACGGTATGAAATTCGCTGTGTTTTGTTTGTTGTATTGTTTTAGGAGAATCTCAGTGTGAAAATATTCACTTCTGTCCACGTGCAAGTGGTGGAGTTTCAAAAAATTGTCTGACTATTGTTGATATGAAAAAAGAATTAATCCAGAAAGCCGTGGCGGAGTGTTTTTTTTCTTTTCTGTTTGATCATTTGTCTCTTCGTTTAGTTTTTGCTTACTTGTAAGGGTAAATTCAGTAAAAAAAAATCTCCCATTGACTTTAATGCTAATCTATGTGTGGGAATAAATTTATACCTGATTTACCTTTAGAAATTAAAATCTTTCATATATCATTCATGCAAGTACAAATGTAGCCCTATCTTTTGCAACAATAAAAACATAGAGTCATGCGGCATTTTTGGGCATTCACATGGCCTTGTTTACAAACAATGTACATTCGCACTGAATTCCTATACTGACCCCCATTACTTTTCAACCCTGAAGGGAAACAAATTAGTACATTCAGCATATATTTTTTTTTTTTTTTTCAACTCTAGTTTTGATCCATCTACCAAAAAAATATTTATTACAAACATTATCTGCCAATCAGAAGAGCATATAACTTCAGTGTTATACAGAAAGCTCTCCCCTAAATGGGCGGTCCCTGATGACGTATGTTTATTTACTGAATTTACCCCCGTATGTGTCTGCAGAAAACTAGTAGTACACATTGTAGACAAAATGTAGTTCCTACGAGTAGCTGTTACTTTGTGCAAAAGTAAAAGACAATGGGCAATGAATTGATACAAATTGAAAGGCTCCACGTTACAGGGTGACGGTAGAACCCGTGACGGAAGTTTCACGTGAATAATGAAATAAATATTTGAAAGTATGATATGTTTGCCTTGTTGCCCAAATCGGAAGTACCTGTTCTTATACTAAGATCCACTTTTCGGGGGGAACCAGTGTGCTCTACCATGTAATATGTTGCTTTTTCTCATCACAGTCAAGTCGGGATCAGATAATTTGGCTATCAAATAAATGCCACTTTGTTGTAACTTAAGTCGAAATAGTCATCAATGCTTAAGATTGCATAGTGGTTTTATTTTAGAAAACACATTTGAAGCAAGTGCGTGTGTGCAATTCTATATCATTCGTGTTTTTTTTTCTCTTCTTCTCTCACAAAAATACAAATAAAAGGTAATGTTTAACTAGACTTGAGGTGAATTTCTAACACAATGGCTTTAATTTGCATGGAATATTTGCCACTGGACGTTAATCAAAAACAATCAAATCAATCCACTACACTTGAGGCAAAGAAACACTCGCAGTGCTTAGTCTATCCAATTTATATGACATTTTTGTCAGCAATTAGTGCACATGGAAAATTAAGTACTGCGTGAATATATGGAGATGAGAGGGTCTTGATAATGAGAAAAAAAAAGGGGGGGCTAGACGTTTAGATATGATAAACGACCTTTCACGACAACGTACCTGACGTGGGACCCACACACGTTTAATAAAATGTAAATGGGATGATTATAAAGCTCTTTTTTTTTAAATGTTATTACTAACACCCCCCTTTTGTCATTCATCCCTGAAGAGGACAGAAAAAGGACTATTCAGGTAGCTAAGATTAAGGTCTTTCGCCTCATCGAACGTACGGGTTTCATTCCGTCCCGTTCAGGGCAACGTTCCCAACAGATGTAGACTGTGGTTTGAAATCATAGCATGCAGTGCAAACTTAAATGTATAGATAATTCAATTAAAAGGGTGTACTATATCGAATTTTTGCAAAATTTTTGTTTGTTATTACGATAAAGCCCTGACAAAGACTCATTCTATGATTGAGTCGGTGTTTTAGATTTTTAGAGATTATTAGATTTTAATCTATGCAGAGCACAACTTCAAAAAACAAGAAAAACGCCACAAGCCGCAAACGTATACTATACGTATATAACCAACCAGATTTTTGCCAATACCTTCTCTGAGGAAACTTTACAAAATGGGTAGTATATAAGGGTTTCAAACCCATTACATCGTATGCTTACCTCTGAAAGACGAAGCTTGTTTTGTTACGAGTAACGTTTGGAAAACAATTTTTTAGTTTTTTTTGCTTTTTGCATTTGTTTTGGTTTAAATTATTTTATGAAGAAAAGGGGGATACCTTGAAATAGATTTTCAAATGATAAACATCAGCTATAAAAGGCGAAATACCTTCACTGTTTAGTAAATGAGCAACAACGTTGTTGACGCATAAAACAGTCATATGAATCATAGGAGATGCAGTGTATACATCAATCAAACCAACAACTCAAAACTGAACGGTATGAAATTCGCTGTGTTTTGTTTGTTGTATTGTTTTAGGAGAATCTCAGTGTGAAAATATTCACTTCTGTCCACGTGCAAGTGGTGGAGTTTCAAAAAAATTGTCTGACTATTGTTGATATGAAAAAAGAATTAATCCAGAAAGCCGTGGCGGAGTGTTTTTTTTCTTTTCTGTTTGATCATTTGTCTCTTCGTTTAGTTTTTGCTTACTTGTAAGGGTAAATTCAGTAAAAAAAAATCTCCCATTGACTTTAATGCTAATCTATGTGTGGGAATAAATTTATACCTGATTTACCTTTAGAAATTAAAATCTTTCATATATCATTCATGCAAGTACAAATGTAGCCCTATCTTTTGCAACAATAAAAACATAGAGTCATGCGGCATTTTTGGGCATTCACATGGCCTTGTTTACAAACAATGTACATTCGCACTGAATTCCTATACTGACCCCCATTACTTTTCAACCCTGAAGGGAAACAAATTAGTACATTCAGCATATATTTTTTTTTTTTTTTTCAACTCTAGTTTTGATCCATCTACCAAAAAAATATTTATTACAAACATTATCTGCCAATCAGAAGAGCATATAACTTCAGTGTTATACAGAAAGCTCTCCCCTAAATGGGCGGTCCCTGATGACGTATGTTTATTTACTGAATTTACCCCCGTATGTGTCTGCAGAAAACTAGTAGTACACATTGTAGACAAAATGTAGTTCCTACGAGTAGCTGTTACTTTGTGCAAAAGTAAAAGACAATGGGCAATGAATTGATACAAATTGAAAGGCTCCACGTTACAGGGTGACGGTAGAACCCGTGACGGAAGTTTCACGTGAATAATGAAATAAATATTTGAAAGTATGATATGTTTGCCTTGTTGCCCAAATCGGAAGTACCTGTTCTTATACTAAGATCCACTTTTCGGGGGGAACCAGTGTGCTCTACCATGTAATATGTTGCTTTTTCTCATCACAGTCAAGTCGGGATCAGATAATTTGGCTATCAAATAAATGCCACTTTGTTGTAACTTAAGTCGAAATAGTCATCAATGCTTAAGATTGCATAGTGGTTTTATTTTAGAAAACACATTTGAAGCAAGTGCGTGTGTGCAATTCTATATCATTCGTGTTTTTTTTCTCTTCTTCTCTCACAAAAATACAAATAAAAGGTAATGTTTAACTAGACTTGAGGTGAATTTCTAACACAATGGCTTTAATTTGCATGGAATATTTGCCACTGGACGTTAATCAAAAACAATCAAATCAATCCACTACACTTGAGGCAAAGAAACACTCGCAGTGCTTAGTCTATCCAATTTATATGACATTTTTGTCAGCAATTAGTGCACATGGAAAATTAAGTACTGCGTGAATATATGGAGATGAGAGGGTCTTGATAATGAGAAAAAAAAAGGGGGGGCTAGACGTTTAGATATGATAAACGACCTTTTACGACAACGTACCTGACGTGGGACCCACACACGTTTAATAAAATGTAAATGGGATGATTATAAAGCTCTTTTTTTTTAAATGTTATTACTAACACCCCCCTTTTGTCATTCATCCCTGAAGAGGACAGAAAAAGGACTATTCAGGTAGCTAAGATTAAGGTCTTTCGCCTCATCGAACGTACGGGTTTCATTCCGTCCCGTTCAGGGCAACGTTCCCAACAGATGTAGACTGTGGTTTGAAATCATAGCATGCAGTGCAAACTTAAATGTATAGATAATTCAATTAAAAGGGTGTACTATATCGAATTTTTGCAAAATTTTTGTTTGTTATTACGATAAAGCCCTGACAAAGACTCATTCTATGATTGAGTCGGTGTTTTAGATTTTTAGAGATTATTAGATTTTAATCTATGCAGAGCACAACTTCAAAAAACAAGAAAAACGCCACAAGCCGCAAACGTATACTATACGTATATAACCAACCAGATTTTTGCCAATACCTTCTCTGAGGAAACTTTACAAAATGGGTAGTATATAAGGGTTTCAAACCCATTACATCGTATGCTTACCTCTGAAAGACGAAGCTTGTTTTGTTACGAGTAACGTTTGGAAAACAATTTTTTAGTTTTTTTTGCTTTTTGCATTTGTTTTGGTTTAAATTATTTTATGAAGAAAAGGGGGATACCTTGAAATAGATTTTCAAATGATAAACATCAGCTATAAAAGGCGAAATACCTTCACTGTTTAGTAAATGAGCAACAACGTTGTTGACGCATAAAACAGTCATATGAATCATAGGAGATGCAGTGTATACATCAATCAAACCAACAACTCAAAACTGAACGGTATGAAATTCGCTGTGTTTTGTTTGTTGTATTGTTTTAGGAGAATCTCAGTGTGAAAATATTCACTTCTGTCCACGTGCAAGTGGTGGAGTTTCAAAAAAATTGTCTGACTATTGTTGATATGAAAAAAGAATTAATCCAGAAAGCCGTGGCGGAGTGTTTTTTTTCTTTTCTGTTTGATCATTTGTCTCTTCGTTTAGTTTTTGCTTACTTGTAAGGGTAAATTCAGTAAAAAAAAATCTCCCATTGACTTTAATGCTAATCTATGTGTGGGAATAAATTTATACCTGATTTACCTTTAGAAATTAAAATCTTTCATATATCATTCATGCAAGTACAAATGTAGCCCTATCTTTTGCAACAATAAAAACATAGAGTCATGCGGCATTTTTGGGCATTCACATGGCCTTGTTTACAAACAATGTACATTCGCACTGAATTCCTATACTGACCCCCATTACTTTTCAACCCTGAAGGGAAACAAATTAGTACATTCAGCATATATTTTTTTTTTTTTTTTCAACTCTAGTTTTGATCCATCTACCAAAAAAATATTTATTACAAACATTATCTGCCAATCAGAAGAGCATATAACTTCAGTGTTATACAGAAAGCTCTCCCCTAAATGGGCGGTCCCTGATGACGTATGTTTATTTACTGAATTTACCCCCGTATGTGTCTGCAGAAAACTAGTAGTACACATTGTAGACAAAATGTAGTTCCTACGAGTAGCTGTTACTTTGTGCAAAAGTAAAAGACAATGGGCAATGAATTGATACAAATTGAAAGGCTCCACGTTACAGGGTGACGGTAGAACCCGTGACGGAAGTTTCACGTGAATAATGAAATAAATATTTGAAAGTATGATATGTTTGCCTTGTTGCCCAAATCGGAAGTACCTGTTCTTATACTAAGATCCACTTTTCGGGGGGAACCAGTGTGCTCTACCATGTAATATGTTGCTTTTTCTCATCACAGTCAAGTCGGGATCAGATAATTTGGCTATCAAATAAATGCCACTTTGTTGTAACTTAAGTCGAAATAGTCATCAATGCTTAAGATTGCATAGTGGTTTTATTTTAGAAAACACATTTGAAGCAAGTGCGTGTGTGCAATTCTATATCATTCGTGTTTTTTTTCTCTTCTTCTCTCACAAAAATACAAATAAAAGGTAATGTTTAACTAGACTTGAGGTGAATTTCTAACACAATGGCTTTAATTTGCATGGAATATTTGCCACTGGACGTTAATCAAAAACAATCAAATCAATCCACTACACTTGAGGCAAAGAAACACTCGCAGTGCTTAGTCTATCCAATTTATATGACATTTTTGTCAGCAATTAGTGCACATGGAAAATTAAGTACTGCGTGAATATATGGAGATGAGAGGGTCTTGATAATGAGAAAAAAAAAGGGGGGGCTAGACGTTTAGATATGATAAACGACCTTTCACGACAACGTACCTGACGTGGGACCCACACACGTTTATTAAAATGTAAATGGGATGATTATAAAGCTCTTTTTTTTTAAATGTTATTACTAACACCCCCCTTTTGTCATTCATCCCTGAAGAGGACAGAAAAAGGACTATTCAGGTAGCTAAGATTAAGGTCTTTCGCCTCATCGAACGTACGGGTTTCATTCCGTCCCGTTCAGGGCAACGTTCCCAACAGATGTAGACTGTGGTTTGAAATCATAGCATGCAGTGCAAACTTAAATGTATAGATAATTCAATTAAAAGGGTGTACTATATCGAATTTTTGCAAAATTTTTGTTTGTTATTACGATAAAGCCCTGACAAAGACTCATTCTATGATTGAGTCGGTGTTTTAGATTTTTAGAGATTATTAGATTTTAATCTATGCAGAGCACAACTTCAAAAAACAAGAAAAACGCCACAAGCCGCAAACGTATACTATACGTATATAACCAACCAGATTTTTGCCAATACCTTCTCTGAGGAAACTTTACAAAATGGGTAGTATATAAGGGTTTCAAACCCATTACATCGTATGCTTACCTCTGAAAGACGAAGCTTGTTTTGTTACGAGTAACGTTTGGAAAACAATTTTTTAGTTTTTTTTGCTTTTTGCATTTGTTTTGGTTTAAATTATTTTATGAAGAAAAGGGGGATACCTTGAAATAGATTTTCAAATGATAAACATCAGCTATAAAAGGCGAAATACCTTCACTGTTTAGTAAATGAGCAACAACGTTGTTGACGCATAAAACAGTCATATGAATCATAGGAGATGCAGTGTATACATCAATCAAACCAACAACTCAAAACTGAACGGTATGAAATTCGCTGTGTTTTGTTTGTTGTATTGTTTTAGGAGAATCTCAGTGTGAAAATATTCACTTCTGTCCACGTGCAAGTGGTGGAGTTTCAAAAAAATTGTCTGACTATTGTTGATATGAAAAAAGAATTAATCCAGAAAGCCGTGGCGGAGTGTTTTTTTTCTTTTCTGTTTGATCATTTGTCTCTTCGTTTAGTTTTTGCTTACTTGTAAGGGTAAATTCAGTAAAAAAAAATCTCCCATTGACTTTAATGCTAATCTATGTGTGGGAATAAATTTATACCTGATTTACCTTTAGAAATTAAAATCTTTCATATATCATTCATGCAAGTACAAATGTAGCCCTATCTTTTGCAACAATAAAAACATAGAGTCAT
This sequence comes from Mytilus galloprovincialis, assembly GCA_037788925.1. NCBI lineage: Eukaryota > Metazoa > Mollusca > Bivalvia > Mytilida > Mytilidae > Mytilus > Mytilus galloprovincialis. The sequence continues at coordinate 81,082,250 of CM075339.1, read as the reverse complement.
GCGGCATTTTTGGGCATTCACATGGCCTTGTTTACAAACAATGTACATTCGCACTGAATTCCTATACTGACCCCCATTACTTTTCAACCCTGAAGGGAAACAAATTAGTACATTCAGCATATATTTTTTTTTTTTTTTTTCAACTCTAGTTTTGATCCATCTACCAAAAAAATATTTATTACAAACATTATCTGCCAATCAGAAGAGCATATAACTTCAGTGTTATACAGAAAGCTCTCCCCTAAATGGGCGGTCCCTGATGACGTATGTTTATTTACTGAATTTACCCCCGTATGTGTCTGCAGAAAACTAGTAGTACACATTGTAGACAAAATGTAGTTCCTACGAGTAGCTGTTACTTTGTGCAAAAGTAAAAGACAATGGGCAATGAATTGATACAAATTGAAAGGCTCCACGTTACAGGGTGACGGTAGAACCCGTGACGGAAGTTTCACGTGAATAATGAAATAAATATTTGAAAGTATGATATGTTTGCCTTGTTGCCCAAATCGGAAGTACCTGTTCTTATACTAAGATCCACTTTTCGGGGGGAACCAGTGTGCTCTACCATGTAATATGTTGCTTTTTCTCATCACAGTCAAGTCGGGATCAGATAATTTGGCTATCAAATAAATGCCACTTTGTTGTAACTTAAGTCGAAATAGTCATCAATGCTTAAGATTGCATAGTGGTTTTATTTTAGAAAACACATTTGAAGCAAGTGCGTGTGTGCAATTCTATATCATTCGTGTTTTTTTTCTCTTCTTCTCTCACAAAAATACAAATAAAAGGTAATGTTTAACTAGACTTGAGGTGAATTTCTAACACAATGGCTTTAATTTGCATGGAATATTTGCCACTGGACGTTAATCAAAAACAATCAAATCAATCCACTACACTTGAGGCAAAGAAACACTCGCAGTGCTTAGTCTATCCAATTTATATGACATTTTTGTCAGCAATTAGTGCACATGGAAAATTAAGTACTGCGTGAATATATGGAGATGAGAGGGTCTTGATAATGAGAAAAAAAAGGGGGGGCTAGACGTTTAGATATGATAAACGACCTTTCACGACAACGTACCTGACGTGGGACCCACACACGTTTAATAAAATGTAAATGGGATGATTATAAAGCTCTTTTTTTTTAAATGTTATTACTAACACCCCCCTTTTGTCATTCATCCCTGAAGAGGACAGAAAAAGGACTATTCAGGTAGCTAAGATTAAGGTCTTTCGCCTCATCGAACGTACGGGTTTCATTCCGTCCCGTTCAGGGCAACGTTCCCAACAGATGTAGACTGTGGTTTGAAATCATAGCATGCAGTGCAAACTTAAATGTATAGATAATTCAATTAAAAGGGTGTACTATATCGAATTTTTGCAAAATTTTTGTTTGTTATTACGATAAAGCCCTGACAAAGACTCATTCTATGATTGAGTCGGTGTTTTAGATTTTTAGAGATTATTAGATTTTAATCTATGCAGAGCACAACTTCAAAAAACAAGAAAAACGCCACAAGCCGCAAACGTATACTATACGTATATAACCAACCAGATTTTTGCCAATACCTTCTCTGAGGAAACTTTACAAAATGGGTAGTATATAAGGGTTTCAAACCCATTACATCGTATGCTTACCTCTGAAAGACGAAGCTTGTTTTGTTACGAGTAACGTTTGGAAAACATTTTTTTTAGTTTTTTTTGCTTTTTGCATTTGTTTTGGTTTAAATTATTTTATGAAGAAAAGGGGGATACCTTGAAATAGATTTTCAAATGATAAACATCAGCTATAAAAGGCGAAATACCTTCACTGTTTAGTAAATGAGCAACAACGTTGTTGACGCATAAAACAGTCATATGAATCATAGGAGATGCAGTGTATACATCAATCAAACCAACAACTCAAAACTGAACGGTATGAAATTCGCTGTGTTTTGTTTGTTGTATTGTTTTAGGAGAATCTCAGTGTGAAAATATTCACTTCTGTCCACGTGCAAGTGGTGGAGTTTCAAAAAAATTGTCTGACTATTGTTGATATGAAAAAAGAATTAATCCAGAAAGCCGTGGCGGAGTGTTTTTTTTCTTTTCTGTTTGATCATTTGTCTCTTCGTTTAGTTTTTGCTTACTTGTAAGGGTAAATTCAGTAAAAAAAAATCTCCCATTGACTTTAATGCTAATCTATGTGTGGGAATAAATTTATACCTGATTTACCTTTAGAAATTAAAATCTTTCATATATCATTCATGCAAGTACAAATGTAGCCCTATCTTTTGCAACAGTAAAAACATAGAGTCATGCGGCATTTTTGGGCATTCACATGGCCTTGTTTACAAACAATGTACATTCGCACTGAATTCCTATACTGACCCCCATTACTTTTCAACCCTGAAGGGAAACAAATTAGTACATTCAGCATATATTTTTTTTTTTTTTTTTCAACTCTAGTTTTGATCCATCTACCAAAAAAATATTTATTACAAACATTATCTGCCAATCAGAAGAGCATATAACTTCAGTGTTATACAGAAAGCTCTCCCCTAAATGGGCGGTCCCTGATGACGTATGTTTATTTACTGAATTTACCCCCGTATGTGTCTGCAGAAAACTAGTAGTACACATTGTAGACAAAATGTAGTTCCTACGAGTAGCTGTTACTTTGTGCAAAAGTAAAAGACAATGGGCAATGAATTGATACAAATTGAAAGGCTCCACGTTACAGGGTGACGGTAGAACCCGTGACGGAAGTTTCACGTGAATAATGAAATAAATATTTGAAAGTATGATATGTTTGCCTTGTTGCCCAAATTCTTATACTAAGATCCACTTTTCGGGGGGAACCAGTGTGCTCTACCATGTAATATGTTGCTTTTTCTCATCACAGTCAAGTCGGGATCAGATAATTTGGCTATCAAATAAATGCCACTTTGTTGTAACTTAAGTCGAAATAGTCATCAATGCTTAAGATTGCATAGTGGTTTTATTTTAGAAAACACATTTGAAGCAAGTGCGTGTGTGCAATTCTATATCATTCGTGGTTTTTTTCTCTTCTTCTCTCACAAAAATACAAATAAAAGGTAATGTTTAACTAGACTTGAGGTGAATTTCTAACACAATGGCTTTAATTTGCATGGAATATTTGCCACTGGACGTTAATCAAAAACAATCAAATCAATCCACTACACTTGAGGCAAAGAAACACTCGCAGTGCTTAGTCTATCCAATTTATATGACATTTTTGTCAGCAATTAGTGCACATGGAAAATTAAGTACTGCGTGAATATATGGAGATGAGAGGGTCTTGATAATGAGAAAAAAAAAGGGGGGGCTAGACGTTTAGATATGATAAACGACCTTTCACGACAACGTACCTGACGTGGGACCCACACACGTTTAATAAAATGTAAATGGGATGATTATAAAGCTCTTTTTTTTTAAATGTTATTACTAACACCCCCCTTTTGTCATTCATCCCTGAAGAGGACAGAACAAGGACTATTCAGGTAGCTAAGATTAAGGTCTTTCGCCTCATCGAACGTACGGGTTTCATTCCGTCCGGTTCAGGGCAACGTTCCCAACAGATGTAGACTGTGGTTTGAAATCATAGCATGCAGTGCAAACTTAAATGTATAGATAATTCAATTAAAAGGGTGTACTATATCGAATTTTTGCAAAATTTTTGTTTGTTATTACGATAAAGCCCTGACAAAGACTCATTCTATGATTGAGTCGGTGTTTTAGATTTTTAGAGATTATTAGATTTTAATCTATGCAGAGCACAACTTCAAAAAACAAGAAAAACGCCACAAGCCGCAAACGTATACTATACGTATATAACCAACCAGATTTTTGCCAATACCTTCTCTGAGGAAACTTTACAAAATGGGTAGTATATAAGGGTTTCAAACCCATTACATCGTATGCTTACCTCTGAAAGACGAAGCTTGTTTTGTTACGAGTAACGTTTGGAAAACAATTTTTTAGTTTTTTTTGCTTTTTGCATTTGTTTTGGTTTAAATTATTTTATGAAGAAAAGGGGGATACCTTGAAATAGATTTTCAAATGATAAACATCAGCTATAAAAGGCGAAATACCTTCACTGTTTAGTAAATGAGCAACAACGTTGTTGACGCATAAAACAGTCATATGAATCATAGGAGATGCAGTGTATACATCAATCAAACCAACAACTCAAAACTGAACGGTATGAAATTCGCTGTGTTTTGTTTGTTGTATTGTTTTAGGAGAATCTCAGTGTGAAAATATTCACTTCTGTCCACGTGCAAGTGGTGGAGTTTCAAAAAAATTGTCTGACTATTGTTGATATGAAAAAAGAATTAATCCAGAAAGCCGTGGCGGAGTGTTTTTTTTCTTTTCTGTTTGATCATTTGTCTCTTCGTTTAGTTTTTGCTTACTTGTAAGGGTAAATTCAGTAAAAAAAAATCTCCCATTGACTTTAATGCTAATCTATGTGTGGGAATAAATTTATACCTGATTTACCTTTAGAAATTAAAATCTTTCATATATCATTCATGCAAGTACAAATGTAGCCCTATCTTTTGCAACAATAAAAACATAGAGTCATGCGGCATTTTTGGGCATTCACATGGCCTTGTTTACAAACAATGTACATTCGCACTGAATTCCTATACTGACCCCCATTACTTTTCAACCCTGAAGGGAAACAAATTAGTACATTCAGCATATATTTTTTTTTTTTTTTTTCAACTCTAGTTTTGATCCATCTACCAAAAAAATATTTATTACAAACATTATCTGCCAATCAGAAGAGCATATAACTTCAGTGTTATACAGAAAGCTCTCCCCTAAATGGGCGGTCCCTGATGACGTATGTTTATTTACTGAATTTACCCCCGTATGTGTCTGCAGAAAACTAGTAGTACACATTGTAGACAAAATGTAGTTCCTACGAGTAGCTGTTACTTTGTGCAAAAGTAAAAGACAATGGGCAATGAATTGATACAAAATGAAAGGCTCCACGTTACAGGGTGACGGTAGAACCCGTGACGGAAGTTTCACGTGAATAATGAAATAAATATTTGAAAGTATGATATGTTTGCCTTGTTGCCCAAATTCTTATACTAAGATCCACTTTTCGGGGGGAACCAGTGTGCTCTACCATGTAATATGTTGCTTTTTCTCATCACAGTCAAGTCGGGATCAGATAATTTGGCTATCAAATAAATGCCACTTTGTTGTAACTTAAGTCGAAATAGTCATCAATGCTTAAGATTGCATAGTGGTTTTATTTTAGAAAACACATTTGAAGCAAGTGCGTGTGTGCAATTCTATATCATTCGTGTTTTTTTTCTCTTCTTCTCTCACAAAAATACAAATAAAAGGTAATGTTTAACTAGACTTGAGGTGAATTTCTAACACAATGGCTTTAATTTGCATGGAATATTTGCCACTGGACGTTAATCAAAAACAATCAAATCAATCCACTACACTTGAGGCAAAGAAACACTCGCAGTGCTTAGTCTATCCAATTTATATGACATTTTTGTCAGCAATTAGTGCACATGGAAAATTAAGTACTGCGTGAATATATGGAGATGAGAGGGTCTTGATAATGAGAAAAAAAAGGGGGGGCTAGACGTTTAGATATGATAAACGACCTTTCACGACAACGTACCTGACGTGGGACCCACACACGTTTAATAAAATGTAAATGGGATGATTATAAAGCTCTTTTTTTTAAATGTTATTACTAACACCCCCCTTTTGTCATTCATCCCTGAAGAGGACAGAAAAAGGACTATTCAGGTAGCTAAGATTAAGGTCTTTCGCCTCATCGAACGTACGGGTTTCATTCCGTCCCGTTCAGGGCAACGTTCCCAACAGATGTAGACTGTGGTTTGAAATCATAGCATGCAGTGCAAACTTAAATGTATAGATAATTCAATTAAAAGGGTGTACTATATCGAATTTTTGCAAAATTTTTGTTTGTTATTACGATAAAGCCCTGACAAAGACTCATTCTATGATTGAGTCGGTGTTTTAGATTTTTAGAGATTATTAGATTTTAATCTATGCAGAGCACAACTTCAAAAAACAAGAAAAACGCCACAAGCCGCAAACGTATACTATACGTATATAACCAACCAGATTTTTGCCAATACCTTCTCTGAGGAAACTTTACAAAATGGGTAGTATATAAGGGTTTCAAACCCATTACATCGTATGCTTACCTCTGAAAGACGAAGCTTGTTTTGTTACGAGTAACGTTTGGAAAACAATTTTTTAGTTTTTTTTGCTTTTTGCATTTGTTTTGGTTTAAATTATTTTATGAAGAAAAGTGGGATACCTTGAAATAGATTTTCAAATGATAAACATCAGCTATAAAAGGCGAAATACCTTCACTGTTTAGTAAATGAGCAACAACGTTGTTGACGCATAAAACAGTCATATGAATCATAGGAGATGCAGTGTATACATCAATCAAACCAACAACTCAAAACTGAACGGTATGAAATTCGCTGTGTTTTGTTTGTTGTATTGTTTTAGGAGAATCTCAGTGTGAAAATATTCACTTCTGTCCACGTGCAAGTGGTGGAGTTTCAAAAAAATTGTCTGACTATTGTTGATATGAAAAAAGAATTAATCCAGAAAGCCGTGGCGGAGTGTTTTTTTTCTTTTCTGTTTGATCATTTGTCTCTTCGTTTAGTTTTTGCTTACTTGTAAGGGTAAATTCAGTAAAAAAAAATCTCCCATTGACTTTAATGCTAATCTATGTGTGGGAATAAATTTATACCTGATTTACCTTTAGAAATTAAAATCTTTCATATATCATTCATGCAAGTACAAATGTAGCCCTATCTTTTGCAACAATAAAAACATAGAGTCATGCGGCATTTTTGGGCATTCACATGGCCTTGTTTACAAACAATGTACATTCGCACTGAATTCCTATACTGACCCCCATTACTTTTCAACCCTGAAGGGAAACAAATTAGTACATTCAGCATATATTTTTTTTTTTTTTTTTTCAACTCTAGTTTTGATCCATCTACCAAAAAAATATTTATTACAAACATTATCTGCCAATCAGAAGAGCATATAACTTCAGTGTTATACAGAAAGCTCTCCCCTAAATGGGCGGTCCCTGATGACGTATGTTTATTTACTGAATTTACCCCCGTATGTGTCTGCAGAAAACTAGTAGTACACATTGTAGACAAAATGTAGTTCCTACGAGTAGCTGTTACTTTGTGCAAAAGTAAAAGACAATGGGCAATGAATTGATACAAATTGAAAGGCTCCACGTTACAGGGTGACGGTAGAACCCGTGACGGAAGTTTCACGTGAATAATGAAATAAATATTTGAAAGTATGATATGTTTGCCTTGTTGCCCAAATCGGAAGTACCTGTTCTTATACTAAGATCCACTTTTCGGGGGGAACCAGTGTGCTCTACCATGTAATATGTTGCTTTTTCTCATCACAGTCAAGTCGGGATCAGATAATTTGGCTATCAAATAAATGCCACTTTGTTGTAACTTAAGTCGAAATAGTCATCAATGCTTAAGATTGCATAGTGGTTTTATTTTAGAAAACACATTTGAAGCAAGTGCGTGTGTGCAATTCTATATCATTCGTGTTTTTTTTCTCTTCTTCTCTCACAAAAATACAAATAAAAGGTAATGTTTAACTAGACTTGAGGTGAATTTCTAACACAATGGCTTTAATTTGCATGGAATATTTGCCACTGGACGTTAATCAAAAACAATCAAATCAATCCACTACACTTGAGGCAAAGAAACACTCGCAGTGCTTAGTCTATCCAATTTATATGACATTTTTGTCAGCAATTAGTGCACATGGAAAATTAAGTACTGCGTGAATATATGGAGATGAGAGGGTCTTGATAATGAGAAAAAAAAGGGGGGGCTAGACGTTTAGATATGATAAACGACCTTTCACGACAACGTACCTGACGTGGGACCCACACACGTTTAATAAAATGTAAATGGGATGATTATAAAGCTCTTTTTTTTTAAATGTTATTACTAACACCCCCCTTTTGTCATTCATCCCTGAAGAGGACAGAAAAAGGACTATTCAGGTAGCTAAGATTAAGGTCTTTCGCCTCATCGAACGTACGGGTTTCATTCCGTCCCGTTCAGGGCAACGTTCCCAACAGATGTAGACTGTGGTTTGAAATCATAGCATGCAGTGCAAACTTAAATGTATAGATAATTCAATTAAAAGGGTGTACTATATCGAATTTTTGCAAAATTTTTGTTTGTTATTACGATAAAGCCCTGACAAAGACTCATTCTATGATTGAGTCGGTGTTTTAGATTTTTAGAGATTATTAGATTTTAATCTATGCAGAGCACAACTTCAAAAAACAAGAAAAACGCCACAAGCCGCAAACGTATACTATACGTATATAACCAACCAGATTTTTGCCAATACCTTCTCTGAGGAAACTTTACAAAATGGGTAGTATATAACGGTTTCAAACCCATTACATCGTATGCTTACCTCTGAAAGACGAAGCTTGTTTTGTTACGAGTAACGTTTGGAAAACATTTTTTTAGTTTTTTTTGCTTTTTGCATTTGTTTTGGTTTAAATTATTTTATGAAGAAAAGGGGGATACCTTGAAATAGATTTTCAAATGATAAACATCAGCTATAAAAGGCGAAATACCTTCACTGTTTAGTAAATGAGCAACAACGTTGTTGACGCATAAAAGAGTCATATGAATCATAGGAGATGCAGTGTATACATCAATCAAACCAACAACTCAAAACTGAACGGTATGAAATTCGCTGTGTTTTGTTTGTTGTATTGTTTTAGGAGAATCTCAGTGTGAAAATATTCACTTCTGTCCACGTGCAAGTGGTGGAGTTTCAAAAAAATTGTCTGACTATTGTTGATATGAAAAAAGAATTAATCCAGAAAGCCGTGGCGGAGTGTTTTTTTTCTTTTCTGTTTGATCATTTGTCTCTTCGTTTAGTTTTTGCTTACTTGTAAGGGTAAATTCAGTAAAAAAAAATCTCCCATTGACTTTAATGCTAATCTATGTGTGGGAATAAATTTATACCTGATTTACCTTTAGAAATTAAAATCTTTCATATATCATTCATGCAAGTACAAATGTAGCCCTATCTTTTGCAACAATAAAAACATAGAGTCATGCGGCATTTTTGGGCATTCACATGGCCTTGTTTACAAACAATGTACATTCGCACTGAATTCCTATACTGACCCCCATTACTTTTCAACCCTGAAGGGAAACAAATTAGTACATTCAGCATATATTTTTTTTTTTTTTTTTCAACTCTAGTTTTGATCCATCTACCAAAAAAATATTTATTACAAACATTATCTGCCAATCAGAAGAGCATATAACTTCAGTGTTATACAGAAAGCTCTCCCCTAAATGGGCGGTCCCTGATGACGTATGTTTATTTACTGAATTTACCCCCGTATGTGTCTGCAGAAAACTAGTAGTACACATTGTAGACAAAATGTAGTTCCTACGAGTAGCTGTTACTTTGTGCAAAAGTAAAAGACAATGGGCAATGAATTGATACAAATTGAAAGGCTCCACGTTACAGGGTGACGGTAGAACCCGTGACGGAAGTTTCACGTGAATAATGAAATAAATATTTGAAAGTATGATATGTTTGCCTTGTTGCCCAAATCGGAAGTACCTGTTCTTATACTAAGATCCACTTTTCGGGGGGAACCAGTGTGCTCTACCATGTAATATGTTGCTTTTTCTCATCACAGTCAAGTCGGGATCAGATAATTTGGCTATCAAATAAATGCCACTTTGTTGTAACTTAAGTCGAAATAGTCATCAATGCTTAAGATTGCATAGTGGTTTTATTTTAGAAAACACATTTGAAGCAAGTGCGTGTGTGCAATTCTATATCATTCGTGTTTTTTTTCTCTTCTTCTCTCACAAAAATACAAATAAAAGGTAATGTTTAACTAGACTTGAGGTGAATTTCTAACACAATGGCTTTAATTTGCATGGAATATTTGCCACTGGACGTTAATCAAAAACAATCAAATCAATCCACTACACTTGAGGCAAAGAAACACTCGCAGTGCTTAGTCTATCCAATTTATATGACATTTTTGTCAGCAATTAGTGCACATGGAAAATTAAGTACTGCGTGAATATATGGAGATGAGAGGGTCTTGATAATGAGAAAAAAAAGGGGGGGCTAGACGTTTAGATATGATAAACGACCTTTCACGACAACGTACCTGACGTGGGACCCACACACGTTTAATAAAATGTAAATGGGATGATTATAAAGCTCTTTTTTTTAAATGTTATTACTAACACCCCCCTTTTGTCATTCATCCCTGAAGAGGACAGAAAAAGGACTATTCAGGTAGCTAAGATTAAGGTCTTTCGCCTCATCGAACGTACGGGTTTCATTCCGTCCCGTTCAGGGCAACGTTCCCAACAGATGTAGACTGTGGTTTGAAATCATAGCATGCAGTGCAAACTTAAATGTATAGATAATTCAATTAAAAGGGTGTACTATATCGAATTTTTGCAAAATTTTTGTTTGTTATTACGATAAAGCCCTGACAAAGACTCATTCTATGATTGAGTCGGTGTTTTAGATTTTTAGAGATTATTAGATTTTAATCTATGCAGAGCACAACTTCAAAAAACAAGAAAAACGCCACAAGCCGCAAACGTATACTATACGTATATAACCAACCAGATTTTTGCCAATACCTTCTCTGAGGAAACTTTACAAAATGGGTAGTATATAAGGGTTTCAAACCCATTACATCGTATGCTTACCTCTGAAAGACGAAGCTTGTTTTGTTACGAGTAACGTTTGGAAAACAATTTTTTAGTTTTTTTTGCTTTTTGCATTTGTTTTGGTTTAAATTATTTTATGAAGAAAAGTGGGATACCTTGAAATAGATTTTCAAATGATAAACATCAGCTATAAAAGGCGAAATACCTTCACTGTTTAGTAAATGAGCAACAACGTTGTTGACGCATAAAACAGTCATATGAATCATAGGAGATGCAGTGTATACATCAATCAAACCAACAACTCAAAACTGAACGGTATGAAATTCGCTGTGTTTTGTTTGTTGTATTGTTTTAGGAGAATCTCAGTGTGAAAATATTCACTTCTGTCCACGTGCAAGTGGTGGAGTTTCAAAAAAATTGTCTGACTATTGTTGATATGAAAAAAGAATTAATCCAGAAAGCCGTGGCGGAGTGTTTTTTTTCTTTTCTGTTTGATCATTTGTCTCTTCGTTTAGTTTTTGCTTACTTGTAAGGGTAAATTCAGTAAAAAAAAATCTCCCATTGACTTTAATGCTAATCTATGTGTGGGAATAAATTTATACCTGATTTACCTTTAGAAATTAAAATCTTTCATATATCATTCATGCAAGTACAAATGTAGCCCTATCTTTTGCAACAATAAAAACATAGAGTCATGCGGCATTTTTGGGCATTCACATGGCCTTGTTTACAAACAATGTACATTCGCACTGAATTCCTATACTGACCCCCATTACTTTTCAACCCTGAAGGGAAACAAATTAGTACATTCAGCATATATTTTTTTTTTTTTTTTTCAACTCTAGTTTTGATCCATCTACCAAAAAAATATTTATTACAAACATTATCTGCCAATCAGAAGAGCATATAACTTCAGTGTTATACAGAAAGCTCTCCCCTAAATGGGCGGTCCCTGATGACGTATGTTTATTTACTGAATTTACCCCCGTATGTGTCTGCAGAAAACTAGTAGTACACATTGTAGACAAAATGTAGTTCCTACGAGTAGCTGTTACTTTGTGCAAAAGTAAAAGACAATGGGCAATGAATTGATACAAATTGAAAGGCTCCACGTTACAGGGTGACGGTAGAACCCGTGACGGAAGTTTCACGTGAATAATGAAATAAATATTTGAAAGTATGATATGTTTGCCTTGTTGCCCAAATCGGAAGTACCTGTTCTTATACTAAGATCCACTTTTCGGGGGGAACCAGTGTGCTCTACCATGTAATATGTTGCTTTTTCTCATCACAGTCAAGTCGGGATCAGATAATTTGGCTATCAAATAAATGCCACTTTGTTGTAACTTAAGTCGAAATAGTCATCAATGCTTAAGATTGCATAGTGGTTTTATTTTAGAAAACACATTTGAAGCAAGTGCGTGTGTGCAATTCTATATCATTCGTGTTTTTTTTCTCTTCTTCTCTCACAAAAATACAAATAAAAGGTAATGTTTAACTAGACTTGAGGTGAATTTCTAACACAATGGCTTTAATTTGCATGGAATATTTGCCACTGGACGTTAATCAAAAACAATCAAATCAATCCACTACACTTGAGGCAAAGAAACACTCGCAGTGCTTAGTCTATCCAATTTATATGACATTTTTGTCAGCAATTAGTGCACATGGAAAATTAAGTACTGCGTGAATATATGGAGATGAGAGGGTCTTGATAATGAGAAAAAAAAGGGGGGGCTAGACGTTTAGATATGATAAACGACCTTTCACGACAACGTACCTGACGTGGGACCCACACACGTTTAATAAAATGTAAATGGGATGATTATAAAGCTCTTTTTTTTTAAATGTTATTACTAACACCCCCCTTTTGTCATTCATCCCTGAAGAGGACAGAAAAAGGACTATTCAGGTAGCTAAGATTAAGGTCTTTCGCCTCATCGAACGTACGGGTTTCATTCCGTCCCGTTCAGGGCAACGTTCCCAACAGATGTAGACTGTGGTTTGAAATCATAGCATGCAGTGCAAACTTAAATGTATAGATAATTCAATTAAAAGGGTGTACTATATCGAATTTTTGCAAAATTTTTGTTTGTTATTACGATAAAGCCCTGACAAAGACTCATTCTATGATTGAGTCGGTGTTTTAGATTTTTAGAGATTATTAGATTTTAATCTATGCAGAGCACAACTTCAAAAAACAAGAAAAACGCCACAAGCCGCAAACGTATACTATACGTATATAACCAACCAGATTTTTGCCAATACCTTCTCTGAGGAAACTTTACAAAATGGGTAGTATATAACGGTTTCAAACCCATTACATCGTATGCTTACCTCTGAAAGACGAAGCTTGTTTTGTTACGAGTAACGTTTGGAAAACATTTTTTTAGTTTTTTTTGCTTTTTGCATTTGTTTTGGTTTAAATTATTTTATGAAGAAAAGGGGGATACCTTGAAATAGATTTTCAAATGATAAACATCAGCTATAAAAGGCGAAATACCTTCACTGTTTAGTAAATGAGCAACAACGTTGTTGACGCATAAAAGAGTCATATGAATCATAGGAGATGCAGTGTATACATCAATCAAACCAACAACTCAAAACTGAACGGTATGAAATTCGCTGTGTTTTGTTTGTTGTATTGTTTTAGGAGAATCTCAGTGTGAAAATATTCACTTCTGTCCACGTGCAAGTGGTGGAGTTTCAAAAAAATTGTCTGACTATTGTTGATATGAAAAAAGAATTAATCCAGAAAGCCGTGGCGGAGTGTTTTTTTTCTTTTCTGTTTGATCATTTGTCTCTTCGTTTAGTTTTTGCTTACTTGTAAGGGTAAATTCAGTAAAAAAAAATCTCCCATTGACTTTAATGCTAATCTATGTGTGGGAATAAATTTATACCTGATTTACCTTTAGAAATTAAAATCTTTCATATATCATTCATGCAAGTACAAATGTAGCCCTATCTTTTGCAACAATAAAAACATAGAGTCATGCGGCATTTTTGGGCATTCACATGGCCTTGTTTACAAACAATGTACATTCGCACTGAATTCCTATACTGACCCCCATTACTTTTCAACCCTGAAGGGAAACAAATTAGTACATTCAGCATATATTTTTTTTTTTTTTTTTCAACTCTAGTTTTGATCCATCTACCAAAAAAATATTTATTACAAACATTATCTGCCAATCAGAAGAGCATATAACTTCAGTGTTATACAGAAAGCTCTCCCCTAAATGGGCGGTCCCTGATGACGTATGTTTATTTACTGAATTTACCCCCGTATGTGTCTGCAGAAAACTAGTAGTACACATTGTAGACAAAATGTAGTTCCTACGAGTAGCTGTTACTTTGTGCAAAAGTAAAAGACAATGGGCAATGAATTGATACAAATTGAAAGGCTCCACGTTACAGGGTGACGGTAGAACCCGTGACGGAAGTTTCACGTGAATAATGAAATAAATATTTGAAAGTATGATATGTTTGCCTTGTTGCCCAAATCGGAAGTACCTGTTCTTATACTAAGATCCACTTTTCGGGGGGAACCAGTGTGCTCTACCATGTAATATGTTGCTTTTTCTCATCACAGTCAAGTCGGGATCAGATAATTTGGCTATCAAATAAATGCCACTTTGTTGTAACTTAAGTCGAAATAGTCATCAATGCTTAAGATTGCATAGTGGTTTTATTTTAGAAAACACATTTGAAGCAAGTGCGTGTGTGCAATTCTATATCATTCGTGTTTTTTTTCTCTTCTTCTCTCACAAAAATACAAATAAAAGGTAATGTTTAACTAGACTTGAGGTGAATTTCTAACACAATGGCTTTAATTTGCATGGAATATTTGCCACTGGACGTTAATCAAAAACAATCAAATCAATCCACTACACTTGAGGCAAAGAAACACTCGCAGTGCTTAGTCTATCCAATTTATATGACATTTTTGTCAGCAATTAGTGCACATGGAAAATTAAGTACTGCGTGAATATATGGAGATGAGAGGGTCTTGATAATGAGAAAAAAAAGGGGGGGCTAGACGTTTAGATATGATAAACGACCTTTCACGACAACGTACCTGACGTGGGACCCACACACGTTTAATAAAATGTAAATGGGATGATTATAAAGCTCTTTTTTTTTAAATGTTATTACTAACACCCCCCTTTTGTCATTCATCCCTGAAGAGGACAGAAAAAGGACTATTCAGGTAGCTAAGATTAAGGTCTTTCGCCTCATCGAACGTACGGGTTTCATTCCGTCCCGTTCAGGGCAACGTTCCCAACAGATGTAGACTGTGGTTTGAAATCATAGCATGCAGTGCAAACTTAAATGTATAGATAATTCAATTAAAAGGGTGTACTATATCGAATTTTTGCAAAATTTTTGTTTGTTATTACGATAAAGCCCTGACAAAGACTCATTCTATGATTGAGTCGGTGTTTTAGATTTTTAGAGATTATTAGATTTTAATCTATGCAGAGCACAACTTCAAAAAACAAGAAAAACGCCACAAGCCGCAAACGTATACTATACGTATATAACCAACCAGATTTTTGCCAATACCTTCTCTGAGGAAACTTTACAAAATGGGTAGTATATAAGGGTTTCAAACCCATTACATCGTATGCTTACCTCTGAAAGACGAAGCTTGTTTTGTTACGAGTAACGTTTGGAAAACAATTTTTTAGTTTTTTTTGCTTTTTGCATTTGTTTTGGTTTAAATTATTTTATGAAGAAAAGGGGGATACCTTGAAATAGATTTTCAAATGATAAACATCAGCTATAAAAGGCGAAATACCTTCACTGTTTAGTAAATGAGCAACAACGTTGTTGACGCATAAAACAGTCATATGAATCATAGGAGATGCAGTGTATACATCAATCAAACCAACAACTCAAAACTGAACGGTATGAAATTCGCTGTGTTTTGTTTGTTGTATTGTTTTAGGAGAATCTCAGTGTGAAAATATTCACTTCTGTCCACGTGCAAGTGGTGGAGTTTCAAAAAAATTGTCTGACTATTGTTGATATGAAAAAAGAATTAATCCAGAAAGCCGTGGCGGAGTGTTTTTTTTCTTTTCTGTTTGATCATTTGTCTCTTCGTTTAGTTTTTGCTTACTTGTAAGGGTAAATTCAGTAAAAAAAAATCTCCCATTGACTTTAATGCTAATCTATGTGTGGGAATAAATTTATACCTGATTTACCTTTAGAAATTAAAATCTTTCATATATCATTCATGCAAGTACAAATGTAGCCCTATCTTTTGCAACAATAAAAACATAGAGTCATGCGGCATTTTTGGGCATTCACATGGCCTTGTTTACAAACAATGTACATTCGCACTGAATTCCTATACTGACCCCCATTACTTTTCAACCCTGAAGGGAAACAAATTAGTACATTCAGCATATATTTTTTTTTTTTTTTTCAACTCTAGTTTTGATCCATCTACCAAAAAAATATTTATTACAAACATTATCTGCCAATCAGAAGAGCATATAACTTCAGTGTTATACAGAAAGCTCTCCCCTAAATGGGCGGTCCCTGATGACGTATGTTTATTTACTGAATTTACCCCCGTATGTGTCTGCAGAAAACTAGTAGTACACATTGTAGACAAAATGTAGTTCCTACGAGTAGCTGTTACTTTGTGCAAAAGTAAAAGACAATGGGCAATGAATTGATACAAAATGAAAGGCTCCACGTTACAGGGTGACGGTAGAACCCGTGACGGAAGTTTCACGTGAATAATGAAATAAATATTTGAAAGTATGATATGTTTGCCTTGTTGCCCAAATTCTTATACTAAGATCCACTTTTCGGGGGGAACCAGTGTGCTCTACCATGTAATATGTTGCTTTTTCTCATCACAGTCAAGTCGGGATCAGATAATTTGGCTATCAAATAAATGCCACTTTGTTGTAACTTAAGTCGAAATAGTCATCAATGCTTAAGATTGCATAGTGGTTTTATTTTAGAAAACACATTTGAAGCAAGTGCGTGTGTGCAATTCTATATCATTCGTGTTTTTTTTCTCTTCTTCTCTCACAAAAATACAAATAAAAGGTAATGTTTAACTAGACTTGAGGTGAATTTCTAACACAATGGCTTTAATTTGCATGGAATATTTGCCACTGGACGTTAATCAAAAACAATCAAATCAATCCACTACACTTGAGGCAAAGAAACACTCGCAGTGCTTAGTCTATCCAATTTATATGACATTTTTGTCAGCAATTAGTGCACATGGAAAATTAAGTACTGCGTGAATATATGGAGATGAGAGGGTCTTGATAATGAGAAAAAAAAAGGGGGGGCTAGACGTTTAGATATGATAAACGACCTTTCACGACAACGTACCTGACGTGGGACCCACACACGTTTAATAAAATGTAAATGGGATGATTATAAAGCTCTTTTTTTTTAAATGTTATTACTAACACCCCCCTTTTGTCATTCATCCCTGAAGAGGACAGAAAAAGGACTATTCAGGTAGCTAAGATTAAGGTCTTTCGCCTCATCGAACGTACGGGTTTCATTCCGTCCCGTTCAGGGCAACGTTCCCAACAGATGTAGACTGTGGTTTGAAATCATAGCATGCAGTGCAAACTTAAATGTATAGATAATTCAATTAAAAGGGTGTACTATATCGAATTTTTGCAAAATTTTTGTTTGTTATTACGATAAAGCCCTGACAAAGACTCATTCTATGATTGAGTCGGTGTTTTAGATTTTTAGAGATTATTAGATTTTAATCTATGCAGAGCACAACTTCAAAAAACAAGAAAAACGCCACAAGCCGCAAACGTATACTATACGTATATAACCAACCAGATTTTTGCCAATACCTTCTCTGAGGAAACTTTACAAAATGGGTAGTATATAAGGGTTTCAAACCCATTACATCGTATGCTTACCTCTGAAAGACGAAGCTTGTTTTGTTACGAGTAACGTTTGGAAAACAATTTTTTAGTTTTTTTTGCTTTTTGCATTTGTTTTGGTTTAAATTATTTTATGAAGAAAAGGGGGATACCTTGAAATAGATTTTCAAATGATAAACATCAGCTATAAAAGGCGAAATACCTTCACTGTTTAGTAAATGAGCAACAACGTTGTTGACGCATAAAACAGTCATATGAATCATAGGAGATGCAGTGTATACATCAATCAAACCAACAACTCAAAACTGAACGGTATGAAATTCGCTGTGTTTTGTTTGTTGTATTGTTTTAGGAGAATCTCAGTGTGAAAATATTCACTTCTGTCCACGTGCAAGTGGTGGAGTTTCAAAAAAATTGTCTGACTATTGTTGATATGAAAAAAGAATTAATCCAGAAAGCCGTGGCGGAGTGTTTTTTTTCTTTTCTGTTTGATCATTTGTCTCTTCGTTTAGTTTTTGCTTACTTGTAAGGGTAAATTCAGTAAAAAAAAATCTCCCATTGACTTTAATGCTAATCTATGTGTGGGAATAAATTTATACCTGATTTACCTTTAGAAATTAAAATCTTTCATATATCATTCATGCAAGTACAAATGTAGCCCTATCTTTTGCAACAATAAAAACATAGAGTCATGCGGCATTTTTGGGCATTCACATGGCCTTGTTTACAAACAATGTACATTCGCACTGAATTCCTATACTGACCCCCATTACTTTTCAACCCTGAAGGGAAACAAATTAGTACATTCAGCATATATTTTTTTTTTTTTTTTTTCAACTCTAGTTTTGATCCATCTACCAAAAAAATATTTATTACAAACATTATCTGCCAATCAGAAGAGCATATAACTTCAGTGTTATACAGAAAGCTCTCCCCTAAATGGGCGGTCCCTGATGACGTATGTTTATTTACTGAATTTACCCCCGTATGTGTCTGCAGAAAACTAGTAGTACACATTGTAGACAAAATGTAGTTCCTACGAGTAGCTGTTACTTTGTGCAAAAGTAAAAGACAATGGGCAATGAATTGATACAATTTGAAAGGCTCCACGTTACAGGGTGACGGTAGAACCCGTGACGGAAGTTTCACGTGAATAATGAAATAAATATTTGAAAGTATGATATGTTTGCCTTGTTGCCCAAATCGGAAGTACCTGTTCTTATACTAAGATCCACTTTTCGGGGGGAACCAGTGTGCTCTACCATGTAATATGTTGCTTTTTCTCATCACAGTCAAGTCGGGATCAGATAATTTGGCTATCAAATAAATGCCACTTTGTTGTAACTTAAGTCGAAATAGTCATCAATGCTTAAGATTGCATAGTGGTTTTATTTTAGAAAACACATTTGAAGCAAGTGCGTGTGTGCAATTCTATATCATTCGTGTTTTTTTTCTCTTCTTCTCTCACAAAAATACAAATAAAAGGTAATGTTTAACTAGACTTGAGGTGAATTTCTAACACAATGGCTTTAATTTGCATGGAATATTTGCCACTGGACGTTAATCAAAAACAATCAAATCAATCCACTACACTTGAGGCAAAGAAACACTCGCAGTGCTTAGTCTATCCAATTTATATGACATTTTTGTCAGCAATTAGTGCACATGGAAAATTAAGTACTGCGTGAATATATGGAGATGAGAGGGTCTTGATAATGAGAAAAAAAAAGGGGGGGCTAGACGTTTAGATATGATAAACGACCTTTCACGACAACGTACCTGACGTGGGACCCACACACGTTTAATAAAATGTAAATGGGATGATTATAAAGCTCTTTTTTTTTAAATGTTATTACTAACACCCCCCTTTTGTCATTCATCCCTGAAGAGGACAGAAAAAGGACTATTCAGGTAGCTAAGATTAAGGTCTTTCGCCTCATCGAACGTACGGGTTTCATTCCGTCCCGTTCAGGGCAACGTTCCCAACAGATGTAGACTGTGGTTTGAAATCATAGCATGCAGTGCAAACTTAAATGTATAGATAATTCAATTAAAAGGGTGTACTATATCGAATTTTTGCAAAATTTTTGTTTGTTATTACGATAAAGCCCTGACAAAGACTCATTCTATGATTGAGTCGGTGTTTTAGATTTTTAGAGATTATTAGATTTTAATCTATGCAGAGCACAACTTCAAAAAACAAGAAAAACGCCACAAGCCGCAAACGTATACTATACGTATATAACCAACCAGATTTTTGCCAATACCTTCTCTGAGGAAACTTTACAAAATGGGTAGTATATAACGGTTTCAAACCCATTACATCGTATGCTTACCTCTGAAAGACGAAGCTTGTTTTGTTACGAGTAACGTTTGGAAAACATTTTTTTAGTTTTTTTTGCTTTTTGCATTTGTTTTGGTTTAAATTATTTTATGAAGAAAAGGGGGATACCTTGAAATAGATTCTCAAATGATAAACATCAGCTATAAAAGGCGAAATACCTTCACTGTTTAGTAAATGAGCAACAACGTTGTTGACGCATAAAACAGTCATATGAATCATAGGAGATGCAGTGTATACATCAATCAAACCAACAACTCAAAACTGAACGGTATGAAATTCGCTGTGTTTTGTTTGTTGTATTGTTTTAGGAGAATCTCAGTGTGAAAATATTCACTTCTGTCCACGTGCAAGTGGTGGAGTTTCAAAAAAATTGTCTGACTATTGTTGATATGAAAAAAGAATTAATCCAGAAAGCCGTGGCGGAGTGTTTTTTTTCTTTTCTGTTTGATCATTTGTCTCTTCGTTTAGTTTTTGCTTACTTGTAAGGGTAAATTCAGTAAAAAAAAATCTCCCATTGACTTTAATGCTAATCTATGTGTGGGAATAAATTTATACCTGATTTACCTTTAGAAATTAAAATCTTTCATATATCATTCATGCAAGTACAAATGTAGCCCTATCTTTTGCAACAATAAAAACATAGAGTCATGCGGCATTTTTGGGCATTCACATGGCCTTGTTTACAAACAATGTACATTCGCACTGAATTCCTATACTGACCCCCATTACTTTTCAACCCTGAAGGGAAACAAATTAGTACATTCAGCATATATTTTTTTTTTTTTTTTTCAACTCTAGTTTTGATCCATCTACCAAAAAAATATTTATTACAAACATTATCTGCCAATCAGAAGAGCATATAACTTCAGTGTTATACAGAAAGCTCTCCCCTAAATGGGCGGTCCCTGATGACGTATGTTTATTTACTGAATTTACCCCCGTATGTGTCTGCAGAAAACTAGTAGTACACATTGTAGACAAAATGTAGTTCCTACGAGTAGCTGTTACTTTGTGCAAAAGTAAAAGACAATGGGCAATGAATTGATACAAAATGAAAGGCTCCACGTTACAGGGTGACGGTAGAACCCGTGACGGAAGTTTCACGTGAATAATGAAATAAATATTTGAAAGTATGATATGTTTGCCTTGTTGCCCAAATTCTTATACTAAGATCCACTTTTCGGGGGGAACCAGTGTGCTCTACCATGTAATATGTTGCTTTTTCTCATCACAGTCAAGTCGGGATCAGATAATTTGGCTATCAAATAAATGCCACTTTGTTGTAACTTAAGTCGAAATAGTCATCAATGCTTAAGATTGCATAGTGGTTTTATTTTAGAAAACACATTTGAAGCAAGTGCGTGTGTGCAATTCTATATCATTCGTGTTTTTTTTCTCTTCTTCTCTCACAAAAATACAAATAAAAGGTAATGTTTAACTAGACTTGAGGTGAATTTCTAACACAATGGCTTTAATTTGCATGGAATATTTGCCACTGGACGTTAATCAAAAACAATCAAATCAATCCACTACACTTGAGGCAAAGAAACACTCGCAGTGCTTAGTCTATCCAATTTATATGACATTTTTGTCAGCAATTAGTGCACATGGAAAATTAAGTACTGCGTGAATATATGGAGATGAGAGGGTCTTGATAATGAGAAAAAAAAAGGGGGGGCTAGACGTTTAGATATGATAAACGACCTTTCACGACAACGTACCTGACGTGGGACCCACACACGTTTAATAAAATGTAAATGGGATGATTATAAAGCTCTTTTTTTTTAAATGTTATTACTAACACCCCCCTTTTGTCATTCATCCCTGAAGAGGACAGAAAAAGGACTATTCAGGTAGCTAAGATTAAGGTCTTTCGCCTCATCGAACGTACGGGTTTCATTCCGTCCCGTTCAGGGCAACGTTCCCAACAGATGTAGACTGTGGTTTGAAATCATAGCATGCAGTGCAAACTTAAATGTATAGATAATTCAATTAAAAGGGTGTACTATATCGAATTTTTGCAAAATTTTTGTTTGTTATTACGATAAAGCCCTGACAAAGACTCATTCTATGATTGAGTCGGTGTTTTAGATTTTTAGAGATTATTAGATTTTAATCTATGCAGAGCACAACTTCAAAAAACAAGAAAAACGCCACAAGCCGCAAACGTATACTATACGTATATAACCAACCAGATTTTTGCCAATACCTTCTCTGAGGAAACTTTACAAAATGGGTAGTATATAACGGTTTCAAACCCATTACATCGTATGCTTACCTCTGAAAGACGAAGCTTGTTTTGTTACGAGTAACGTTTGGAAAACATTTTTTTAGTTTTTTTTGCTTTTTGCATTTGTTTTGGTTTAAATTATTTTATGAAGAAAAGGGGGATACCTTGAAATAGATTTTCAAATGATAAACATCAGCTATAAAAGGCGAAATACCTTCACTGTTTAGTAAATGAGCAACAACGTTGTTGACGCATAAAACAGTCATATGAATCATAGGAGATGCAGTGTATACATCAATCAAACCAACAACTCAAAACTGAACGGTATGAAATTCGCTGTGTTTTGTTTGTTGTATTGTTTTAGGAGAATCTCAGTGTGAAAATATTCACTTCTGTCCACGTGCAAGTGGTGGAGTTTCAAAAAAATTGTCTGACTATTGTTGATATGAAAAAAGAATTAATCCAGAAAGCCGTGGCGGAGTGTTTTTTTTCTTTTCTGTTTGATCATTTGTCTCTTCGTTTAGTTTTTGCTTACTTGTAAGGGTAAATTCAGTAAAAAAAAATCTCCCATTGACTTTAATGCTAATCTATGTGTGGGAATAAATTTATACCTGATTTACCTTTAGAAATTAAAATCTTTCATATATCATTCATGCAAGTACAAATGTAGCCCTATCTTTTGCAACAATAAAAACATAGAGTCATGCGGCATTTTTGGGCATTCACATGGCCTTGTTTACAAACAATGTACATTCGCACTGAATTCCTATACTGACCCCCATTACTTTTCAATCCTGAAGGGAAACAAATTAGTACATTCAGCATATATTTTTTTTTTTTTTTTTCAACTCTAGTTTTGATCCATCTACCAAAAAAATATTTATTACAAACATTATCTGCCAATCAGAAGAGCATATAACTTCAGTGTTATACAGAAAGCTCTCCCCTAAATGGGCGGTCCCTGATGACGTATGTTTATTTACTGAATTTACCCCCGTATGTGTCTGCAGAAAACTAGTAGTACACATTGTAGACAAAATGTAGTTCCTACGAGTAGCTGTTACTTTGTGCAAAAGTAAAAGACAATGGGCAATGAATTGATACAAATTGAAAGGCTCCACGTTACAGGGTGACGGTAGAACCCGTGACGGAAGTTTCACGTGAATAATGAAATAAATATTTGAAAGTATGATATGTTTGCCTTGTTGCCCAAATCGGAAGTACCTGTTCTTATACTAAGATCCACTTTTCGGGGGGAACCAGTGTACTCTACCATGTAATATGTTGCTTTTTCTCATCACAGTCAAGTCGGGATCAGATAATTTGGCTATCAAATAAATGCCACTTTGTTGTAACTTAAGTCGAAATAGTCATCAATGCTTAAGATTGCATAGTGGTTTTATTTTAGAAAACACATTTGAAGCAAGTGCGTGTGTGCAATTCTATATCATTCGTGTTTTTTTTCTCTTCTTCTCTCACAAAAATACAAATAAAAGGTAATGTTTAACTAGACTTGAGGTGAATTTCTAACACAATGGCTTTAATTTGCATGGAATATTTGCCACTGGACGTTAATCAAAAACAATCAAATCAATCCACTACACTTGAGGCAAAGAAACACTCGCAGTGCTTAGTCTATCCAATTTATATGACATTTTTGTCAGCAATTAGTGCACATGGAAAATTAAGTACTGCGTGAATATATGGAGATGAGAGGGTCTTGATAATGAGAAAAAAAAAGGGGGGGCTAGACGTTTAGATATGATAAACGACCTTTCACGACAACGTACCTGACGTGGGACCCACACACGTTTAATAAAATGTAAATGGGATGATTATAAAGCTCTTTTTTTTTTAAATGTTATTACTAACACCCCCCTTTTGTCATTCATCCCTGAAGAGGACAGAAAAAGGACTATTCAGGTACAGTGGAGATCAGTTCTAACCTCTCATTAGAACTGTCAGAATAATCTGTCATAGAACTGTTCTAACCTGTCCTAGAACAGTTCTAGCTAGAACAGTTCTACCCTAGAACTGTTCTAGGTAGAACTGTCAGGATCAGTTCTAGGTAGAACTGACTAAATCAGTTCTAGGTAGAACTGTCAGGATCAGTTCTAGGGTAGAACTGTCTAAAACTGTTCTAGGTAGAACTGACCAAATCAGTTCTAACTGTAGAACTGTCAGCAGAACTGACCAAATCAGTCAGGACTGAAGAACAGTTCTAAATGACGTCACTGCAGAAAGGGGACTTTAGAATTTAGAAGAAAAAATCAGTTCCAATTACTTAACTTTATATAATAGCGGATTTTTCTATATTTTTACTGACAAAAATTTACATGTACAAATATCGAAGTGGATAGGAGGTTATCCAACTCATCGGAGAAATATTTTTATAAGATTGCAAATGAAACATCATTGTTTACGTTTCTTCGTTCCCCGTCTTTAACAGTCTCTTCATAAATATAACTCTGCATTTAATTCATGGAAATTTAATCTTAATTTACCTTCTTTGCCTTGAATTTACATTCATGATTTAGGATTCTGTTTTGACAAATGTTCAAACGAAAATTGTACAGTGGATGGATTATGGGATTATTGAAATCAGTGTTGTTAAACGTAAAAAAAACTATGTACATTTGCATTAGCTCTTTGCCAAACTTATCCATAACGATTATGAATAATATCTGGGAGTCCTGAAATTCTGAAAAATATACTCGATCTGAACATAAATGAAATATTTGCCACTGGACGTAAGGCTACAAACAAAACCAATCATTGTCCTTCTTCAAATTATATATTAACCTGTTAACAGTATAGTCAGTATATTCCAAGAAGAGAACTTCTCATACATGTACATGTACTTTTCATTTTAAAATAAAGTATATGAATCAGTCATGTGAGTGTTGGATTATGCCGTTAAATAGTTTTGTTTAAAAAAAACATCATGAACTACTGACTTAAAAAGTCACTTTTGTGACGGTTCAATATTTAATAATTTAAGTTTGGATGTAACGGGTCTTCTGACGTTATTTTGTTATCAACACCCATAGACATAAGTTAGTCATGTGAAATAATGGCGCTCTAAAATGATGTGGATAAAATTTGGTGTCCTCTTTATCATACAATATCTGTCCTGACTTAGAAATATTATTGGTTTACAATGAAGCCATATATATTGACATGATAAAGAATATATAGATATAGGAAGATCATGAAGATGTGGTGTGAGTGCCAATGAGACAACTCTCCATCCAAAAAACAATTTAAAAATAAGTAAACCATTATAAGTTAATGTACGCCCTTCAACACTGAGCCTTGGCTCACACCGAAAACAACAAGCTACAAAAGGTCCCATATGTTCAGTTTTGGTTG
Organism: Mytilus galloprovincialis; assembly: GCA_037788925.1. Taxonomy (NCBI): domain Eukaryota; kingdom Metazoa; phylum Mollusca; class Bivalvia; order Mytilida; family Mytilidae; genus Mytilus; species Mytilus galloprovincialis. The sequence goes on along the minus strand of CM075339.1, from coordinate 81,056,651 downwards.
ATGCGGTCAAATAATTTTGTTATTAAAATGACTCAGTCTGATATATCGAAACTTCTGAAATTTGTTAACAATTCAATATTTTGAATAAAAAGAGGACACGCTGTCATTTGAATTATACAATCCATCGTGATCGGTTGTTGTCTGCTCTATCATGTCTATGGTTGGGTTGTTGTTGCCCAGACACATATTTTTGTTCCATGAGTCAGTCTGAGGTATGAAAACTAGCTGATGTTTGTTTCTGATGCGATATTTTGAATAAAAGTAGGAAATGATGGCACTCTCAATCAATGCGATTTTTTTTTGTGGTTTTTGTTTTCCAATATTGCAGTTATTTATAAACTACAGTCCCTCTTGACCTAAAATTATAACTGATATACTGTCCAACTATATAGACTTGCATAAAAAAAAAGAAAATATGGTCATTTTTGGTTGATGCGGTCAAACAATTTTATTACACGACTCAGTCTTAAGTATGAAAACTACTGATATTTGTTTACGATTCAATACTTTGAATAAAAAGAGGATATGCTGGCACTATAAATTCATGCGAACAAAATTTTGAAGTCATTGTTTTCCAATATTGCTGTAACTTGTATATTATAGTCCCTCATGACCTAAAATTATAACTGAATTACTGTGCAGCTATATACTAAGCAGATTTGTAGAAAGAAAGAGCAAATAAGGTCAGTTTAGATTGGTGCAGTCAAAATATTTTATTACACGACTCAGTCTGAAGTATGAAAACTACTGATATTTGTTTACGATTCAATACTTTGAATAAAAAGAGATCATGCTAGCACTTTAAATTCATGTGAACAACATTTTGAGGTCATTGTTTTCCAATATTGCTGTAACTTGTATATTACAGTCCCTCTTGACCTAAATTTATAACTGATTTACTGTGCAGCTATATAGATTTGCAGGAAGAAAGAGCAAATAAGGTCAGTTTAGATTGATGCGGTCAAAAGATTTTTGTATAACAGGTCCGTCCGAGGTATGAAAACTACTTGTAAAAAGATATCACATTTGTTTACAATTCAATATTTTAAATAAAAAGAGGACATGCTATTACTATAAATTGAGTGCAAATAAAATTTTGAAATCATTAATGTTTTCCAATATAATTGGTATCCTTGCCTAAAGATAAACTGGATTCCTGCAGTTTGCAGCTAAATGTATATAGATTTATATGATGAAATCAAATATGATCAGTTTAAGTTAATAGTGGCTCAATGGCAGATCCAGAGCGGTGGGGGACCCCCTTTTTTTGACGATCAATGCATTTGAATGAGGACATTTAGTTGGACACCCTCCCCCTTTTTAAAACTGCTGGATCCGTCCCTAGTGGTTTGGGCCAGAATAACATATTACACAAAGATTAAGGTCAGATATTTTTTTTATGAAAAATGAGCCATCCTGACTCCCCAAATGACAAATGTAAAACAATTGAAATAAAAATGCCCCCCCCCCTTTTTCCCAATATTAACGGTTTAATCTATGTTCAAAAATGAAAGAAAAACAAATAATTTATGCAACACATCAACAAAAGAAAATCACTGAATAACAGGCTCCAGAATTGGAACAGTCATTATACATTCAGAATATGACGGGGTTAAACATGTTCTTTGCCGACGAAAAATTTGTAATAAAACCGGCAAATAGCAAAACTCTTCATAATATTAATCGCTATTTTGCCGAAGCTTTTATATTTAGACAAAGAGTTCTTAAAACTTATAAATCAATTCTAGACGTCGGATTTAAAAATCAATTCTAGCCGTAGAATTTATAAATCAATTCAGCCGTATAATTTATAAATCAATTCTAGCCGTAGAATTTGTAATCAGAACTGTTCTAGAAGTAGAACTGACTAAAACTGTTCTAGAGTAGAACTGTCAGGATCAGTTCTAGGTAGAACTGTCCAAATCAGTTCTAGGGTAGAACTGTCAGGATCAGTTCTAGGTAGAACTGTCCAAATCAGTTCTAGGTAGAACTGACCAAATCAGTTCTAGCTAGAACAGTTCTAACCTAGAACTGACTAAAAGGTGTCAGGCTGACAGTTCTACGTACTGTCCTAGAACAGTTCTCCTGACAGATTCTGACAGATTTAATGAGAGGTTAGAAGTGATCTCCACTGTAGCTAAGATTAAGGTCTTTCGCCTCATCGAACGTACGGGTTTCATTCCGTCCCGTTCAGGGCAACGTTCCCAACAGATGTAGACTGTGGTTTGAAATCATAGCATGCAGTGCAAACTTAAATGTATAGATAATTCAATTAAAAGGGTGTACTATATCGAATTTTTGCAAAATTTTTGTTTGTTATTACGATAAAGCCCTGACAAAGACTCATTCTATGATTGAGTCGGTGTTTTAGATTTTTAGAGATTATTAGATTTTAATCTATGCAGAGCACAACTTCAAAAAACAAGAAAAACGCCACAAGCCGCAAACGTATACTATACGTATATAACCAACCAGATTTTTGCCAATACCTTCTCTGAGGAAACTTTACAAAATGGGTAGTATATAACGGTTTCAAACCCATTACATCGTATGCTTACCTCTGAAAGACGAAGCTTGTTTTGTTACGAGTAACGTTTGGAAAACATTTTTTTAGTTTTTTTTGCTTTTTGCATTTGTTTTGGTTTAAATTATTTTATGAAGAAAAGGGGGATACCTTGAAATAGATTTTCAAATGATAAACATCAGCTATAAAAGGCGAAATACCTTCACTGTTTAGTAAATGAGCAACAACGTTGTTGACGCATAAAACAGTCATATGAATCATAGGAGATGCAGTGTATACATCAATCAAACCAACAACTCAAAACTGAACGGTATGAAATTCGCTGTGTTTTGTTTGTTGTATTGTTTTAGGAGAATCTCAGTGTGAAAATATTCACTTCTGTCCACGTGCAAGTGGTGGAGTTTCAAAAAAATTGTCTGACTATTGTTGATATGAAAAAAAGAATTAATCCAGAAAGCCGTGGCGGAGTGTTTTTTTTCTTTTCTGTTTGATCATTTGTCTCTTCGTTTAGTTTTTGCTTACTTGTAAGGGTAAATTCAGTAAAAAAAAATCTCCCATTGACTTTAATGCTAATCTATGTGTGGGAATAAATTTATACCTGATTTACCTTTAGAAATTAAAATCTTTCATATATCATTCATGCAAGTACAAATGTAGCCCTATCTTTTGCAACAATAAAAACATAGAGTCATGCGGCATTTTTGGGCATTCACATGGCCTTGTTTACAAACAATGTACATTCGCACTGAATTCCTATACTGACCCCCATTACTTTTCAACCCTGAAGGGAAACAAATTAGTACATTCAGCATATATTTTTTTTTTTTTTTCAACTCTAGTTTTGATCCATCTACCAAAAAAATATTTATTACAAACATTATCTGCCAATCAGAAGAGCATATAACTTCAGTGTTATACAGAAAGCTCTCCCCTAAATGGGCGGTCCCTGATGACGTATGTTTATTTACTGAATTTACCCCCGTATGTGTCTGCAGAAAACTAGTAGTACACATTGTAGACAAAATGTAGTTCCTACGAGTAGCTGTTACTTTGTGCAAAAGTAAAAGACAATGGGCAATGAATTGATACAAATTGAAAGGCTCCACGTTACAGGGTGACGGTAGAACCCGTGACGGAAGTTTCACGTGAATAATGAAATAAATATTTGAAAGTATGATATGTTTGCCTTGTTGCCCAAATCGGAAGTACCTGTTCTTATACTAAGATCCACTTTTCGGGGGGAACCAGTGTGCTCTACCATGTAATATGTTGCTTTTTTCTCATCACAGTCAAGTCGGGATCAGATAATTTGGCTATCAAATAAATGCCACTTTGTTGTAACTTAAGTCGAAATAGTCATCAATGCTTAAGATTGCATAGTGGTTTTATTTTAGAAAACACATTTGAAGCAAGTGCGTGTGTGCAATTCTATATCATTCGTGTTTTTTTTCTCTTCTTCTCTCACAAAAATACAAATAAAAGGTAATGTTTAACTAGACTTGAGGTGAATTTCTAACACAATGGCTTTAATTTGCATGGAATATTTGCCACTGGACGTTAATCAAAAACAATCAAATCAATCCACTACACTTGAGGCAAAGAAACACTCGCAGTGCTTAGTCTATCCAATTTATATGACATTTTTGTCAGCAATTAGTGCACATGGAAAATTAAGTACTGCGTGAATATATGGAGATGAGAGGGTCTTGATAATGAGAAAAAAAAAGGGGGGGCTAGACGTTTAGATATGATAAACGACCTTTCACGACAACGTACCTGACGTGGGACCCACACACGTTTAATAAAATGTAAATGGGATGATTATAAAGCTCTTTTTTTTTAAATGTTATTACTAACACCCCCCTTTTGTCATTCATCCCTGAAGAGGACAGAAAAAGGACTATTCAGGTAGCTAAGATTAAGATCTTTCGCCTCATCGAACGTACGGGTTTCATTCCGTCCCGTTCAGGGCAACGTTCCCAACAGATGTAGACTGTGGTTTGAAATCATAGCATGCAGTGCAAACTTAAATGTATAGATAATTCAATTAAAAGGGTGTACTATATCGAATTTTTGCAAAATTTTTGTTTGTTATTACGATAAAGCCCTGACAAAGACTCATTCTATGATTGAGTCGGTGTTTTAGATTTTTAGAGATTATTAGATTTTAATCTATGCAGAGCACAACTTCAAAAAACAAGAAAAACGCCACAAGCCGCAAACGTATACTATACGTATATAACCAACCAGATTTTTGCCAATACCTTCTCTGAGGAAACTTTACAAAATGGGTAGTATATAACGGTTTCAAACCCATTACATCGTATGCTTACCTCTGAAAGACGAAGCTTGTTTTGTTACGAGTAACGTTTGGAAAACAATTTTTTAGTTTTTTTTGCTTTTTGCATTTGTTTTGGTTTAAATTATTTTATGAAGAAAAGGGGGATACCTTGAAATAGATTTTCAAATGATAAACATCAGCTATAAAAGGCGAAATACCTTCACTGTTTAGTAAATGAGCAACAACGTTGTTGACGCATAAAACAGTCATATGAATCATAGGAGATGCAGTGTATACATCAATCAAACCAACAACTCAAAACTGAACGGTATGAAATTCGCTGTGTTTTGTTTGTTGTATTGTTTTAGGAGAATCTCAGTGTGAAAATATTCACTTCTGTCCACGTGCAAGTGGTGGAGTTTCAAAAAAATTGTCTGACTATTGTTGATATGAAAAAAGAATTAATCCAGAAAGCCGTGGCGGAGTGTTTTTTTTCTTTTCTGTTTGATCATTTGTCTCTTCGTTTAGTTTTTGCTTAGGGTAAATTCAGTAAAAAAAAATCTCCCATTGACTTTAATGCTAATCTATGTGTGGGAATAAATTTATACCTGATTTACCTTTAGAAATTAAAATCTTTCATATATCATTCATGCAAGTACAAATGTAGCCCTATCTTTTGCAACAATAAAAACATAGAGTCATGCGGCATTTTTGGGCATTCACATGGCCTTGTTTACAAACAATGTACATTCGCACTGAATTCCTATACTGACCCCCATTACTTTTCAACCCTGAAGGGAAACAAATTAGTACATTCAGCATATATTTTTTTTTTTTTTTTCAACTCTAGTTTTGATCCATCTACCAAAAAAATATTTATTACAAACATTATCTGCCAATCAGAAGAGCATATAACTTCAGTGTTATACAGAAAGCTCTCCCCTAAATGGGCGGTCCCTGATGACGTATGTTTATTTACTGAATTTACCCCCGTATGTGTCTGCAGAAAACTAGTAGTACACATTGTAGACAAAATGTAGTTCCTACGAGTAGCTGTTACTTTGTGCAAAAGTAAAAGACAATGGGCAATGAATTGATACAAATTGAAAGGCTCCACGTTACAGGGTGACGGTAGAACCCGTGACGGAAGTTTCACGTGAATAATGAAATAAATATTTGAAAGTATGATATGTTTGCCTTGTTGCCCAAATCGGAAGTACCTGTTCTTATACTAAGATCCACTTTTCGGGGGGAACCAGTGTGCTCTACCATGTAATATGTTGCTTTTTCTCATCACAGTCAAGTCGGGATCAGATAATTTGGCTATCAAATAAATGCCACTTTGTTGTAACTTAAGTCGAAATAGTCATCAATGCTTAAGATTGCATAGTGGTTTTATTTTAGAAAACACATTTGAAGCAAGTGCGTGTGTGCAATTCTATATCATTCGTGTTTTTTTTCTCTTCTTCTCTCACAAAAATACAAATAAAAGGTAATGTTTAACTAGACTTGAGGTGAATTTCTAACACAATGGCTTTAATTTGCATGGAATATTTGCCACTGGACGTTAATCAAAAACAATCAAATCAATCCACTACACTTGAGGCAAAGAAACACTCGCAGTGCTTAGTCTATCCAATTTATATGACATTTTTGTCAGCAATTAGTGCACATGGAAAATTAAGTACTGCGTGAATATATGGAGATGAGAGGGTCTTGATAATGAGAAAAAAAAAGGGGGGGCTAGACGTTTAGATATGATAAACGACCTTTCACGACAACGTACCTGACGTGGGACCCACACACGTTTAATAAAATGTAAATGGGATGATTATAAAGCTCTTTTTTTTTAAATGTTATTACTAACACCCCCCTTTTGTCATTCATCCCTGAAGAGGACAGAAAAAGGACTATTCAGGTAGCTAAGATTAAGGTCTTTCGCCTCATCGAACGTACGGGTTTCATTCCGTCCCGTTCAGGGCAACGTTCCCAACAGATGTAGACTGTGGTTTGAAATCATAGCATGCAGTGCAAACTTAAATGTATAGATAATTCAATTAAAAGGGTGTACTATATCGAATTTTTGCAAAATTTTTGTTTGTTATTACGATAAAGCCCTGACAAAGACTCATTCTATGATTGAGTCGGTGTTTTAGATTTTTAGAGATTATTAGATTTTAATCTATGCAGAGCACAACTTCAAAAAACAAGAAAAACGCCACAAGCCGCAAACGTATACTATACGTATATAACCAACCAGATTTTTGCCAATACCTTCTCTGAGGAAACTTTACAAAATGGGTAGTATATAACGGTTTCAAACCCATTACATCGTATGCTTACCTCTGAAAGACGAAGCTTGTTTTGTTACGAGTAACGTTTGGAAAACATTTTTTTAGTTTTTTTTGCTTTTTGCATTTGTTTTGGTTTAAATTATTTTATGAAGAAAAGGGGGATACCTTGAAATAGATTTTCAAATGATAAACATCAGCTATAAAAGGCGAAATACCTTCACTGTTTAGTAAATGAGCAACAACGTTGTTGACGCATAAAACAGTCATATGAATCATAGGAGATGCAGTGTATACATCAATCAAACCAACAACTCAAAACTGAACGGTATGAAATTCGCTGTGTTTTGTTTGTTGTATTGTTTTAGGAGAATCTCAGTGTGAAAATATTCACTTCTGACCACGTGCAAGTGGTGGAGTTTCAAAAAAATTGTCTGACTATTGTTGATATGAAAAAAGAATTAATCCAGAAAGCCGTGGCGGAGTGTTTTTTTTCTTTTCTGTTTGATCATTTGTCTCTTCGTTTAGTTTTTGCTTACTTGTAAGGGTAAATTCAGTAAAAAAAAATCTCCCATTGACTTTAATGCTAATCTATGTGTGGGAATAAATTTATACCTGATTTACCTTTAGAAATTAAAATCTTTCATATATCATTCATGCAAGTACAAATGTAGCCCTATCTTTTGCAACAATAAAAACATAGAGTCATGCGGCATTTTTGGGCATTCACATGGCCTTGTTTACAAACAATGTACATTCGCACTGAATTCCTATACTGACCCCCATTACTTTTCAACCCTGAAGGGAAACAAATTAGTACATTCAGCATATATTTTTTTTTTTTTTTTTCAACTCTAGTTTTGATCCATCTACCAAAAAAATATTTATTACAAACATTATCTGCCAATCAGAAGAGCATATAACTTCAGTGTTATACAGAAAGCTCTCCCCTAAATGGGCGGTCCCTGATGACGTATGTTTATTTACTGAATTTACCCCCGTATGTGTCTGCAGAAAACTAGTAGTACACATTGTAGACAAAATGTAGTTCCTACGAGTAGCTGTTACTTTGTGCAAAAGTAAAAGACAATGGGCAATGAATTGATACAAATTGAAAGGCTCCACGTTACAGGGTGACGGTAGAACCCGTGACGGAAGTTTCACGTGAATAATGAAATAAATATTTGAAAGTATGATATGTTTGCCTTGTTGCCCAAATCGGAAGTACCTGTTCTTATACTAAGATCCACTTTTCGGGGGGAACCAGTGTGCTCTACCATGTAATATGTTGCTTTTTCTCATCACAGTCAAGTCGGGATCAGATAATTTGGCTATCAAATAAATGCCACTTTGTTGTAACTTAAGTCGAAATAGTCATCAATGCTTAAGATTGCATAGTGGTTTTATTTTAGAAAACACATTTGAAGCAAGTGCGTGTGTGCAATTCTATATCATTCGTGTTTTTTTCTCTTCTTCTCTCACAAAAATACAAATAAAAGGTAATGTTTAACTAGACTTGAGGTGAATTTCTAACACAATGGCTTTAATTTGCATGGAATATTTGCCACTGGACGTTAATCAAAAACAATCAAATCAATCCACTACACTTGAGGCAAAGAAACACTCGCAGTGCTTAGTCTATCCAATTTATATGACATTTTTGTCAGCAATTAGTGCACATGGAAAATTAAGTACTGCGTGAATATATGGAGATGAGAGGGTCTTGATAATGAGAAAAAAAAAGGGGGGGCTAGACGTTTAGATATGATAAACGACCTTTCACGACAACGTACCTGACGTGGGACCCACACACGTTTAATAAAATGTAAATGGGATGATTATAAAGCTCTTTTTTTTTAAATGTTATTACTAACACCCCCCTTTTGTCATTCATCCCTGAAGAGGACAGAAAAAGGACTATTCAGGTAGCTAAGATTAAGGTCTTTCGCCTCATCGAACGTACGGGTTTCATTCCGTCCCGTTCAGGGCAACGTTCCCAACAGATGTAGACTGTGGTTTGAAATCATAGCATGCAGTGCAAACTTAAATGTATAGATAATTCAATTAAAAGGGTGTACTATATCGAATTTTTGCAAAATTTTTGTTTGTTATTACGATAAAGCCCTGACAAAGACTCATTCTATGATTGAGTCGGTGTTTTAGATTTTTAGAGATTATTAGATTTTAATCTATGCAGAGCACAACTTCAAAAAACAAGAAAAACGCCACAAGCCGCAAACGTATACTATACGTATATAACCAACCAGATTTTTGCCAATACCTTCTCTGAGGAAACTTTACAAAATGGGTAGTATATAACGGTTTCAAACCCATTGCATCGTATGCTTACCTCTGAAAGACGAAGCTTGTTTTGTTACGAGTAACGTTTGGAAAACATTTTTTTAGTTTTTTTTGCTTTTTGCATTTGTTTTGGTTTAAATTATTTTATGAAGAAAAGGGGGATACCTTGAAATAGATTTTCAAATGATAAACATCAGCTATAAAAGGCGAAATACCTTCACTGTTTAGTAAATGAGCAACAACGTTGTTGACGCATAAAACAGTCATATGAATCATAGGAGATGCAGTGTATACATCAATCAAACCAACAACTCAAAACTGAACGGTATGAAATTCGCTGTGTTTTGTTTGTTGTATTGTTTTAGGAGAATCTCAGTGTGAAAATATTCACTTCTGTCCACGTGCAAGTGGTGGAGTTTCAAAAAAATTGTCTGACTATTGTTGATATGAAAAAAGAATTAATCCAGAAAGCCGTGGCGGAGTGTTTTTTTTCTTTTCTGTTTGATCATTTGTCTCTTCGTTTAGTTTTTGCTTACTTGTAAGGGTAAATTCAGTAAAAACAAATCTCCCATTGACTTTAATGCTAATCTATGTGTGGGAATAAATTTATACCTGATTTACCTTTAGAAATTAAAATCTTTCATATATCATTCATGCAAGTACAAATGTAGCCCTATCTTTTGCAACAATAAAAACATAGAGTCATGCGGCATTTTTGGGCATTCACATGGCCTTGTTTACAAACAATGTACATTCGCACTGAATTCCTATACTGACCCCCATTACTTTTCAACCCTGAAGGGAAACAAATTAGTACATTCAGCATATATTTTTTTTTTTTTTTTTCAACTCTAGTTTTGATCCATCTACCAAAAAAATATTTATTACAAACATTATCTGCCAATCAGAAGAGCATATAACTTCAGTGTTATACAGAAAGCTCTCCCCTAAATGGGCGGTCCCTGATGACGTATGTTTATTTACTGAATTTACCCCCGTATGTGTCTGCAGAAAACTAGTAGTACACATTGTAGACAAAATGTAGTTCCTACGAGTAGCTGTTACTTTGTGCAAAAGTAAAAGACAATGGGCAATGAATTGATACAAATTGAAAGGCTCCACGTTACAGGGTGACGGTAGAACCCGTGACGGAAGTTTCACGTGAATAATGAAATAAATATTTGAAAGTATGATATGTTTGCCTTGTTGCCCAAATCGGAAGTACCTGTTCTTATACTAAGATCCACTTTTCGGGGGGAACCAGTGTGCTCTACCATGTAATATGTTGCTTTTTCTCATCACAGTCAAGTCGGGATCAGATAATTTGGCTATCAAATAAATGCCACTTTGTTGTAACTTAAGTCGAAATAGTCATCAATGCTTAAGATTGCATAGTGGTTTTATTTTAGAAAACACATTTGAAGCAAGTGCGTGTGTGCAATTCTATATCATTCGTGTTTTTTTTCTCTTCTTCTCTCACAAAAATACAAATAAAAGGTAATGTTTAACTAGACTTGAGGTGAATTTCTAACACAATGGCTTTAATTTGCATGGAATATTTGCCACTGGACGTTAATCAAAAACAATCAAATCAATCCACTACACTTGAGGCAAAGAAACACTCGCAGTGCTTAGTCTATCCAATTTATATGACATTTTTGTCAGCAATTAGTGCACATGGAAAATTAAGTACTGCGTGAATATATGGAGATGAGAGGGTCTTGATAATGAGAAAAAAAAAGGGGGGGCTAGACGTTTAGATATGATAAACGACCTTTCACGACAACGTACCTGACGTGGGACCCACACACGTTTAATAAAATGTAAATGGGATGATTATAAAGCTCTTTTTTTTTAAATGTTATTACTAACACCCCCCTTTTGTCATTCATCCCTGAAGAGGACAGAAAAAGGACTATTCAGGTAGCTAAGATTAAGGTCTTTCGCCTCATCGAACGTACGGGTTTCATTCCGTCCCGTTCAGGGCAACGTTCCCAACAGATGTAGACTGTGGTTTGAAATCATAGCATGCAGTGCAAACTTAAATGTATAGATAATTCAATTAAAAGGGTGTACTATATCGAATTTTTGCAAAATTTTTGTTTGTTATTACGATAAAGCCCTGACAAAGACTCATTCTATGATTGAGTCGGTGTTTTAGATTTTTAGAGATTATTAGATTTTAATCTATGCAGAGCACAACTTCAAAAAACAAGAAAAACGCCACAAGCCGCAAACGTATACTATACGTATATAACCAACCAGATTTTTGCCAATACCTTCTCTGAGGAAACTTTACAAAATGGGTAGTATATAACGGTTTCAAACCCATTACATCGTATGCTTACCTCTGAAAGACGAAGCTTGTTTTGTTACGAGTAACATTTGGAAAACATTTTTTTAGTTTTTTTTGCTTTTTGCATTTGTTTTGGTTTAAATTATTTTATGAAGAAAAGGGGGATACCTTGAAATAGATTTTCAAATGATAAACATCAGCTATAAAAGGCGAAATACCTTCACTGTTTAGTAAATGAGCAACAACGTTGTTGACGCATAAAACAGTCATATGAATCATAGGAGATGCAGTGTATACATCAATCAAACCAACAACTCAAAACTGAACGGTATGAAATTCGCTGTGTTTTGTTTGTTGTATTGTTTTAGGAGAATCTCAGTGTGATAATATTCACTTCTGTCCACGTGCAAGTGGTGGAGTTTCAAAAAAATTGTCTGACTATTGTTGATATGAAAAAAGAATTAATCCAGAAAGCCGTGGCGGAGTGTTTTTTTTCTTTTCTGTTTGATCATTTGTCTCTTCGTTTAGTTTTTGCTTACTTGTAAGGGTAAATTCAGTAAAAAAAAATCTCCCATTGACTTTAATGCTAATCTATGTGTGGGAATAAATTTATACCTGATTTACCTTTAGAAATTAAAATCTTTCATATATCATTCATGCAAGTACAAATGTAGCCCTATCTTTTGCAACAATAAAAACATAGAGTCATGCGGCATTTTTGGGCATTCACATGGCCTTGTTTACAAACAATGTACATTCGCACTGAATTCCTATACTGACCCCCATTACTTTTCAACCCTGAAGGGAAACAAATTAGTACATTCAGCATATATTTTTTTTTTTTTTTTCAACTCTAGTTTTGATCCATCTACCAAAAAAATATTTATTACAAACATTATCTGCCAATCAGAAGAGCATATAACTTCAGTGTTATACAGAAAGCTCTCCCCTAAATGGGCGGTCCCTGATGACGTATGTTTATTTACTGAATTTACCCCCGTATGTGTCTGCAGAAAACTAGTAGTACACATTGTAGACAAAATGTAGTTCCTACGAGTAGCTGTTACTTTGTGCAAAAGTAAAAGACAATGGGCAATGAATTGATACAAATTGAAAGGCTCCACGTTACAGGGTGACGGTAGAACCCGTGACGGAAGTTTCACGTGAATAATGAAATAAATATTTGAAAGTATGATATGTTTGCCTTGTTGCCCAAATCGGAAGTACCTGTTCTTATACTAAGATCCACTTTTCGGGGGGAACCAGTGTGCTCTACCATGTAATATGTTGCTTTTTCTCATCACAGTCAAGTCGGGATCAGATAATTTGGCTATCAAATAAATGCCACTTTGTTGTAACTTAAGTCGAAATAGTCATCAATGCTTAAGATTGCATAGTGGTTTTATTTTAGAAAACACATTTGAAGCAAGTGCGTGTGTGCAATTCTATATCATTCGTGTTTTTTTTCTCTTCTTCTCTCACAAAAATACAAATAAAAGGTAATGTTTAACTAGACTTGAGGTGAATTTCAAACACAATGGCTTTAATTTGCATGGAATATTTGCCACTGGACGTTAATCAAAAACAATCAAATCAATCCACTACACTTGAGGCAAAGAAACACTCGCAGTGCTTAGTCTATCCAATTTATATGACATTTTTGTCAGCAATTAGTGCACATGGAAAATTAAGTACTGCGTGAATATATGGAGATGAGAGGGTCTTGATAATGAGAAAAAAAAAGGGGGGGCTAGACGTTTAGATATGATAAACGACCTTTCACGACAACGTACCTGACGTGGGACCCACACACGTTTAATAAAATGTAAATGGGATGATTATAAAGCTCTTTTTTTTTAAATGTTATTACTAACACCCCCCTTTTGTCATTCATCCCTGAAGAGGACAGAAAAAGGACTATTCAGGTAGCTAAGATTAAGGTCTTTCGCCTCATCGAACGTACGGGTTTCATTCCGTCCCGTTCAGGGCAACGTTCCCAACAGATGTAGACTGTGGTTTGAAATCATAGCATGCAGTGCAAACTTAAATGTATAGATAATTCAATTAAAAGGGTGTACTATATCGAATTTTTGCAAAATTTTTGTTTGTTATTACGATAAAGCCCTGACAAAGACTCATTCTATGATTGAGTCGGTGTTTTAGATTTTTAGAGATTATTAGATTTTAATCTATGCAGAGCACAACTTCAAAAAACAAGAAAAACGCCACAAGCCGCAAACGTATACTATACGTATATAACCAACCAGATTTTTGCCAATACCTTCTCTGAGGAAACTTTACAAAATGGGTAGTATATAAGGGTTTCAAACCCATTACATCGTATGCTTACCTCTGAAAGACGGAGCTTGTTTTGTTACGAGTAACGTTTGGAAAACAATTTTTTAGTTTTTTTTGCTTTTTGCATTTGTTTTGGTTTAAATTATTTTATGAAGAAAAGGGGGATACCTTGAAATAGATTTTCAAATGATAAACATCAGCTATAAAAGGCGAAATACCTTCACTGTTTAGTAAATGAGCAACAACGTTGTTGACGCATAAAACAGTCATATGAATCATAGGAGATGCAGTGTATACATCAATCAAACCAACAACTCAAAACTGAACGGTATGAAATTCGCTGTGTTTTGTTTGTTGTATTGTTTTAGGAGAATCTCAGTGTGAAAATATTCACTTCTGTCCACGTGCAAGTGGTGGAGTTTCAAAAAAATTGTCTGACTATTGTTGATATGAAAAAAGAATTAATCCAGAAAGCCGTGGCGGAGTGTTTTTTTTCTTTTCTGTTTGATCATTTGTCTCTTCGTTTAGTTTTTGCTTACTTGTAAGGGTAAATTCAGTAAAAAAAAATCTCCCATTGACTTTAATGCTAATCTATGTGTGGGAATAAATTTATACCTGATTTACCTTTAGAAATTAAAATCTTTCATATATCATTCATGCAAGTACAAATGTAGCCCTATCTTTTGCAACAATAAAAACATAGAGTCATGCGGCATTTTTGGGCATTCACATGGCCTTGTTTACAAACAATGTACATTCGCACTGAATTCCTATACTGACCCCCATTACTTTTCAACCCTGAAGGGAAACAAATTAGTACATTCAGCATATATTTTTTTTTTTTTTTTTTCAACTCTAGTTTTGATCCATCTACCAAAAAAATATTTATTACAAACATTATCTGCCAATCAGAAGAGCATATAACTTCAGTGTTATACAGAAAGCTCTCCCCTAAATGGGCGGTCCCTGATGACGTATGTTTATTTACTGAATTTACCCCCGTATGTGTCTGCAGAAAACTAGTAGTACACATTGTAGACAAAATGTAGTTCCTACGAGTAGCTGTTACTTTGTGCAAAAGTAAAAGACAATGGGCAATGAATTGATACAAATTGAAAGGCTCCACGTTACAGGGTGACGGTAGAACCCGTGACGGAAGTTTCACGTGAATAATGAAATAAATATTTGAAAGTATGATATGTTTGCCTTGTTGCCCAAATCGGAAGTACCTGTTCTTATACTAAGATCCACTTTTCGGGGGGAACCAGTGTGCTCTACCATGTAATATGTTGCTTTTTCTCATCACAGTCAAGTCGGGATCAGATAATTTGGCTATCAAATAAATGCCACTTTGTTGTAACTTAAGTCGAAATAGTCATCAATGCTTAAGATTGCATAGTGGTTTTATTTTAGAAAACACATTTGAAGCAAGTGCGTGTGTGCAATTCTATATCATTCGTGTTTTTTTTCTCTTCTTCTCTCACAAAAATACAAATAAAAGGTAATGTTTAACTAGACTTGAGGTGAATTTCAAACACAATGGCTTTAATTTGCATGGAATATTTGCCACTGGACGTTAATCAAAAACAATCAAATCAATCCACTACACTTGAGGCAAAGAAACACTCGCAGTGCTTAGTCTATCCAATTTATATGACATTTTTGTCAGCAATTAGTGCACATGGAAAATTAAGTACTGCGTGAATATATGGAGATGAGAGGGTCTTGATAATGAGAAAAAAAAAGGGGGGGCTAGACGTTTAGATATGATAAACGACCTTTCACGACAACGTACCTGACGTGGGACCCACACACGTTTAATAAAATGTAAATGGGATGATTATAAAGCTCTTTTTTTTTAAATGTTATTACTAACACCCCCCTTTTGTCATTCATCCCTGAAGAGGACAGAAAAAGGACTATTCAGGTAGCTAAGATTAAGGTCTTTCGCCTCATCGAACGTACGGGTTTCATTCCGTCCCGTTCAGGGCAACGTTCCCAACAGATGTAGACTGTGGTTTGAAATCATAGCATGCAGTGCAAACTTAAATGTATAGATAATTCAATTAAAAGGGTGTACTATATCGAATTTTTGCAAAATTTTTGTTTGTTATTACGATAAAGCCCTGACAAAGACTCATTCTATGATTGAGTCGGTGTTTTAGATTTTTAGAGATTATTAGATTTTAATCTATGCAGAGCACAACTTCAAAAAACAAGAAAAACGCCACAAGCCGCAAACGTATACTATACGTATATAACCAACCAGATTTTTGCCAATACCTTCTCTGAGGAAACTTTACAAAATGGGTAGTATATAAGGGTTTCAAACCCATTACATCGTATGCTTACCTCTGAAAGACGAAGCTTGTTTTGTTACGAGTAACGTTTGGAAAACAATTTTTTAGTTTTTTTTGCTTTTTGCATTTGTTTTGGTTTAAATTATTTTATGAAGAAAAGGGGGATACCTTGAAATAGATTTTCAAATGATAAACATCAGCTATAAAAGGCGAAATACCTTCACTGTTTAGTAAATGAGCAACAACGTTGTTGACGCATAAAACAGTCATATGAATCATAGGAGATGCAGTGTATACATCAATCAAACCAACAACTCAAAACTGAACGGTATGAAATTCGCTGTGTTTTGTTTGTTGTATTGTTTTAGGAGAATCTCAGTGTGAAAATATTCACTTCTGTCCACGTGCAAGTGGTGGAGTTTCAAAAAAATTGTCTGACTATTGTTGATATGAAAAAAGAATTAATCCAGAAAGCCGTGGCGGAGTGTTTTTTTTCTTTTCTGTTTGATCATTTGTCTCTTCGTTTAGTTTTTGCTTACTTGTAAGGGTAAATTCAGTAAAAAAAAATCTCCCATTGACTTTAATGCTAATCTATGTGTGGGAATAAATTTATACCTGATTTACCTTTAGAAATTAAAATCTTTCATATATCATTCATGCAAGTACAAATGTAGCCCTATCTTTTGCAACAATAAAAACATAGAGTCATGCGGCATTTTTGGGCATTCACATGGCCTTGTTTACAAACAATGTACATTCGCACTGAATTCCTATACTGACCCCCATTACTTTTCAACCCTGAAGGGAAACAAATTAGTACATTCAGCATATATTTTTTTTTTTTTTTTTCAACTCTAGTTTTGATCCATCTACCAAAAAAATATTTATTACAAACATTATCTGCCAATCAGAAGAGCATATAACTTCAGTGTTATACAGAAAGCTCTCCCCTAAATGGGCGGTCCCTGATGACGTATGTTTATTTACTGAATTTACCCCCGTATGTGTCTGCAGAAAACTAGTAGTACACATTGTAGACAAAATGTAGTTCCTACGAGTAGCTGTTACTTTGTGCAAAAGTAAAAGACAATGGGCAATGAATTGATACAAATTGAAAGGCTCCACGTTACAGGGTGACGGTAGAACCCGTGACGGAAGTTTCACGTGAATAATGAAATAAATATTTGAAAGTATGATATGTTTGCCTTGTTGCCCAAATCGGAAGTACCTGTTCTTATACTAAGATCCACTTTTCGGGGGGAACCAGTGTGCTCTACCATGTAATATGTTGCTTTTTCTCATCACAGTCAAGTCGGGATCAGATAATTTGGCTATCAAATAAATGCCACTTTGTTGTAACTTAAGTCGAAATAGTCATCAATGCTTAAGATTGCATAGTGGTTTTATTTTAGAAAACACATTTGAAGCAAGTGCGTGTGTGCAATTCTATATCATTCGTGTTTTTTTTCTCTTCTTCTCTCACAAAAATACAAATAAAAGGTAATGTTTAACTAGACTTGAGGTGAATTTCTAACACAATGGCTTTAATTTGCATGGAATATTTGCCACTGGACGTTAATCAAAAACAATCAAATCAATCCACTACACTTGAGGCAAAGAAACACTCGCAGTGCTTAGTCTATCCAATTTATATGACATTTTTGTCAGCAATTAGTGCACATGGAAAATTAAGTACTGCGTGAATATATGGAGATGAGAGGGTCTTGATAATGAGAAAAAAAAAGGGGGGGCTAGACGTTTAGATATGATAAACGACCTTTCACGACAACGTACCTGACGTGGGACCCACACACGTTTAATAAAATGTAAATGGGATGATTATAAAGCTCTTTTTTTTTTAAATGTTATTACTAACACCCCCCTTTTGTCATTCATCCCTGAAGAGGACAGAAAAAGGACTATTCAGGTAGCTAAGATTAAGGTATTTCGCCTCATCGAACGTACGGGTTTCATTCCGTCCCGTTCAGGGCAACGTTCCCAACAGATGTAGACTGTGGTTTGAAATCATAGCATGCAGTGCAAACTTAAATGTATAGATAATTCAATTAAAAGGGTGTACTATATCGAATTTTTGCAAAATTTTTGTTTGTTATTACGATAAAGCCCTGACAAAGACTCATTCTATGATTGAGTCGGTGTTTTAGATTTTTAGAGATTATTAGATTTTAATCTATGCAGAGCACAACTTCAAAAAACAAGAAAAACGCCACAAGCCGCAAACGTATACTATACGTATATAACCAACCAGATTTTTGCCAATACCTTCTCTGAGGAAACTTTACAAAATGGGTAGTATATAAGGGTTTCAAACCCATTACATCGTATGCTTACCTCTGAAAGACGAAGCTTGTTTTGTTACGAGTAACGTTTGGAAAACAATTTTTTAGTTTTTTTTGCTTTTTGCATTTGTTTTGGTTTAAATTATTTTATGAAGAAAAGGGGGATACCTTGAAATAGATTTTCAAATGATAAACATCAGCTATAAAAGGCGAAATACCTTCACTGTTTAGTAAATGAGCAACAACGTTGTTGACGCATAAAACAGTCATATGAATCATAGGAGATGCAGTGTATACATCAATCAAACCAACAACTCAAAACTGAACGGTATGAAATTCGCTGTGTTTTGTTTGTTGTATTGTTTTAGGAGAATCTCAGTGTGAAAATATTCACTTCTGTCCACGTGCAAGTGGTGGAGTTTCAAAAAAATTGTCTGACTATTGTTGATATGAAAAAAGAATTAATCCAGAAAGCCGTGGCGGAGTGTTTTTTTTCTTTTCTGTTTGATCATTTGTCTCTTCGTTTAGTTTTTGCTTACTTGTAAGGGTAAATTCAGTAAAAAAAAATCTCCCATTGACTTTAATGCTAATCTATGTGTGGGAATAAATTTATACCTGATTTACCTTTAGAAATTAAAATCTTTCATATATCATTCATGCAAGTACAAATGTAGCCCTATCTTTTGCAACAATAAAAACATAGAGTCATGCGGCATTTTTGGGCATTCACATGGCCTTGTTTACAAACAATGTACATTCGCACTGAATTCCTATACTGACCCCATTACTTTTCAACCCTGAAGGGAAACAAATTAGTACATTCAGCATATATTTTTTTTTTTTTTTTTCAACTCTAGTTTTGATCCATCTACCAAAAAAATATTTATTACAAACATTATCTGCCAATCAGAAGAGCATATAACTTCAGTGTTATACAGAAAGCTCTCCCCTAAATGGGCGGTCCCTGATGACGTATGTTTATTTACTGAATTTACCCCCGTATGTGTCTGCAGAAAACTAGTAGTACACATTGTAGACAAAATGTAGTTCCTACGAGTAGCTGTTACTTTGTGCAAAAGTAAAAGACAATGGGCAATGAATTGATACAAATTGAAAGGCTCCACGTTACAGGGTGACGGTAGAACCCGTGACGGAAGTTTCACGTGAATAATGAAATAAATATTTGAAAGTATGATATGTTTGCCTTGTTGCCCAAATCGGAAGTACCTGTTCTTATACTAAGATCCACTTTTCGGGGGGAACCAGTGTGCTCTACCATGTAATATGTTGCTTTTTCTCATCACAGTCAAGTCGGGATCAGATAATTTGGCTATCAAATAAATGCCACTTTGTTGTAACTTAAGTCGAAATAGTCATCAATGCTTAAGATTGCATAGTGGTTTTATTTTAGAAAACACATTTGAAGCAAGTGCGTGTGTGCAATTCTATATCATTCGTGTTTTTTTTCTCTTCTTCTCTCACAAAAATACAAATAAAAGGTAATGTTTAACTAGACTTGAGGTGAATTTCTAACACAATGGCTTTAATTTGCATGGAATATTTGCCACTGGACGTTAATCAAAAACAATCAAATCAATCCACTACACTTGAGGCAAAGAAACACTCGCAGTGCTTAGTCTATCCAATTTATATGACATTTTTGTCAGCAATTAGTGCACATGGAAAATTAAGTACTGCGTGAATATATGGAGATGAGAGGGTCTTGATAATGAGAAAAAAAAGGGGGGGCTAGACGTTTAGATATGATAAACGACCTTTCACGACAACGTACCTGACGTGGGACCCACACACGTTTAATAAAATGTAAATGGGATGATTATAAAGCTCTTTTTTTTTAAATGTTATTACTAACACCCCCCTTTTGTCATTCATCCCTGAAGAGGACAGAAAAAGGACTATTCAGGTAGCTAAGATTAAGGTCTTTCGCCTCATCGAACGTACGGGTTTCATTCCGTCCCGTTCAGGGCAACGTTCCCAACAGATGTAGACTGTGGTTTGAAATCATAGCATGCAGTGCAAACTTAAATGTATAGATAATTCAATTAAAAGGGTGTACTATATCGAATTTTTGCAAAATTTTTGTTTGTTATTACGATAAAGCCCTGACAAAGACTCATTCTATGATTGAGTCGGTGTTTTAGATTTTTAGAGATTATTAGATTTTAATCTATGCAGAGCACAACTTCAAAAAACAAGAAAAACGCCACAAGCCGCAAACGTATACTATACGTATATAACCAACCAGATTTTTGCCAATACCTTCTCTGAGGAAACTTTACAAAATGGGTAGTATATAAGGGTTTCAAACCCATTACATCGTATGCTTACCTCTGAAAGACGAAGCTTGTTTTGTTACGAGTAACGTTTGGAAAACAATTTTTTAGTTTTTTTTGCTTTTTGCATTTGTTTTGGTTTAAATTATTTTATGAAGAAAAGGGGGATACCTTGAAATAGATTTTCAAATGATAAACATCAGCTATAAAAGGCGAAATACCTTCACTGTTTAGTAAATGAGCAACAACGTTGTTGACGCATAAAACAGTCATATGAATCATAGGAGATGCAGTGTATACATCAATCAAACCAACAACTCAAAACTGAACGGTATGAAATTCGCTGTGTTTTGTTTGTTGTATTGTTTTAGGAGAATCTCAGTGTGAAAATATTCACTTCTGTCCACGTGCAAGTGGTGGAGTTTCAAAAAAATTGTCTGACTATTGTTGATATGAAAAAAGAATTAATCCAGAAAGCCGTGGCGGAGTGTTTTTTTTCTTTTCTGTTTGATCATTTGTCTCTTCGTTTAGTTTTTGCTTACTTGTAAGGGTAAATTCAGTAAAAAAAAATCTCCCATTGACTTTAATGCTAATCTATGTGTGGGAATAAATTTATACCTGATTTACCTTTAGAAATTAAAATCTTTCATATATCATTCATGCAAGTACAAATGTAGCCCTATCTTTTGCAACAATAAAAACATAGAGTCATGCGGCATTTTTGGGCATTCACATGGCCTTGTTTACAAACAATGTACATTCGCACTGAATTCCTATACTGACCCCCATTACTTTTCAACCCTGAAGGGAAACAAATTAGTACATTCAGCATATATTTTTTTTTTTTTTTTTCAACTCTAGTTTTGATCCATCTACCAAAAAAATATTTATTACAAACATTATCTGCCAATCAGAAGAGCATATAACTTCAGTGTTATACAGAAAGCTCTCCCCTAAATGGGCGGTCCCTGATGACGTATGTTTATTTACTGAATTTACCCCCGTATGTGTCTGCAGAAAACTAGTAGTACACATTGTAGACAAAATGTAGTTCCTACGAGTAGCTGTTACTTTGTGCAAAAGTAAAAGACAATGGGCAATGAATTGATACAAATTGAAAGGCTCCACGTTACAGGGTGACGGTAGAACCCGTGACGGAAGTTTCACGTGAATAATGAAATAAATATTTGAAAGTATGATATGTTTGCCTTGTTGCCCAAATCGGAAGTACCTGTTCTTATACTAAGATCCACTTTTCGGGGGGAACCAGTGTGCTCTACCATGTAATATGTTGCTTTTTCTCATCACAGTCAAGTCGGGATCAGATAATTTGGCTATCAAATAAATGCCACTTTGTTGTAACTTAAGTCGAAATAGTCATCAATGCTTAAGATTGCATAGTGGTTTTATTTTAGAAAACACATTTGAAGCAAGTGCGTGTGTGCAATTCTATATCATTCGTGTTTTTTTTCTCTTCTTCTCTCACAAAAATACAAATAAAAGGTAATGTTTAACTAGACTTGAGGTGAATTTCTAACACAATGGCTTTAATTTGCATGGAATATTTGCCACTGGACGTTAATCAAAAACAATCAAATCAATCCACTACACTTGAGGCAAAGAAACACTCGCAGTGCTTAGTCTATCCAATTTATATGACATTTTTGTCAGCAATTAGTGCACATGGAAAATTAAGTACTGCGTGAATATATGGAGATGAGAGGGTCTTGATAATGAGAAAAAAAAAGGGGGGGCTAGACGTTTAGATATGATAAACGACCTTTCACGACAACGTACCTGACGTGGGACCCACACACGTTTAATAAAATGTAAATGGGATGATTATAAAGCTCTTTTTTTTAAATGTTATTACTAACACCCCCCTTTTGTCATTCATCCCTGAAGAGGACAGAAAAAGGACTATTCAGGTAGCTAAGATTAAGGTCTTTCGCCTCATCGAACGTACGGGTTTCATTCCGTCCCGTTCAGGGCAACGTTCCCAACAGATGTAGACTGTGGTTTGAAATCATAGCATGCAGTGCAAACTTAAATGTATAGATAATTCAATTAAAAGGGTGTACTATATCGAATTTTTGCAAAATTTTTGTTTGTTATTACGATAAAGCCCTGACAAAGACTCATTCTATGATTGAGTCGGTGTTTTAGATTTTTAGAGATTATTAGATTTTAATCTATGCAGAGCACAACTTCAAAAAACAAGAAAAACGCCACAAGCCGCAAACGTATACTATACGTATATAACCAACCAGATTTTTGCCAATACCTTCTCTGAGGAAACTTTACAAAATGGGTAGTATATAAGGGTTTCAAACCCATTACATCGTATGCTTACCTCTGAAAGACGAAGCTTGTTTTGTTACGAGTAACGTTTGGAAAACAATTTTTTAGTTTTTTTTGCTTTTTGCATTTGTTTTGGTTTAAATTATTTTATGAAGAAAAGGGGGATACCTTGAAATAGATTTTCAAATGATAAACATCAGCTATAAAAGGCGAAATACCTTCACTGTTTAGTAAATGAGCAACAACGTTGTTGACGCATAAAACAGTCATATGAATCATAGGAGATGCAGTGTATACATCAATCAAACCAACAACTCAAAACTGAACGGTATGAAATTCGCTGTGTTTTGTTTGTTGTATTGTTTTAGGAGAATCTCAGTGTGAAAATATTCACTTCTGTCCACGTGCAAGTGGTGGAGTTTCAAAAAAATTGTCTGACTATTGTTGATATGAAAAAAGAATTAATCCAGAAAGCCGTGGCGGAGTGTTTTTTTTCTTTTCTGTTTGATCATTTGTCTCTTCGTTTAGTTTTTGCTTACTTGTAAGGGTAAATTCAGTAAAAAAAAATCTCCCATTGACTTTAATGCTAATCTATGTGTGGGAATAAATTTATACCTGATTTACCTTTAGAAATTAAAATCTTTCATATATCATTCATGCAAGTACAAATGTAGCCCTATCTTTTGCAACAATAAAAACATAGAGTCATGCGGCATTTTTGGGCATTCACATGGCCTTGTTTACAAACAATGTACATTCGCACTGAATTCCTATACTGACCCCCATTACTTTTCAACCCTGAAGGGAAACAAATTAGTACATTCAGCATATATTTTTTTTTTTTTTTTTCAACTCTAGTTTTGATCCATCTACCAAAAAAATATTTATTACAAACATTATCTGCCAATCAGAAGAGCATATAACTTCAGTGTTATACAGAAAGCTCTCCCCTAAATGGGCGGTCCCTGATGACGTATGTTTATTTACTGAATTTACCCCCGTATGTGTCTGCAGAAAACTAGTAGTACACATTGTAGACAAAATGTAGTTCCTACGAGTAGCTGTTACTTTGTGCAAAAGTAAAAGACAATGGGCAATGAATTGATACAAATTGAAAGGCTCCACGTTACAGGGTGACGGTAGAACCCGTGACGGAAGTTTCACGTGAATAATGAAATAAATATTTGAAAGTATGATATGTTTGCCTTGTTGCCCAAATCGGAAGTACCTGTTCTTATACTAAGATCCACTTTTCGGGGGGAACCAGTGTGCTCTACCATGTAATATGTTGCTTTTTCTCATCACAGTCAAGTCGGGATCAGATAATTTGGCTATCAAATAAATGCCACTTTGTTGTAACTTAAGTCGAAATAGTCATCAATGCTTAAGATTGCATAGTGGTTTTATTTTAGAAAACACATTTGAAGCAAGTGCGTGTGTGCAATTCTATATCATTCGTGTTTTTTTTCTCTTCTTCTCTCACAAAAATACAAATAAAAGGTAATGTTTAACTAGACTTGAGGTGAATTTCTAACACAATGGCTTTAATTTGCATGGAATATTTGCCACTGGACGTTAATCAAAAACAATCAAATCAATCCACTACACTTGATGCAAAGAAACACTCGCAGTGCTTAGTCTATCCAATTTATATGACATTTTTGTCAGCAATTAGTGCACATGGAAAATTAAGTACTGCGTGAATATATGGAGATGAGAGGGTCTTGATAATGAGAAAAAAAAAGGGGGGGGCTAGACGTTTAGATATGATAAACGACCTTTCACGACAACGTACCTGACGTGGGACCCACACACGTTTAATAAAATGTAAATGGGATGATTATAAAGCTCTTTTTTTTTAAATGTTATTACTAACACCCCCCTTTTGTCATTCATCCCTGAAGAGGACAGAAAAAGGACTATTCAGGTAGCTAAGATTAAGGTCTTTCGCCTCATCGAACGTACGGGTTTCATTCCGTCCCGTTCAGGGCAACGTTCCCAACAGATGTAGACTGTGGTTTGAAATCATAGCATGCAGTGCAAACTTAAATGTATAGATAATTCAATTAAAAGGGTGTACTATATCGAATTTTTGCAAAATTTTTGTTTGTTATTACGATAAAGCCCTGACAAAGACTCATTCTATGATTGAGTCGGTGTTTTAGATTTTTAGAGATTATTAGATTTTAATCTATGCAGAGCACAACTTCAAAAAACAAGAAAAACGCCACAAGCCGCAAACGTATACTATACGTATATAACCAACCAGATTTTTGCCAATACCTTCTCTGAGGAAACTTTACAAAATGGGTAGTATATAAGGGTTTCAAACCCATTACATCGTATGCTTACCTCTGAAAGACGAAGCTTGTTTTGTTACGAGTAACGTTTGGAAAACAATTTTTTAGTTTTTTTTGCTTTTTGCATTTGTTTTGGTTTAAATTATTTTATGAAGAAAAGGGGGATACCTTGAAATAGATTTTCAAATGATAAACATCAGCTATAAAAGGCGAAATACCTTCACTGTTTAGTAAATGAGCAACAACGTTGTTGACGCATAAAACAGTCATATGAATCATAGGAGATGCAGTGTATACATCAATCAAACCAACAACTCAAAACTGAACGGTATGAAATTCGCTGTGTTTTGTTTGTTGTATTGTTTTAGGAGAATCTCAGTGTGAAAATATTCACTTCTGTCCACGTGCAAGTGGTGGAGTTTCAAAAAAATTGTCTGACTATTGTTGATATGAAAAAAGAATTAATCCAGAAAGCCGTGGCGGAGTGTTTTTTTTCTTTTCTGTTTGATCATTTGTCTCTTCGTTTAGTTTTTGCTTACTTGTAAGGGTAAATTCAGTAAAAAAAAATCTCCCATTGACTTTAATGCTAATCTATGTGTGGGAATAAATTTATACCTGATTTACCTTTAGAAATTAAAATCTTTCATATATCATTCATGCAAGTACAAATGTAGCCCTATCTTTTGCAACAATAAAAACATAGAGTCATGCGGCATTTTTGGGCATTCACATGGCCTTGTTTACAAACAATGTACATTCGCACTGAATTCCTATACTGACCCCCATTACTTTTCAACCCTGAAGGGAAACAAATTAGTACATTCAGCATATATTTTTTTTTTTTTTTTCAACTCTAGTTTTGATCCATCTACCAAAAAAATATTTATTACAAACATTATCTGCCAATCAGAAGAGCATATAACTTCAGTGTTATACAGAAAGCTCTCCCCTAAATGGGCGGTCCCTGATGACGTATGTTTATTTACTGAATTTACCCCCGTATGTGTCTGCAGAAAACTAGTAGTACACATTGTAGACAAAATGTAGTTCCTACGAGTAGCTGTTACTTTGTGCAAAAGTAAAAGACAATGGGCAATGAATTGATACAAATTGAAAGGCTCCACGTTACAGGGTGACGGTAGAACCCGTGACGGAAGTTTCACGTGAATAATGAAATAAATATTTGAAAGTATGATATGTTTGCCTTGTTGCCCAAATCGGAAGTACCTGTTCTTATACTAAGATCCACTTTTCGGGGGGAACCAGTGTGCTCTACCATGTAATATGTTGCTTTTTCTCATCACAGTCAAGTCGGGATCAGATAATTTGGCTATCAAATAAATGCCACTTTGTTGTAACTTAAGTCGAAATAGTCATCAATGCTTAAGATTGCATAGTGGTTTTATTTTAGAAAACACATTTGAAGCAAGTGCGTGTGTGCAATTCTATATCATTCGTGTTTTTTTTCTCTTCTTCTCTCACAAAAATACAAATAAAAGGTAATGTTTAACTAGACTTGAGGTGAATTTCTAACACAATGGCTTTAATTTGCATGGAATATTTGCCACTGGACGTTAATCAAAAACAATCAAATCAATCCACTACACTTGAGGCAAAGAAACACTCGCAGTGCTTAGTCTATCCAATTTATATGACATTTTTGTCAGCAATTAGTGCACATGGAAAATTAAGTACTGCGTGAATATATGGAGATGAGAGGGTCTTGATAATGAGAAAAAAAAAGGGGGGGCTAGACGTTTAGATATGATAAACGACCTTTCACGACAACGTACCTGACGTGGGACCCACACACGTTTAATAAAATGTAAATGGGATGATTATAAAGCTCTTTTTTTTTAAATGTTATTACTAACACCCCCCTTTTGTCATTCATCCCTGAAGAGGACAGAAAAAGGACTATTCAGGTAGCTAAGATTAAGGTCTTTCGCCTCATCGAACGTACGGGTTTCATTCCGTCCCGTTCAGGGCAACGTTCCCAACAGATGTAGACTGTGGTTTGAAATCATAGCATGCAGTGCAAACTTAAATGTATAGATAATTCAATTAAAAGGGTGTACTATATCGAATTTTTGCAAAATTTTTGTTTGTTATTACGATAAAGCCCTGACAAAGACTCATTCTATGATTGAGTCGGTGTTTTAGATTTTTAGAGATTATTAGATTTTAATCTATGCAGAGCACAACTTCAAAAAACAAGAAAAACGCCACAAGCCGCAAACGTATACTATACGTATATAACCAACCAGATTTTTGCCAATACCTTCTCTGAGGAAACTTTACAAAATGGGTAGTATATAAGGGTTTCAAACCCATTACATCGTATGCTTACCTCTGAAAGACGAAGCTTGTTTTGTTACGAGTAACGTTTGGAAAACAATTTTTTAGTTTTTTTTGCTTTTTGCATTTGTTTTGGTTTAAATTATTTTATGAAGAAAAGGGGGATACCTTGAAATAGATTTTCAAATGATAAACATCAGCTATAAAAGGCGAAATACCTTCACTGTTTAGTAAATGAGCAACAACGTTGTTGACGCATAAAACAGTCATATGAATCATAGGAGATGCAGTGTATACATCAATCAAACCAACAACTCAAAACTGAACGGTATGAAATTCGCTGTGTTTTGTTTGTTGTATTGTTTTAGGAGAATCTCAGTGTGAAAATATTCACTTCTGTCCACGTGCAAGTGGTGGAGTTTCAAAAAAATTGTCTGACTATTGTTGATATGAAAAAAGAATTAATCCAGAAAGCCGTGGCGGAGTGTTTTTTTTCTTTTCTGTTTGATCATTTGTCTCTTCGTTTAGTTTTTGCTTACTTGTAAGGGTAAATTCAGTAAAAAAAAATCTCCCATTGACTTTAATGCTAATCTATGTGTGGGAATAAATTTATACCTGATTTACCTTTAGAAATTAAAATCTTTCATATATCATTCATGCAAGTACAAATGTAGCCCTATCTTTTGCAACAATAAAAACATAGAGTCATGCGGCATTTTTGGGCATTCACATGGCCTTGTTTACAAACAATGTACATTCGCACTGAATTCCTATACTGACCCCCATTACTTTTCAACCCTGAAGGGAAACAAATTAGTACATTCAGCATATATTTTTTTTTTTTTTTTTCAACTCTAGTTTTGATCCATCTACCAAAAAAATATTTATTACAAACATTATCTGCCAATCAGAAGAGCATATAACTTCAGTGTTATACAGAAAGCTCTCCCCTAAATGGGCGGTCCCTGATGACGTATGTTTATTTACTGAATTTACCCCCGTATGTGTCTGCAGAAAACTAGTAGTACACATTGTAGACAAAATGTAGTTCCTACGAGTAGCTGTTACTTTGTGCAAAAGTAAAAGACAATGGGCAATGAATTGATACAAATTGAAAGGCTCCACGTTACAGGGTGACGGTAGAACCCGTGACGGAAGTTTCACGTGAATAATGAAATAAATATTTGAAAGTATGATATGTTTGCCTTGTTGCCCAAATCGGAAGTACCTGTTCTTATACTAAGATCCACTTTTCGGGGGGAACCAGTGTGCTCTACCATGTAATATGTTGCTTTTTCTCATCACAGTCAAGTCGGGATCAGATAATTTGGCTATCAAATAAATGCCACTTTGTTGTAACTTAAGTCGAAATAGTCATCAATGCTTAAGATTGCATAGTGGTTTTATTTTAGAAAACACATTTGAAGCAAGTGCGTGTGTGCAATTCTATATCATTCGTGTTTTTTTTCTCTTCTTCTCTCACAAAAATACAAATAAAAGGTAATGTTTAACTAGACTTGAGGTGAATTTCTAACACAATGGCTTTAATTTGCATGGAATATTTGCCACTGGACGTTAATCAAAAACAATCAAATCAATCCACTACACTTGAGGCAAAGAAACACTCGCAGTGCTTAGTCTATCCAATTTATATGACATTTTTGTCAGCAATTAGTGCACATGGAAAATTAAGTACTGCGTGAATATATGGAGATGAGAGGGTCTTGATAATGAGAAAAAAAAAGGGGGGGGCTAGACGTTTAGATATGATAAACGACCTTTCACGACAACGTACCTGACGTGGGACCCACACACGTTTAATAAAATGTAAATGGGATGATTATAAAGCTCTTTTTTTTTAAATGTTATTACTAACACCCCCCTTTTGTCATTCATCCCTGAAGAGGACAGAAAAAGGACTATTCAGGTAGCTAAGATTAAGGTCTTTCGCCTCATCGAACGTACGGGTTTCATTCCGTCCCGTTCAGGGCAACGTTCCCAACAGATGTAGACTGTGGTTTGAAATCATAGCATGCAGTGCAAACTTAAATGTATAGATAATTCAATTAAAAGGGTGTACTATATCGAATTTTTGCAAAATTTTTGTTTGTTATTACGATAAAGCCCTGACAAAGACTCATTCTATGATTGAGTCGGTGTTTTAGATTTTTAGAGATTATTAGATTTTAATCTATGCAGAGCACAACTTCAAAAAACAAGAAAAACGCCACAAGCCGCAAACGTATACTATACGTATATAACCAACCAGATTTTTGCCAATACCTTCTCTGAGGAAACTTTACAAAATGGGTAGTATATAAGGGTTTCAAACCCATTACATCGTATGCTTACCTCTGAAAGACGAAGCTTGTTTTGTTACGAGTAACGTTTGGAAAACAATTTTTTAGTTTTTTTTGCTTTTTGCATTTGTTTTGGTTTAAATTATTTTATGAAGAAAAGGGGGATACCTTGAAATAGATTTTCAAATGATAAACATCAGCTATAAAAGGCGAAATACCTTCACTGTTTAGTAAATGAGCAACAACGTTGTTGACGCATAAAACAGTCATATGAATCATAGGAGATGCAGTGTATACATCAATCAAACCAACAACTCAAAACTGAACGGTATGAAATTCGCTGTGTTTTGTTTGTTGTATTGTTTTAGGAGAATCTCAGTGTGAAAATATTCACTTCTGTCCACGTGCAAGTGGTGGAGTTTCAAAAAAATTGTCTGACTATTGTTGATATGAAAAAAGAATTAATCCAGAAAGCCGTGGCGGAGTGTTTTTTTTCTTTTCTGTTTGATCATTTGTCTCTTCGTTTAGTTTTTGCTTACTTGTAAGGGTAAATTCAGTAAAAAAAAATCTCCCATTGACTTTAATGCTAATCTATGTGTGGGAATAAATTTATACCTGATTTACCTTTAGAAATTAAAATCTTTCATATATCATTCATGCAAGTACAAATGTAGCCCTATCTTTTGCAACAATAAAAACATAGAGTCATGCGGCATTTTTGGGCATTCACATGGCCTTGTTTACAAACAATGTACATTCGCACTGAATTCCTATACTGACCCCCATTACTTTTCAACCCTGAAGGGAAACAAATTAGTACATTCAGCATATATTTTTTTTTTTTTTTTTCAACTCTAGTTTTGATCCATCTACCAAAAAAATATTTATTACAAACATTATCTGCCAATCAGAAGAGCATATAACTTCAGTGTTATACAGAAAGCTCTCCCCTAAATGGGCGGTCCCTGATGACGTATGTTTATTTACTGAATTTACCCCCGTATGTGTCTGCAGAAAACTAGTAGTACACATTGTAGACAAAATGTAGTTCCTACGAGTAGCTGTTACTTTGTGCAAAAGTAAAAGACAATGGGCAATGAATTGATACAAATTGAAAGGCTCCACGTTACAGGGTGACGGTAGAACCCGTGACGGAAGTTTCACGTGAATAATGAAATAAATATTTGAAAGTATGATATGTTTGCCTTGTTGCCCAAATCGGAAGTACCTGTTCTTATACTAAGATCCACTTTTCGGGGGGAACCAGTGTGCTCTACCATGTAATATGTTGCTTTTTCTCATCACAGTCAAGTCGGGATCAGATAATTTGGCTATCAAATAAATGCCACTTTGTTGTAACTTAAGTCGAAATAGTCATCAATGCTTAAGATTGCATAGTGGTTTTATTTTAGAAAACACATTTGAAGCAAGTGCGTGTGTGCAATTCTATATCATTCGTGTTTTTTTTCTCTTCTTCTCTCACAAAAATACAAATAAAAGGTAATGTTTAACTAGACTTGAGGTGAATTTCTAACACAATGGCTTTAATTTGCATGGAATATTTGCCACTGGACGTTAATCAAAAACAATCAAATCAATCCACTACACTTGAGGCAAAGAAACACTCGCAGTGCTTAGTCTATCCAATTTATATGACATTTTTGTCAGCAATTAGTGCACATGGAAAATTAAGTACTGCGTGAATATATGGAGATGAGAGGGTCTTGATAATGAGAAAAAAAAAGGGGGGGCTAGACGTTTAGATATGATAAACGACCTTTCACGACAACGTACCTGACGTGGGACCCACACACGTTTAATAAAATGTAAATGGGATGATTATAAAGCTCTTTTTTTTTAAATGTTATTACTAACACCCCCCTTTTGTCATTCATCCCTGAAGAGGACAGAAAAAGGACTATTCAGGTAGCTAAGATTAAGGTCTTTCGCCTCATCGAACGTACGGGTTTCATTCCGTCCCGTTCAGGGCAACGTTCCCAACAGATGTAGACTGTGGTTTGAAATCATAGCATGCAGTGCAAACTTAAATGTATAGATAATTCAATTAAAAGGGTGTACTATATCGAATTTTTGCAAAATTTTTGTTTGTTATTACGATAAAGCCCTGACAAAGACTCATTCTATGATTGAGTCGGTGTTTTAGATTTTTAGAGATTATTAGATTTTAATCTATGCAGAGCACAACTTCAAAAAACAAGAAAAACGCCACAAGCCGCAAACGTATACTATACGTATATAACCAACCAGATTTTTGCCAATACCTTCTCTGAGGAAACTTTACAAAATGGGTAGTATATAACGGTTTCAAACCCATTACATCGTATGCTTACCTCTGAAAGACGAAGCTTGTTTTGTTACGAGTAACGTTTGGAAAACATTTTTTTAGTTTTTTTTGCTTTTTGCATTTGTTTTGGTTTAAATTATTTTATGAAGAAAAGGGGGATACCTTGAAATAGATTTTCAAATGATAAACATCAGCTATAAAAGGCGAAATACCTTCACTGTTTAGTAAATGAGCAACAACGTTGTTGACGCATAAAACAGTCATATGAATCATAGGAGATGCAGTGTATACATCAATCAAACCAACAACTCAAAACTGAACGGTATGAAATTCGCTGTGTTTTGTTTGTTGTATTGTTTTAGGAGAATCTCAGTGTGAAAATATTCACTTCTGTCCACGTGCAAGTGGTGGAGTTTCAAAAAAATTGTCTGACTATTGTTGATATGAAAAAAGAATTAATCCAGAAAGCCGTGGCGGAGTGTTTTTTTTCTTTTCTGTTTGATCATTTGTCTCTTCGTTTAGTTTTTGCTTACTTGTAAGTGTAAATTCAGTAAAAAAAAATCTCCCATTGACTTTAATGCTAATCTATGTGTGGGAATAAATTTATACCTGATTTACCTTTAGAAATTAAAATCTTTCATATATCATTCATGCAAGTACAAATGTAGCCCTATCTTTTGCAACAATAAAAACATAGAGTCATGCGGCATTTTTGGGCATTCACATGGCCTTGTTTACAAACAATGTACATTCGCACTGAATTCCTATACTGACCCCCATTACTTTTCAACCCTGAAGGGAAACAAATTAGTACATTCAGCATATATTTTTTTTTTTTTTTTTCAACTCTAGTTTTGATCCATCTACCAAAAAAATATTTATTACAAACATTATCTGCCAATCAGAAGAGCATATAACTTCAGTGTTATACAGAAAGCTCTCCCCTAAATGGGCGGTCCCTGATGACGTATGTTTATTTACTGAATTTACCCCCGT
Source organism: Mytilus galloprovincialis (assembly GCA_037788925.1). NCBI lineage: Eukaryota > Metazoa > Mollusca > Bivalvia > Mytilida > Mytilidae > Mytilus > Mytilus galloprovincialis. The sequence continues at coordinate 81,023,266 of CM075339.1, read as the reverse complement.
ATGTGTCTGCAGAAAACTAGTAGTACACATTGTAGACAAAATGTAGTTCCTACGAGTAGCTGTTACTTTGTGCAAAAGTAAAAGACAATGGGCAATGAATTGATACAAATTGAAAGGCTCCACGTTACAGGGTGACGGTAGAACCCGTGACGGAAGTTTCACGTGAATAATGAAATAAATATTTGAAAGTATGATATGTTTGCCTTGTTGCCCAAATCGGAAGTACCTGTTCTTATACTAAGATCCACTTTTCGGGGGGAACCAGTGTGCTCTACCATGTAATATGTTGCTTTTTCTCATCACAATTAAGTCGGGATCAGATAATTTGGCTATCAAATAAATGCCACTTTGTTGTAACTTAAGTCGAAATAGTCATCAATGCTTAAGATTGCATAGTGGTTTTATTTTAGAAAACACATTTGAAGCAAGTGCGTGTGTGCAATTCTATATCATTCGTGTTTTTTTTCTCTTCTTCTCTCACAAAAATACAAATAAAAGGTAATGTTTAACTAGACTTGAGGTGAATTTCTAACACAATGGCTTTAATTTGCATGGAATATTTGCCACTGGACGTTAATCAAAAACAATCAAATCAATCCACTACACTTGAGGCAAAGAAACACTCGCAGTGCTTAGTCTATCCAATTTATATGACATTTTTGTCAGCAATTAGTGCACATGGAAAATTAAGTACTGCGTGAATATATGGAGATGAGAGGGTCTTGATAATGAGAAAAAAAAAGGGGGGGCTAGACGTTTAGATATGATAAACGACCTTTCACGACAACGTACCTGACGTGGGACCCACACACGTTTAATAAAATGTAAATGGGATGATTATAAAGCTCTTTTTTTTTAAATGTTATTACTAACACCCCCCTTTTGTCATTCATCCCTGAAGAGGACAGAAAAAGGACTATTCAGGTAGCTAAGATTAAGGTCTTTCGCCTCATCGAACGTACGGGTTTCATTCCGTCCCGTTCAGGGCAACGTTCCCAACAGATGTAGACTGTGGTTTGAAATCATAGCATGCAGTGCAAACTTAAATGTATAGATAATTCAATTAAAAGGGTGTACTATATCGAATTTTTGCAAAAATTTTGTTTGTTATTACGATAAAGCCCTGACAAAGACTCATTCTATGATTGAGTCGGTGTTTTAGATTTTTAGAGATTATTAGATTTTAATCTATGCAGAGCACAACTTCAAAAAACAAGAAAAACGCCACAAGCCGCAAACGTATACTATACGTATATAACCAACCAGATTTTTGCCAATACCTTCTCTGAGGAAACTTTACAAAATGGGTAGTATATAACGGTTTCAAACCCATTACATCGTATGCTTACCTCTGAAAGACGAAGCTTGTTTTGTTACGAGTAACGTTTGGAAAACATTTTTTTAGTTTTTTTTGCTTTTTGCATTTGTTTTGGTTTAAATTATTTTATGAAGAAAAGGGGGATACCTTGAAATAGATTTTCAAATGATAAACATCAGCTATAAAAGGCGAAATACCTTCACTGTTTAGTAAATGAGCAACAACGTTGTTGACGCATAAAACAGTCATATGAATCATAGGAGATGCAGTGTATACATCAATCAAACCAACAACTCAAAACTGAACGGTATGAAATTCGCTGTGTTTTGTTTGTTGTATTGTTTTAGGAGAATCTCAGTGTGAAAATATTCACTTCTGTCCACGTGCAAGTGGTGGAGTTTCAAAAAAATTGTCTGACTATTGTTGATATGAAAAAAGAATTAATCCAGAAAGCCGTGGCGGAGTGTTTTTTTTCTTTTCTGTTTGATCATTTGTCTCTTCGTTTAGTTTTTGCTTACTTGTAAGGGTAAATTCAGTAAAAAAAAATCTCCCATTGACTTTAATGCTAATCTATGTGTGGGAATAAATTTATACCTGATTTACCTTTAGAAATTAAAATCTTTCATATATCATTCATGCAAGTACAAATGTAGCCCTATCTTTTGCAACAATAAAAACATAGAGTCATGCGGCATTTTTGGGCATTCACATGGCCTTGTTTACAAACAATGTACATTCGCACTGAATTCCTATACTGACCCCCATTACTTTTCAACCCTGAAGGGAAACAAATTAGTACATTCAGCATATATTTTTTTTTTTTTTTTTCAACTCTAGTTTTGATCCATCTACCAAAAAAATATTTATTACAAACATTATCTGCCAATCAGAAGAGCATATAACTTCAGTGTTATACAGAAAGCTCTCCCCTAAATGGGCGGTCCCTGATGACGTATGTTTATTTACTGAATTTACCCCCGTATGTGTCTGCAGAAAACTAGTAGTACACATTGTAGACAAAATGTAGTTCCTACGAGTAGCTGTTACTTTGTGCAAAAGTAAAAGACAATGGGCAATGAATTGATACAAATTGAAAGGCTCCAAGTTACAGGGTGACGGTAGAACCCGTGACGGAAGTTTCACGTGAATAATGAAATAAATATTTGAAAGTATGATATGTTTGCCTTGTTGCCCAAATCGGAAGTACCTGTTCTTATACTAAGATCCACTTTTCGGGGGGAACCAGTGTGCTCTACCATGTAATATGTTGCTTTTTCTCATCACAGTCAAGTCGGGATCAGATAATTTGGCTATCAAATAAATGCCACTTTGTTGTAACTTAAGTCGAAATAGTCATCAATGCTTAAGATTGCATAGTGGTTTTATTTTAGAAAACACATTTGAAGCAAGTGCGTGTGTGCAATTCTATATCATTCGTGTTTTTTTTCTCTTCTTCTCTCACAAAAATACAAATAAAAGGTAATGTTTAACTAGACTTGAGGTGAATTTCTAACACAATGGCTTTAATTTGCATGGAATATTTGCCACTGGACGTTAATCAAAAACAATCAAATCAATCCACTACACTTGAGGCAAAGAAACACTCGCAGTGCTTAGTCTATCCAATTTATATGACATTTTTGTCAGCAATTAGTGCACATGGAAAATTAAGTACTGCGTGAATATATGGAGATGAGAGGGTCTTGATAATGAGAAAAAAAAAGGGGGGGCTAGACGTTTAGATATGATAAACGACCTTTCACGACAACGTACCTGACGTGGGACCCACACACGTTTAATAAAATGTAAATGGGATGATTATAAAGCTCTTTTTTTTTAAATGTTATTACTAACACCCCCCTTTTGTCATTCATCCCTGAAGAGGACAGAAAAAGGACTATTCAGGTAGCTAAGATTAAGGTCTTTCGCCTCATCGAACGTACGGGTTTCATTCCGTCCCGTTCAGGGCAACGTTCCCAACAGATGTAGACTGTGGTTTGAAATCATAGCATGCAGTGCAAACTTAAATGTATAGATAATTCAATTAAAAGGGTGTACTATATCGAATTTTTGCAAAATTTTTGTTTGTTATTACGATAAAGCCCTGACAAAGACTCATTCTATGATTGAGTCGGTGTTTTAGATTTTTAGAGATTATTAGATTTTAATCTATGCAGAGCACAACTTCAAAAAACAAGAAAAACGCCACAAGCCGCAAACGTATACTATACGTATATAACCAACCAGATTTTTGCCAATACCTTCTCTGAGGAAACTTTACAAAATGGGTAGTATATAACGGTTTCAAACCCATTACATCGTATGCTTACCTCTGAAAGACGAAGCTTGTTTTGTTACGAGTAACGTTTGGAAAACATTTTTTTAGTTTTTTTTGCTTTTTGCATTTGTTTTGGTTTAAATTATTTTATGAAGAAAAGGGGGATACCTTGAAATAGATTTTCAAATGATAAACATCAGCTATAAAAGGCGAAATACCTTCACTGTTTAGTAAATGAGCAACAACGTTGTTGACGCATAAAACAGTCATATGAATCATAGGAGATGCAGTGTATACATCAATCAAACCAACAACTCAAAACTGAACGGTATGAAATTCGCTGTGTTTTGTTTGTTGTATTGTTTTAGGAGAATCTCAGTGTGAAAATATTCACTTCTGTCCACGTGCAAGTGGTGGAGTTTCAAAAAAATTGTCTGACTATTGTTGATATGAAAAAAGAATTAATCCAGAAAGCCGTGGCGGAGTGTTTTTTTTCTTTTCTGTTTGATCATTTGTCTCTTCGTTTAGTTTTTGCTTACTTGTAAGGGTAAATTCAGTAAAAAAAAATCTCCCATTGACTTTAATGCTAATCTATGTGTGGGAATAAATTTATACCTGATTTACCTTTAGAAATTAAAATCTTTCATATATCATTCATGCAAGTACAAATGTAGCCCTATCTTTTGCAACAATAAAAACATAGAGTCATGCGGCATTTTTGGGCATTCACATGGCCTTGTTTACAAACAATGTACATTCGCACTGAATTCCTATACTGACCCCCATTACTTTTCAACCCTGAAGGGAAACAAATTAGTACATTCAGCATATATTTTTTTTTTTTTTTTTCAACTCTAGTTTTGATCCATCTACCAAAAAAATATTTATTACAAACATTATCTGCCAATCAGAAGAGCATATAACTTCAGTGTTATACAGAAAGCTCTCCCCTAAATGGGCGGTCCCTGATGACGTATGTTTATTTACTGAATTTACCCCCGTATGTGTCTGCAGAAAACTAGTAGTACACATTGTAGACAAAATGTAGTTCCTACGAGTAGCTGTTACTTTGTGCAAAAGTAAAAGACAATGGGCAATGAATTGATACAAATTGAAAGGCTCCACGTTACAGGGTGACGGTAGAACCCGTGACGGAAGTTTCACGTGAATAATGAAATAAATATTTGAAAGTATGATATGTTTGCCTTGTTGCCCAAATCGGAAGTACCTGTTCTTATACTAAGATCCACTTTTCGGGGGGAACCAGTGTGCTCTACCATGTAATATGTTGCTTTTTCTCATCACAGTCAAGTCGGGATCAGATAATTTGGCTATCAAATAAATGCCACTTTGTTGTAACTTAAGTCGAAATAGTCATCAATGCTTAAGATTGCATAGTGGTTTTATTTTAGAAAACACATTTGAAGCAAGTGCGTGTGTGCAATTCTATATCATTCGTGTTTTTTTTCTCTTCTTCTCTCACAAAAATACAAATAAAAGGTAATGTTTAACTAGACTTGAGGTGAATTTCTAACACAATGGCTTTAATTTGCATGGAATATTTGCCACTGGACGTTAATCAAAAACAATCAAATCAATCCACTACACTTGAGGCAAAGAAACACTCGCAGTGCTTAGTCTATCCAATTTATATGACATTTTTGTCAGCAATTAGTGCACATGGAAAATTAAGTACTGCGTGAATATATGGAGATGAGAGGGTCTTGATAATGAGAAAAAAAAAGGGGGGGCTAGACGTTTATATATGATAAACGACCTTTCACGACAACGTACCTGACGTGGGACCCACACACGTTTAATAAAATGTAAATGGGATGATTATAAAGCTCTTTTTTTTTAAATGTTATTACTAACACCCCCCTTTTGTCATTCATCCCTGAAGAGGACAGAAAAAGGACTATTCAGGTAGCTAAGATTAAGGTCTTTCGCCTCATCG